>JBBPCX010000141.1:25592480-25610560 GCA_037974365.1 Hydrocynus forskahlii | reverse complement strand
GGGGGTTGTGTTGGGTGTACCTGTATCTGACCACAAGATGCTAAAGTGTGACAGAAAAAGTTAAATAAGCGAAGATGCAGGGCTACTAGAAGTAGAGGGGCATCACTTTAGGTGGACTTTATCTGATTGCGCCGAGAGCTCGAGCTGTACCATTTCGACTCCCACCTGCTAACTCTGGGATTGAGTAGCCTCCCATATCTGCTGCTGGATAGAGTTTCCATACATATACTGTGTCACTCTTGCTTTCTCTTTGTACTTGTGGAACCCAAGACCCCCTTTATCAAAACATTTGTTTCTGCTCCATTCACAGAGGGGACAATAGATTATCTGATAACCGCTTTCAGCCAATATTGTGAACAGTTAAAGAGCAGCAGTGTTTTCAGTTAACTGACTCTAGATTTGTTGATTGGTCATGGTATTTGGCAGTTAAAGGGATGATTCACCTTAAAATGAATTTTTACGTTCTCTAACCCAAACATAGTCATTTGGCCGAGGCACGCGTGGTGTCGAAAGTTTGCCTGTTTTCTTTTTTTAAAATTAATGAACCTTCAAGCTTTTTGGATACATGAGCCCCATAACTCCAGCCCAGTGTTTGGAGTAAGGTGAAAGCTGTGCAAATTAGATTTTTTTTTAGATGAAACATTCCTTTTTAAAATAAACAGTAATAAATTTGATTATTTTTAGGGTGGGGGTGGGGGTGGTGGTGGCTGGGACTGGGCACATGTAGCCCATACAGTGGTGGTAGTCTAAGTCAAGCTTTCTTAGCTATGGTTTTCATTAGATTATATTATTCTGCTGGGCGTTGTTGTACTCTTCATTGCAGAATATGTGAAAAATGCATATACTGTTGGAGGGGGGTGAAGTCCATTTGTCATACATGTGCACAGCACAGAGTTGTTCACTGCACTTAACCCATTCACCAAGTGAAGCGGCGAGCAGTGTGTGGGGATTCAAACCCACAACCTTCTATATGATGCGTTGATGCGTAATGAACATAGTGGTCACAGAATATTAGCTTCTGTAGGGGTAATAAGTAAATGGCATGAACTGAAGCCCCCCACACACACCCCGCTAATCAAACACACACACACCCGACATACAGCCCCCGCCCGCTCGCCCATCCACCCACCCAACGCCCTCCTACAACCCCACACACCCCAAACACACACACACACCAGTCACGTTTCTCTCTCGAGCTCCAAGAGGCTGTGTATTTATCATGGAGACGCTGGAGACGTTTCAACCAATCTGAGACGAGCTGGGCCGCGGGGCGCCCTCCTATTGGACAGAATTCCAGCGCGAGGACGCTGTGTCCTGTTGAGTTCCTCCAGTCCGTACAAAGAGGATTAGGGGCACGGAGTGAGTCTCTTTCCTAACCGGACCCTCCAGTCTGACTTAAACTTTAATTTTGGGTTGTTGTCCGATTGCTCCGCGTCCCGGCCCTACGGGATATGCCCGTGGACGTTTGAGGAGTTCTGGAGTGCCCGTGTGCTGTTTTGGCGCGTCTGTTTTGTTTTGTCTCTGGAGTGGGTGAGGAGGGAGCCCGAGAGAGGAGCCGAGAGGCGCACAGACCCGGAGCGGAACAAAGGGTACTTCTGCTCGACTGTTGTGAAGAACCGCGGTACGTGTTTCTGTGGAGAAAAGGGGATAAAGTGTGCTTTGCTTTCCTCAGATAGTAAAACAGACAAAGTTGCGAAGTTACTCTCTCTCCCTTGTTTGACTGTAAACCGGAGCTGCTTCAGGAGCTAATGGGTACTTTAGCCTTGTTTACACTCGAGGCGCTAGCAAACATTTAAACGAGGAAGCGACTTCAACGACTGAACTCTCAGACTCTTTACCCTTTTTGCAGTAAACTGCGTTTTAAAGTCACTTTTTAAAATCAGTTTTTGTAACTGTTACACCTAAGGCTGTGTCGAAGCAGAGAGTTTGGCTCGTTGTGGAGGGGTAACTCGATGGTGCTCTGAGGAACTAGTTGAGATTTGTTACTGTTGAGTATGATGGAGTTGGTAGCTGTTCTAGTCAATATTTCTATTTCAGTTTTGGCTTCATTTGGGTAATAGGTTTGATCTGGAAGATATTTTAAGGCGTTGAGTCACGTCTGTGTGCTTTATTTGGGCTAATATGTTGCGTGTACCGTTAGAGGAGCCCTTTGAGTGCCGGTTAGTGGTGAAATGTATCAATTGATAGACTTGCTGATGGATGCTGTCTCGTCTCCACAGGCCCAGCTGCTGCTCCAGGGTGTGTGAATGCTAAACCAGGCGTGGGCTTCCCTTCAGCCATGACCTCGGGCAATGGGAACAGTGCACCCACTGTGACTGGCAGTACTCCTCAAAATGGCGAAAGCAAAACACCCCAAGCAATTGTTAAGCCCCAAATCCTCACACATATCATAGAGGGGTTCGTGATCCAGGAGGGAGCAGAGCCTTTCCCAGTGAGTGCCAATGTTTCATATCTTCATAGCTTCAACTCTACACACGTCCATATACAAGAGGAGTGCACTGACACACCATTAGTAAGAAGGTCAGATTATTTTGTGCATGCTTCAAAACTGCTCATTTAATGTTTACAGACTGCAGAGCAAGCGTGTCTGCGCATGTTTGTGCTTTTTGGGGTGGTCTAGGGTCAAGCCTGTCCTATTTTTAGCCAAAGCTTTTTGTCAACAGAAACACGCTTCCCTCTAGTGGACACTTTAAACTACAGTTTACAATTTCTTTTCCTGTTAAAGCTTCTGTGAATTTTTAAAAGGTTGGAATAAACAAAAAAAAACTAATACATAAGTTGTTGCACACTATGTACGTCTTTGTAGTCTTGTGTTTCTGTGTAATAATCTCTTGCCTTGGTCTAGGTGGAACGGCCTTCGTTGCTGATTGAGAACCTCAAGAAGCAGAAACAGCAGCAGTTTTACTCAGACCTGGAGAAAAAGGCCCAGGACTCTCATATAGGAGACTCTGAGATGGAAGATCTCTCACAGCAGGGTATGTATAGGCCTTTTCGCCTGGATGTGACTGTCTTGGTCCATGCCCAAGCAAAATCAGTTTCTCTCTTTCTGCGTTAAACACTACTTAAACTCTCGCCACAGAGTTGAAGAACCAAGAGGAGCCAACACTCTCCTGTGAACTGTGTGGAAAAGTAGACTTTGCTTACAACTTCAAAGGATCTAAACGGTTTTGTTCTACAGTATGTGCAAAGAGGTATTATGAGTCTAATTCTCTGTAAATCCTGATTAATCAAATACTGTAAA
The DNA here is from genome assembly GCA_037974365.1 of Hydrocynus forskahlii. NCBI lineage: Eukaryota > Metazoa > Chordata > Actinopteri > Characiformes > Alestidae > Hydrocynus > Hydrocynus forskahlii. The sequence goes on along the minus strand of JBBPCX010000141.1, from coordinate 25,607,319 downwards.
GTATTTTTTGTAGTTGCTATTGGTTATGTGCAGTTAATTGATGGAGTCTTTCATTTGAAGGTATAATGTGGGATGCACAAAGAGGATGGGTCTTTTTCCAAGACGGCCCACTCCTGAGAACCCCAAGAAACAGAAATCCTCCAATCACCACAATAGTAATTCAGAGTCCAAAAAATATGTAAGTTTTGTCAAACTGGCTTCTTTTCAACAGTTTTCTCTTGCCTGATTTTAACATTGCTTTGTTCCTTCTGTCTTGCTCAGAATCACAGCACTCAAACAGCAACAGTAGGCTCAGTGTCTTCTCCACGCCTTTCCCACCTGAGTCATGGAGAATCCACCCAATGTTCAGATATGTCCAGCTATGAGGAGCCTCCCTCACCCATGTCCGTGGCCAGCTCCGGAGCCCATAGACCACGCCGGGAGAGAGGGCCAGAGCATGGCCACAGCAGGGAGCTGCCTCTCGTCACACAGAACTTTCTGCCAAGTGACCCCGCCAAATGGAACGTGGAAGATGTCTATGAATTCATTTGCTCCCTGCCAGGTACGCCTTGAGACACCTCTGTGACCGCAGGAGTAACTTTGGGCACATAGAATAAGATTTTGCTAACTTCTATGTTTTGAGAATATTTGAGAAAAAACATTGATCTATTCCCAAATAGTCTGTCATCACTAACTCTGGAAAGGCTTTGCTTAGAGGGGGAATTAAGGTCTTCACATTAGTATATTGCATTTCTCTTGCTCTGTATAAAGTTATAACATGACTAAATCAAATGAAAATTAAATATGCACTATATTTGGAAAGCTTCTCAGATGTCTTCCCTTAATTCATGCAAACAACACAATGTCTGTAATCTGTGAAACTGAACCCTTATGCAATAATAGCATTGCAAAGGCTAAAGCTTTGTGATCAAGACTTGTTTTTTTTTTTTTTTTAAATGCTTCGTTCCACAGGCTGCCAGGAGATAGCCGAGGAGTTCCGTGCTCAGGAGATTGATGGCCAGGCCTTGCTGCTACTGAAGGAAGACCATCTCATGAGCACCATGAACATTAAACTGGGGCCTGCACTGAAAATTTTTGCCCGCATCAGCATGCTCAAAGATTCATAGCTCCATGGACTGTAGCACAATACCTGGATGGACTGGAAATATCCAAACTCCTGCACTGATTTTACTTCATATCATGTCATGGCTATGAATCCAGGGTCTCTGGGTAGTTCCTCAGAGAACCAAGATACTTGGCTTAAGCTCTGCTTAAGGATGGAAATGACCTGAAACCTGGTCAGCCTTGCCATGGGCAAACAATCAGCTTGAAATCGCTTGGACAAAATACAAGCACAAGTAGTTGACACCCACAAAGTCACAGCGACGAATAATGATTTTTCAGGAAAAGGAAAAAAAATGTGTAATTGCAACAGGTTTACAATTCCCTTTGGTTTGGAACTGGAATTTATTTTGCATTTCACTGATTTGTTTAAATTTCAGGACACCTAGTTTAGGTGCTTATCTTCACAGTGAATGTTTAGTTTTTATATATATATATATATATTGTTATCGTGTGGTAGCAAACAATGAACACAAAGTTCTACATCCTCTTATGTTTACTGCTTATATACTGCCAGTCTGATTATTAAATACATCAGTTATGGTGTGTGTCTGAAAAACAATTGCATTCTATCGATACGTGCCTAACATGTTCCTATTTATCCCAAAGATGAATTCCCATACCATCATTCTACACAATGGAGGAAATGTCTCAGCATTCAAATTGTAATTTTTTTAAACTGATCATGACACTGTAGTATTAGGGCCTACACCATTCATGATAGGAAGTAAAAAACATCATCAGAACCCTGAGACCATCTTTATGTGCCAGTGTTCATTCTTTCAGATTTTTGCTCTCCCCATGCCCTAAAACTGTGATCTAAACTTAAACTCTGTCATTTCTGTAAAGCTTGTTTCACTATTGTAATTTACATTGTTTGACAGTTGATCAAATGTCTATTTATTGAGAGGAATTCTCTGATATGGTTTTGTATTTGGGAGAAATAAAACTCTGTCAACCATAATACACCTGTTTGCCTTGTTGATGGTTCCCCTGCTGCAGTCTTTGTACTGTGTGAGCCCTTCAGACGCCGAGGCTGCAGCATAACTGGCATTAGCAAACAAGCTTCTCCTTTTCTACACTAGTGGTAGTCTTCAACATGCAACAGGTAAACTAATGCTGAGAATTCAGAATTGACATTCGCAATATTGCACGTACAATGAGTCTGAGAGACGCTTCCCAGCAGCACAAATGCAGTTACGATCCTGAGACCACCGAATGTACAGAAATAGTGACAAGTCAACATTTTTTTTTCACGTATCATTTTTGTTTTTAATTTATTTACAAGCTTTAAATTTGCCCTCAGTGTGAAGAATTACAAGCACTTTAGGTTTAGCAACATTTCTTTAGTGTTTTTGTACAAGTTGCCATTTGCTCATTAAATTCCATTCAAAGTTCTTGTTTTGACTGTAATCTCAGCAGTCTCCTGAATGCATAGTTCTGCCGGATTATGTTTCCACATAGAGCAAGCTAAAGCAGAAGGACAATTGGTATGGTTATTGAAATAACCTTGAACATCTGACGTACGAACAACGTCAACGCTCCCTAACTCGAACCCTGACTGTGTTAATACCCCTGTTAAACGTTGTCCTTAACCGAACAATCTGAAAGTCAGGGAGGCTTTTTCACAACTGTTACCATTATATTAATAGTATTATTAACATTTATTTATTTCTATATTCACCAATGCCTCTTGTATTGACCATCTGCAAAATGTTAAATACACTTTTGCTTGCAGTTCTTTAAAAAAACAAAAAAACAAAAACAAAACTCATAAATTAGAGTCTGAACTTTTTGAAAGTTTTGTTTCTTTGTAGCACATAATTGTATTAAGTCTTTTTTCCTTAAAAAGTAACAAAAAATGAAAATTAAAAACTTAAATGAAATATTACTATAAATAATACATGTATTCTTTTTAGTGCTCCAGCAATTTTAAGTCATGTCGCTGTATGCCAGTGAACCGTACCATTCACGCTGCCGCACTCCATTCTTCCCATTGGTGCATAAGGTTTGCTTGTATTACGTTTCGTTTTAGAAGATGCAGTAATTGTGTCAGCGACTATTGTCTTTTCAGCACATGTTGGCAAATGTGTCCATTTTCCCTCTTGTCAATTGTCTTCAGACTCCTCCTCTGCCTCCCGCAGCCACGTAAAGAAGGCCGTCACTGACTTGAGGGCCACGCCCTTGCCTTGCTGCTCAGCTGGGTCTTTGCTAGCCTCCCACGTGTAGAATGCGTCCTCCGATATCACGTCCTCATCATACAAACAGTCAAAGAACATCCGGAGCAAGTCTAAAGAGGGCAATACAAGTACTATTCAGTTGCTTTTGCAGTTACCAAGACATCCTAAGTGTGCATTTTGGAACAGTAGTAGCATCCATTAAAAGCAACACAACTGAAGCCATGGTTTATACTCACTGGGAGGCTGGTCCAGTTTAACTATCAACGCTTGAAGTGCATAAAGTGCTTGCAACTGTCTCTCTGTGTCCGAGTTAAGGTACTTGTGTAATACAGGCAATCGCTTCTGAATAATGGCCGTGTCCACTCTACAAGAGGAGCTCTCCACTGTACACCGTGCCATACAAACCACACGCGCACACATGCAGAGGCACGCAAAGAGAGAAAAATACACATGAGAAAAAGGTACAATGTATTTTTGGAAATGTATTTAACAAATTTTAATAGGACATGTTTGAATATACTCCCGTGTTTACCCAGAGCAAACTGAACTCTTACATTTTACTGCTGCTTTGCACACAGCAGTCATTAGAGCTCTGAGGAAAGGAGGTGAACTCATTTCTGATTCATCTAGATTTGCCTGTCACAAAGAGAGATCACAAACGAATAAGGAGATCTTAATATACTCATGAAAGCAATCTTAAGAGAAATAACTATAGCCCTCATACCTCTACCCAGTCGAAGATTTGTTCATCGCTAGCCATATCTTCTAGGAGAAGCTTTTCAAGTTGCTTGTTCAGTTCCTCAGGCGAGATCGTTCTCTTAGAGACCGCCTCAGCCGGACTTGAGCAATCAGAAAGGGTGAACTCTAGTTTCTGACAGAGGTTAAAATGGGAGTGCGCAAATTAAAATAAATAGTGCACAAACAAACCCCGCACCTGAGTGTTTCCTTTTCTCCACATACACGGTTTAAGGTATACAGCTGTATGCAACAGGCATGTGCGCTGTAGTGGAGGGCATAACTCACCTTCTCAGAGATGAAACTGTGCACATCCTCTGTATCAGGGAGGAGGTCAGCCCAGTTCAACCCAGAGTCCCTCCATAAGGCCCCCACTTTCCTATGGCTCTGTAACACAGAAAACCAGAACATTTACAACAATAACCTTGTAGATTGCATCACTTGTCCTTCCAGTACCAGTAAACTCAATATGGGATTTATAAAACCAATACTAAAAAAATAGGGCTCCAGCAATTATAACCACTGTATTAAATAGGAACTTTCTGGCTTACCATTTGTTTGCATAGAAGGTGCAATATTTCAGAAAATAATATCCCAGCTCTTCCCACAGGGAGTAATGGTTTGCTAAATTCACTGCAAAACCAAAATAAAGGAAATGCTCATGTGATCCCGTAAAACAGCTGCAGGCATCATTCATATTCTGATTAAGCCAAAATGCAACAATGTTTGCTGAGATCCAAACAAAGACCATACCTAAATAATTCTCTCATAGAGATTCCTCCTTCTCGGAGCACAGGATTAACCAGCTCCGCTAAGTACAGCCATATATGGGGAATGTCAATGGCCATATCGTCTGCTAACTCAAGAGTTTCTGAGAACCTGTGCAATTACAAAAAAGAAAGAAGAAAAAGGGTTTGTCAGGAAATCCCCACTGTATTGTGCTGATGTTCTGATGAGGCTAATGGTTCTCCAACACAGTGTGCCAGCCAAAAGCATAACAGTCAGCAGTGGAAGCTGTCGAGTCAGATTATCCCAGATTTATACACAAATGAAAAACAATCATGTAAATAATAGCACAAGTTTATGAAAAAATATATACTTTAACAAGCTTTAACATCTTTTTGTGAAGCAGTGGTGACCCCTAAGAGTTGCAAAGAGCTAGGTGGGGAGGGCTGCACTCTCACCCTTTAAAGAACTGAGGTTTGGAAAGGCTTCCAGCCTGCAGCAGCTGATGGAACAGCTGGCCCATATGGTCTCGCGTGATCTGGCTCCTCTCCAGCGTGGACTCCACACCCACTCGCACAAACACATACAGCATTGAGGTCTGCTCCAGCTCCTCCACACACTGCACAGCCTCCTGCACGTGTGTGCCAACACAGTATGATTATATAATGCTGCAATGACGCTTTCCGGGAAGTTCTCAATCAAGTAGCTTCTCAGTCAAAATGAGACAAACGTTGGGTAAAACAGCACAGCATACCTTGTAATCATTAATGTGCAAAAACTCATCAATGATGGACTTGGACCTTTTCTCCATCTCCTCCTCAGATAATGCAGGCTTGTCTGTGGTAGGGCCTGACGCTGCTTCAAGTTTTACTGTTGCACAAGAGACATCATATGTGGATCAACACACAAGAACTTTGATCACACTCGACACTCATGCAATGTCAGTTATGTATGACAGCATAAACTCTTATGAGCTAAGTATCAGCATCAGTATTTCAAAAATGCCCTTATCATTTATCCTTACTTGCATCTATTAACCTGAATACATTACAGCACATAAAATATATAGGGTTATAAAATATATTGATCAGATTGTGGTAATTCAGCTCCATCGATTTTGGAATTTTAGAATCAATTATGTATTTATTATATGTGGCTTAAGTTTTGTTTAATTGAATGTGCATTCGAACATTCGGACATCCAACATTTCTTGATAATGATCAATGAAAAATGAGTAACCACTGCCATTTATGCATCATGGCATTCGGCAAGTGGTATGTATTCTAAATCTGACGGCAATTAATGGTAAACTGTATTTGACAAAAGTGGCCATTGTTACAGTAGCGAAGTGCCAATACCTTGCACAATAAATCAACCAATAACATAGAAAATTAACATAAATTTCACGGAGAGTAAGTAAGGGACCTTTGTGGCAGACCTAGCTTCTAGAATAAAAAAAACAAACCAAAAGGGGAAACAAGCATGGAAGGAAAGAGGAAGAGAGAAAAGACTTGGATGAGGAAGACATCAACAAAATAGAGCAGACGGACATTAAAACCAACAGAAACAGAATTTCCAAGGACTGATTAGTGGAGAAGGGAATGTCTACATACTGACAATTACAGTAGGCCTGCAGAGATTATAAATAAAGCTTTACAGACATTTTATGCATCAATCAAAAATTCCTCTGGTCAGTTATTCCACCGTGACCTCTCTGAGCTGACAAACAGTTTCTATGCCAAGCTTGACATTTTGAAGAGCCCAGCCTTTAAGTCAACCAAAAGTGTTTTTAAATCTGCGATCAGAGGGTTTTGCAGAAGTGGACATGATACTAGTCAATATCATCCTCCCATCTCTCCTGCTGGTATGAAGCATATTAGAAAATAAGCTGGCGAGTCTGCAGGTAGCCTAACGCATTGCTATGCAATACCTCATTTTGTAAAATGACTATTTCTCTCAGTGGTGGCAATAAATAATTAAATAGTTATAATCTCCTACATAACCAACAAACTGAGTTGAAGTGACTTGAGATTTCATGAACAGCAACTAAAATAAATCACTGTTACGTCAGAGATTTATACTTCTGGAAGACAGTAAACAGAGAGCAGCTGCTATGCTAAAAGTACAAAGTTAGCATGTGCGTGCACACATTTGTGACTCACCAGATTCCCTGGATTGGCTGCGTTCCAGTTTGCTCCTGCTGGCTGTGCTGGGCAGCAGTTTAGGCATGTCGGGGACATTTGTCTCCTTGTGTACCTCCTCTTGAGGAGGCTCCTCAAGGGTCTCCTTACCAGCTCCGCCCACAGAGGACGACCCCGGCTGCAATGGGCCCGAACTCAGAGGCTTGTCGTTGCGCTCTCGCCCTGAGCTTCCACGACTGAGAAACACAGACAACCTCAGACATACCAAAAACACTTAAAATCACCTTTAACCCTGTAAACTCTTGGAGGACCCATATATGAGTCCATACTTTTTCCTACGGTCATAACTACATAGCTTACATAGTTTTTAGGGCTCGCCGGAACTGTATTTTACATTGTTATTCCCAAAAACATGCTATAAAAGCAATATGTTGTTTTAGAAGCTGAGATTATTATCTCACCGCGGAAATAGCCACATAGTGGAAAAGTGTTAGCGTAGTTCTCAGCAGAGACTAGTAACTGCTAACTTGGACAAGCATCACTACACTTATCACTTTCTCGGTGTGTATATGAGAAGTGGTAAGGTTTGTTGGCTCTTATTTCAAGTGATGTGGATATATTTATTTATTTGTTTACAAATAATCATGTATTCTAATTTTTGGGACTGCTTCAGTAACTTTAGAGAATTTTAAGGGAAAACGGAGACAGGGTGGTTGCACACCGGCTTTAGAGAAGACAGAACCAATGCCATAAGATTGTTGTTGTGCAGTACCTGCACAGGCCTCTCTTAGAGTCGAAGTCTGAAGCAGTTGAGGATGCAGGTGCAGCTGCTGGGGCTGAGGGCTGCAGGGGTGAGTAACGGTTCAGACTGCTGGTGCTGGGGCGCAAGACGTCTACAAAATGAACAACTGCATTACAATCTGTTACGTTTATCACAAAAACAAGCATGGCACAAACAACTGTGAGTATTTTTTTTCATGTCCTACCAGATTCACTGGCCTTAGCTCCAGCTCCTCCACTGCTGCCCTTCATCCAGTTGAGCTGTGCCCTAGGCCCCAGCTGAATCTTATCATCTATTGTTGACTACACACACACACAAACACACAGTGTTATCACAATACATGTGCTACATATACATGATACTCATTTGATCAGATGCTATAGATATACACATCACCAGCAGGTGGGGCTATTGGGTGCTACAGAGTTAAAGGCAGGGTGGTAGTAATACTATTGCTGGGATAGTTAGGTGACCCTGGCTGAGTGAATCTAAATATAAATATAAAATATACTTAACCTATAAAAAATGCTTAACCTAATGAGCTTATTTAGAGCTTTTATACTTGGTATGTGAACCAAAGTCCTGTTAAGAGAGAGCAGCCTGGCCATACATGTGAACTGTGTGTACCTTGGAGATTTTAGGGATCTTGCTGGGGTCTATCGGCCTACTGTTCTTAGGCACAGGCACAGTGTTCCAGGTCTCTTCTCTCTGCAGTACTGTGAAATGAATGGGGAGGGAGAGAGAGAGCGAGAGTAAGAGACTAGAATAATCTCTAAATGATGTAGACAAAACGCATGTCGCACATATGAGTATGACCTGTGAAATATATTGAGAAAAAGTGAGAGACTATTAGAATAACAGATTAGCATGTAGAACAGTTTTCTCAGACCTGGTCTCCTCTTATCCTTGGAGAGCAGCTGCTGGTGGACCTTCCTTTGCTCCTCTTGCTCCTCAATTTTGGCCTCTTTGTGAATTTGCTCAATGGTCTTGGGGCCCAGGTCAGCTCGGCGTGAGACCCAATTATGCTGAAACAAAGCAAAACACATGCAAGTATAGTCGGTCCCAGGGCTGTAATTAAAAAACCAGTGAATTTTAGTCAGGTACTTGCATCTGAGCCTTAGTCCAACTCATAATGTACCAAAGTTCAGCGGTTCACTTTCAGAAATATTCATTGCTGTCTCAAGAAAAATTGTTCAAAAATATGATTCTGCTGATCCAGTTGTGATCTGATGATCTAATTGTGCTACATATAGCAGTGATACCAGTACTCCTGATTTTACCTTATAAACAACCTGACAGTGACATGACTGGGTCATTACCCTGGTTCCTCTGCTCTTGAGACATAGAATGAATACACAACAAAAACAAAATGTAATCTCTAACCAGTCGAAGGTCAATGACATCTTGGAGCATGAAACGAATCCGAGACGAAGTCTTCCTTTCCTTCACTATCTTTTCCATCTGGTTGAAGTACTGATCCATTCGAGGCTATGAGAGAGAGGGGGAGAGAAATAGCATGACAACTGTCCATACAACTAGTGTTACAGCAAATTCCTTGCACAGCTATTTTGCTGACAAACAACAGTAATTGATGTTTGTGTTTTGGCTCCACCCTGAAGTTCAAGCAAAGCCAGCTAAACTTCTTGTGAGTCATGGTCAGCACAAGATGTTTATGGGTCTCATGGGAATTTTGTTGCCAAAGCAGACTGCTACATTTTGAAAAACAGCCATATGTTTTCTGGGGTTATGTGGTTAGATGTATTTTCATCACTTACACTTGGTACAGCTGAATCCAACAACAGAAGATGGATACCAAGGAATAGGCCCTCAGACTGACAAAACTATGCTAGTTTCTTGGTCATTTTTGCCTAGTTTCTAGGTGTGTCTCATCTAAGTGTTTTGCAGTTCAGAACTAGGTTCTGATTTTGCTGCATTAAAAGCTTACAAAAGCATGACAAAGAACTAAATGCATACGGAAAGTACAACAAGCACTGCTAAGATCTAATTATAAGACATCACAACATAGCACTCTAGTTGTGAAACATAATAAATGGGTCCTTTTTCAAATCCTTTGACCAGGACTAAGCATTTAAAATGTTGTTTTTACTTTTGTCAACTCATCCTATTTAGAAATTCAAGACTAAGATAAGAAAACGCTTTATTAGTCCCATAAGTTGGAAATTTGCACGAATTTCCCACTGTTGCACAAAAAAGCAAAATTTAAATTTTAACAGAAATTTAAATTTTAATGTCAATGGACATATGAATGTGACCTTCCTGATGTGATCAGCAAAGAGCCACTTTCACATGTGGTCCATATCTGACTTGTGGCCATTTAGTGCTTTCATCTATTTAAGTTTTTATATCATTTTTTGTGCTCACTTGTATTAATGTCAATCTTAAAACAGTAGCAATTTTAAGTATCTGTAGACCTTTTTCTCTTCATTATAAACAGCTTGAACTGTTCAACGCTAATGATCTTTACTGTTATGATCTTTACTGCTAGTTTTACTATCTTTGATCATGCATGTGGATCATTCACACTAAATACAGACATGGGTCATTTACACATACATAGAAAAATGTGAATCATCAACGCAAAGATCCTGCATGAATTCACTCCTGACTACTGATTGTGCTTTGTTGAGTACCACTGAGAGAGCTATCTAAAAACATCCAGTGGTAAAAGCAGCACATAATGTCCTATTGTGGTTTATAAAGTGCAAAGTGCAGTCCTTTGAGGTCAAAGATATTGGGCATATGAAGGACAATGTGAACTAATTAACTAGCTGAGTTTCACAAAATAGGCTAGACTCTGGCTTGCTCACCTTGGCTTTCTCAAAGTCTAGGTCCTTGCCAATGGTGGTGAGGAGCCTGCAGAGGCACTCAAGACTCTCCTCATCATGGTTCTTTAGTAGCTTCACCACACAGTCATGCATGATGGCTTCCGTCAGCATGCGTAGCTTAAACAACTCCCCAATGAATTTGATGTTTCCGATGGACCTCCTGCGGGCCTTGTCCTTTGCCTCCTCCAACTCCTCCTGCAGGCGCTCCCGCTCACTGGCCTGAATCAAAGCCAAACAGGATGGGCTTTAGTAAAACAAATCTCATCTGTAACATTTCACATGAATGTAACTGTAGCTATATTACAGAGGGACAGGTTCAATGCTTACAGCAGCTTCTAACTGTAGCTTCATATACAATTTCAACACTTTTTTGTAATCTGTGGGGCTTATAAATCAGAAAAAGTAGGTGAAATCCTTCTGAGTGGAACAGTTCTTACTGATGAAGCGGCTTCCAGCTCCCTCTGTTTCTTTTCAAAGACGTCATCATCCATTTTGTCCTTCTCAAACTCCTTCTGACAGCGGTTCAGCAGCAACTTTCGAAAATTCACAGTGCTGGTGGGCTTGTCTGCCATGGGCACTTTTAACTAAGAAAGAAAGCCAAACCAGGATGACATAAAAACGAATAAATACACAATAAAATAACAAAACAAAAACACTGGAATACAAGCCATTGCATTAAGTACTCTGTATCTACACCAACTGCACGTTGGATAAAACCCAAAATAAATAAATCATTCGGGCGGAAAATTCTTTGTCGACAATGGGGGGTATGTTTGCTGGCGGGGATTGTGTGTCAAATTATTGACAAGCAGGGGGCCTTACATTGCAAACCATTATGAGGGGGTGTTGCATGATGATTTGTACCGCTCACACTCATTGCATCAATTGTGAAATGTCTGTCGCATTTGTACGACTTTGCAGAGGGCTTTTAATTTGAAAGGGTGGATCCAGAAAGTGCAGTCACATGACGGGACCAGATACAATTAGTGGAAATCTGCTGTAGCACAAGTTCCCCAAGTTTGGTTTATAAGTTGAGGTAATAAAGTTTTATTTACCGTAGCCAAGCAGCTACACATATTGCCATAGGCCACAGAGAAGCTGGGTTCATCGATGGCTTTCTCGAAGACCAGGTCAATGACACCTTTGAGCCGCTCCTCAGTGTCGATGGTGAGGTCCGTCACCTGCTTCATCAGCTGGCTAAACATTTGTGGGGTCAGTTTGTTAAGGATACTGCGCACCTTCCGGAAAAGCTCCTGCAGAAAACACAATGTAAACAGAGTACTAATGAAGCACTCCACTCCAATTATTCCACTTATTATTATTTCACAGCATGGATGATTAATTCTTGATTAAAAGATATTTTTTTGCCAATATTAAAATAACTATCCTTATAGACAACCCAATTTGTCAGCACAACAGTTTCGTAAAGAACAGTACCTTTACAAAAGCTTGCTACATGTGTAATAGCAGCTCAGAGATCAATGCAAACAGTTAATCCAAAAAATGTATTTTAATAAACTGTTCTGTAAAGTCTTCAATACATTTCTTATGTACAAATAAATAAAAATGACTTGTGTGGTTGCGTTTTAAGAATTTGATGGTAGGACGGTCACAGCAGCAAATTTTAAACACCAAGATGATGTTAGATTGGCATATATAAAAAACTAAACATCTGTTTAATCATTCACCGACATGAGCAAAGAATAGGTTTACATCAAGCCAAGAGACGAAGTTAGTTTAACTTTAGCTGCATAGTGTCACTGAACATAATATCAACTGCACAAATGAGGCTAACGCACAGTTATTTTGTATCAGAAGCCACATGGCACAGGGCCAAAGCAAGTGTTTTTTGTGCATGCGTCTACTAGCACACAGCTCACTGAAAACAGCAAACAGTAGTTTTAAAGGCTAAGCCAAATTCAGGTTTCAGCAGGTTTACCTGGTCCAGTACCACATCTGAGGTGGGAAGAAGCCCCTCCAGCTTCTGCACTCACAGAGGGGCCTCCTTTCTACTGACACACAGCTCATGGTACACTTAAAGCTCTACAGAAGGTCTGCAAAATTGACACTCTTCTTGAATCAAATCACACTGAATCAAGCCACGAACTAAGTCCCCGATCTTAATATGATTTCTGTGCAGTCCTAATGTATAGTATATATGCATACATGGGTCTGTAAACCATTTCTTCCACCATGCCACTGAAGGACGAGGTTCTGACCTGAGTTTTCTGGGTCTCTGGGTCCTCTATGGCACTCTCCCTCTTCATGCCAGGCTTCCAAGCATTCTCGGCCTTCTTCAGCTGTACCTCATCATTCACAGACACATTCATGATGATCTTGCGGGGAGGAGGCCGTCTTAAGCCTACATTCAAAAGCTGAAGAAAAAAAGGCAGCAGACACAAAAATAACTGAATATATTATTATAAAAACATCACACACGTGAGATCATTATAGCTGAATCTATTTGCTTATGTATTTTTGAAAGAAAAAAAAGACATAAAGAAGACACCCACTGGCATGCCTCTGCTTCCAGGAATCATTCTCCCAAAGTCTGCGAAGGCTGGGGTGAAGTCTGGGCCTCTGGAGATGACCCGCGGGTCCACCTGCCGCAGGGGCAGCTTGTTTTGGTTAATCTGTAAGAGTAGGAGTTCAAGCAGAAGACTGTCAGCCCAGGTCCTCCAGGGTACTTTCAAAGGCTCCTCAACATCCATGTTTTATCAGGTTTACCTTGTCCAGTACCACATCTGAGATGGGAGGAAGCCCCTCTGGCTTTTGCACACAGGCAGGCATGAACTGGAAGCCCAACAGAAAGTCTCTGTTATACTGCCTCTTCCCATTCTTTAGTTCTGGCTCTGGAGGTGGAAGAAGAACAGTGAGCAAGAAATGGCAGGTGGCAATCTGAAAATCTGAGTAAGGTTAATGTGTAAGAGTGACACTTACTCTGTATTGCGCTGGTAGAGGACTCTTTGAGTGCAGGTGTGAGGACTCCATCGCTGCTCTCAGCCTCTGAAGTATGCTCAGGTCCATTCCTCAGAGGCTCTACCTCCTGCTCTCCATTCTCTTCAAAAGGTGCCTCTGTCGTGCCCTGCCGCTCCACGCAAACAGTAGGAGAGGTAGACCGCTCCACTGCAACCTCTACAGCTGGCTCCAGTTTCACCTAACACACAAACACACTATAACTGTTTGTACTTTGAAAGATCTCCTGAGACAAGCTCCCCATTTCCCCTCACAGCCCAGTGTCAGTTTGCATCTGAACACATAGCAGAACAAACTGTGATTTTGTGAATCCAGAACATACAATAAGCATGTCTCAAACAAACCTCTTTTTCAGGACACTGGGCCTGCCCCAAAGAAGTGTCCTCTTTTGGTTTCTTCCAGGTCTTTGGTACACTAGACACAGCTGCAAGAACACAACAGGTCAGCAACACTCAATCAGAGGACCTTCACTGTTACATCATAGCATATCATGTACTCTGTAATTACCTTGATTCACACTTGGTCTAAGGTTGGACTGTGAAGTGGGCTCCACTTTCTCCTCTAGCAATACTTCTGATTCCTTCCCAGTCTCTTTCTGCTCTGGCCCAGATGAGGATCTCCTGGCTGGCTCTGTCTCTACAGCTCCCTGGCCTGGGTGAGTGAGGCTTGGAGGAGCAGGTGAAGGTGCAGCACAAACAGCAGCAGAGGTGGTGGTGGTGAGAGGCAGGGAAGGGGACACAATGCCTAAAGTAACTGCCTCTCCTGATGCAGGAATTCCAGCCTTCACTTCCATACAATGGGCCTTCTGGGCAGGTGCAGTGGGGCCTGGCTCTGAACTGGGCGGCTGGGGCTGGAGCAGGTTGGGCTGAGCAGGCTGAAGCTGGGGGGCCTGGCTAGGCTGAGAAGGCTGAGAGTCTGTGTCATCACAAGGAGGAGTGGCGTCTGTTTCAGCCAATCCATTGACAGCCTTTACAGCCTGGCTTGAGGAAGCGGTCACCTCCAAAGGGGTACGTTCGGGCTCCAGTTTTTCTGGCTCTGATGTGATGGCCCGTGCAGGGCTAGGCTCTGATGGAGGGGCTGAGGGCTCTGTGGTCTCCACTGATGAGGCAACAGGCTTGGAGGGGTTGGGGGCTGGAGATAAGGCTGGAGCTACACTGTGGGCCAGTTCTGGGCCTGAGGGAGGAAGCTCAGATTTCTCAGTGGGATGCAGGTCTTGGGTAGGTGCAGATGTAGGGACAGGGGCAGGTGCCAGAACAGGAGCCGCAGGGGCAGGGGCAGGGGCAGGGGTAGGGGCAGGGGCAGGGGCAGGGGCAGGGGCAGGGGCAGGGGCAGGGGCAGGGGCAGGGGCAGGAG
>JBBPCX010000141.1:25574731-25590550 GCA_037974365.1 Hydrocynus forskahlii | reverse complement strand
GGCTGGAACTCTTTTATCTAGGAAACTTGTGTCTTTACACACTCTGCAGCCTGTCAGTAAAACATTTGTTCACATTTTTTTCATTTAATCTCCTCAGTGTGACAAAGATCAGACATTCTGACAGAACAGAGTTTTTATAGCAACAAGGAGATTCAAAGCAAGACTCAAGATTAGTACTGTATTTATATATATGCTTGTAGAAATACTAGCATAAAACAACTGTGTGTGTGTGTGTGTGTGTGTGTTGCAGGCCTGCAAAGATTTCCAGGATGAGGACACGTGTAAAGATGCGTGTCCCTCTCTGATGCTTTACAATCCTAACACACACCAGCTCGCCCCAAACCCGGCTGGGAAGTACAACTTCGGGGCCACGTGTGTGAAGAGCTGCCCTCGTAAGAAACTCACCCTCAGACCCAGACACACCCAGACACGGAGACACAGAGTCCATCAGTACCAGAGTCCGTCAGTACCAGAGTCCGTCAGTACCAGAGTCTGTCAGTACCAGAGTCCGTCAATTACAGAGTCCGTCAGTACCAGAGTCCGTCAGTTACAGAGTCCGTCAGTAACAGAGTCCGTCAGTAACAGAGTCCGTCAGTACCAGAGTCCGTCAGTAACAGAGTCCGTCAGTAACAGAGTCCTTCGGTAACAGAGGCAGGGGTAGGAGCAGGGACAGGAGCAGGGGCAGGGGTAGGAGCAGGGGTAGGAGCAGGGGCAGGGGTAGGAGCAGGGGTAGGAGCAGGGGCAGGGGCAGGAGCAGGGGCAGGAGCAGGGGCAGGGGCAGGAGCAGGGGCAGGGGTAGGAGCAGGGGCAGGAGCAGGGGCAGGGGCAGGGGTAGGAGCAGGGGCAGGGGCAGGAGCAGGAGCAGGGGCAGGGGCAGGGGTAGGAGCAGGAGCAGGAGCAGGGGCAGGGGCAGGAGCAGGAGCAGGGGCAGGAGCAGGAGCAGGAGCAGGAGCAGGAGCCTGAGCAGGAGCAGAGACAGGAGCAGGTGCAAGAGCAAGAGCAGGGGCAAGAGCAGGGGCAAGAGCAGGGGTAGGGGCAGGGGTAGGGGCAGGGGTAGGGGCAGGGGCAGGGGCAGGGGAAGGAGCAGGGGCTGGGCTGCTGGGCTCTCGCCTCGGTGCAGGAGGCTCCCCAGGCCGTAGCCCTGGTGATGAAGACTTCAGCACTGTACACTCAAGCTTTGGCTTGTCATCTAAAGGGGAGGTGTTAGGAAAGGTGAATCACCAAAAGACAAAAATCACCAATTAGTTGATGAGACAGATCAGATGTGCTGGGTCAGGATATACTTAAAACTGTGCTGTGGGTGTCTACAAGAATGATTAAGAAACACTGATTTAGATCTACATGAGTTGTGTATGAAATTAGAAAGCTAGAGGGGGCACTGAGAAGAGGACTGACCTGGTTTCAAGTCAAGAGGAGCAGTGGGGGCCTGGGCGCTGTCCACATTGTATATAACATGCCCATGTTCTGCTACCTGGCTGTTCAGCTGCTGGGATTTGAGGTAGAAAATGTGAGGATAATGAGGGTGTGGACATAAAAACTAGCAAAAGAGAGAGAGAGAGAGAGAACGAGAAAGAGAAAGAGAAAGAGAACGAGAACGAGAACGAGAAAGAGAACACATATGCAGCACACACAGAGCAGAAGAGGGGAAATGGCAAAGGAGGGGAGCATACAGCACAGCATAAATACAGAAGTGGGTAGTGAAAGAGGCAAAGAGAACAAGAGGGAAATAAAGAGACAGCATGAGAGAGTGAGAACAAGAAACAGAAGCACCAAAGCATGAAGTTGCACAATGAATGGCAAGGGGGGCACAAAACAGCAAAAGACAGTTAACATAAGTGTGTGGGGGGGGGAAGGTTAGACAAATGGACAGGAGAAATGGGGAAAGAGAGGAGAGACGAACACTGTTAACATTAAGGGAGAGAAGACACAAAGTAAGAGTAACAACACAATAGTGAGCGTTCCCTTTACAGAGAGAAACTTTCTCCCAAAGGATCTCAAGTTCTATGAAGGCTATGCTGGATCATTCTTAAAGGGCATTTACATGTGCTGTCTCAGTAGAGGGAACACTAGGGGAAATCAGGATGAGACAAACAGGCAGAACTAGGATGAAGGCAGATGAAAGAATAGGAAAGCCACGTCAAACATCAAGAAGCATCCAAAAAGGCTTTCAAAAGGTACTACAATAGCCAGATCCACAAGAATGACTGGAAAGTCTATAAAGCCAGCATCAGATCAAGGGTGCCAATTTTGCTTCCAGAGAAAAGATGACTGAAGTTAAGCAACAAAAACAATTTACTCAACACCAGGTAAGTAGCTAAAGCATAGGGCAGGTAAACAACCAACTTGCTAATGACTTGGAGAAAGGTTTCTTTCCCTTTCAGCATAGAAGGAATGAATAGCAGCTTGTAACTCTGATCGTACATGATTGAACATCTTACCTGTGGAGGAGTAGGGGTGGAGGAGGGCCGTCCCGCTGGGGGGGTTGGGTTCCTACTCCCGCCCACTCCTGACATTATCTCCTCTGTGATGTCTTTGCCACCCTGGTTAGGGTCTCGGATGCGGATCTTGGAGAGCAGCAAGAAGGCATGCGGTGAAACCAAGTATCCATTTCCAATAATTCATAACAAACAACCTAATTATGCTTAGTTCTGAAACACTCACTGTTTTCTTTTCTCTTTTGGCAGGTGGAGGTTGCTGTGGTGTAGGCACTATTATGGATGGAGATGGGGTGTACATAGCCTGCTGGCCAGGATAATATGGATGCCCCGCTGCTAATAGTGTCAAAAAATGGAAGGAATCCATTGCAGTTACAGGTCGGATTATGTGTGTGAATGAGTGTGTGTGTGTTTTACATGTAGAGAGCAAAAGAGCAGGTCAAACTCACCATATGCTGGAGGGAAATCTCCTGGAGTGGGTCCAGGGTAGAAGGTACTGGGTCCAGTGGGTTGAACTGAGTACTGCTGGGGAGGCCCAACATATGGCGGAGCACTGTGACGATACTGTTAATTAAAAATACAATAACAGGTTGCTGCAAGCCTGTTTTTGGGAGAGTCAAAGAGCATCAACACTGACTTTCCTAAAAAGATACACTCAAGGTATGAAGCCTAATTTGATTAAAACTGAAAGGAATTAAGCAACCCGCTTGGCTTATAAAGAGACAAAAAAAAAATTACCCTTGAAACACTTACAAGGAAAAGACAGTTTTATATAATTACATCTGTGGCATACATCAACTCTGATGTAAAAAAAATGTTAAAAATACAATGCAGCATTAAATTCACATGTGTATTCCTTATTTGTGTATCCATCTAACCTGGGGTATGTAGTACTGGGCAGTCTGGGGTGAAGGGAAAGGCATGGGTGTCATGGACATCATGATGGGCTGACTTGGGGGGTAAACGGTGGCTGCTGGGGCCTGAGAGGCAGGTCTAATGGAAGGGCTGTTGCTTGGAATGGTGGGCCGGGCTGTCTGCATCTGAGTCCTTTGGAAAAACTGAAAGACGAGAGAGAGGAACCGTCAGTCAAAGACATCTATTCTCTTGGGCTGTTTACAAACTGTGTACTGCCGCAGTCTTACTGAACCTTTGAAAGGAGGTATTGAGTCAGAGATTATGTTATGGACACTACAGCAAAAATCCAAGTTCACTGAAAATGTGAGAGACATATTCTAATTTTCAACATTCCAAAAGGTCTTGATTGGAGACATGCAAAATACAAAATAGACAACCTATGTTTTAATTAACATGCATGACAGCAATACAGGGGGAGTATAACCATCATGAGAAATGGACACAAATGTTTGATGTGGATATTTACCGTTTCAACAAAGATGTGATGCACAAATATAATAGATTCTGTACTTCAGATTTTTTTTTTTTTTCATTTTTTGTTATCAATAAGACTGAGACAATAACACCCACCTGGAACCTTAGAAGTTTGTTTTAACATGTACTTTGCTATTCAGCATGGCTAATATAAAACGGTAGTTTTGGGGTATGAACGCCCCTTTAACAGCATTTCGAGTGACATATAATGACTTCAAGTGAACTGTTACAGTATTTTAGGCTTTCTGAACATAAAAATTCCCCTTCTGACTTCACAAGGCAGGTGAGAATATGCCTTTGCAGTGGCCCCATGGTAATGAAGAAGCCATAATAACATGTCTAAAACTGATTAAGGGGCAGTGGAGGAAATAAAGAAAAAGAAAATAAAATGAAGGAGTTGACTTCCTCCAGGGTGGGAACGAGAGAAGAGCACAGCTGCAGTGCACGGGCAGGGGGGGAGCAAATAACTCAGCTTCACTGAGGAAAAGGAACTTCATGCCATGCATTTCTTTAAGACTACAAATTACCTGAATGGGTCTGAATCCTCCCTTGAAAATTGAAGCAGGAAAGAGAGAGAAGCTAATGGGACAGTGCACTAACTGGTATGGAGGGACAGAGTAACTGATACACAGATGCACACAGTCCTAAACACGGCTATCTGGAGTATAAGGCATGCAAAGGGTTAGCAATTTGAATAGCTTTTTTTTTTTTTTTTTTTTACAAAACCAGATTGTGTGCTGTTTAGGAAACAAGTAGCATCGTTCTCCTGAGGTTTCAATAAATAAATAAATAACAAAAATAAAGGCACAAGTGCTCCACTAACACGCATTCAGAATAAACATATCCAGCTAAGCACACTACATCCACTCTGAAAAGTCTAAAAAAAAAAATAAGAGAGCAAAGGACAGAGTATGACGTTACACCACTTCACTCCTACAAGTCAGGCAAACGGGCCCACATAAATATACTAAATTACAAACAACCAACCACATTTTCCAATACTTCTCCACTAAATCTCTCAGAGGAACATCCAAAAGAACAAAAAGATGTTGCTTTCATAACAGAAAACTTTCCTAAAAATGGTCTAAAACATAACCATCACTAAAGAATGGAACAAAAAGGGTTTTGCTTTTGGGCACAAAGTGCATTCAGATTTATCACTACTGTTTTTTTCCAAAGCATAATTCCACTAAATCCAAAATACTGCCCTCCATACCAAGTATTACAAATACCAACCGTAAGATCAACCTTTAGTCAAGTAATCACATAGATGTTTCATTATTTGTCTGGACATGTGCTAGTCAGTCATACTGCATTATACTGATGTAAGCTTAAAGAGAGGAGTTTGGCCAAAAAAATCTACACAATTTTTTTTACACATCTTATCCAAGATTAAGGCTATCAAAGATATGTTAGTATCCGAATTTTGCTTCTTTACTTTAGAACTCAGGTTGTGAGGCTCACACTGCTAACAATAGGAGTCAAAAGTCAACCAAATTGTATCCATAAATACACTACTGTACAAAAGTCTTGAGCCACCCCCATTTCTTCATATTGTGCTTTCAAAGGACCAGACTATCTAGCATATTTTCAATGTAGTCTTCAGTGAAGAAACAGGTGCAGATGATTCCAGACAATCAGACCAGTGATTAGTATACTTGGTGGTGCTGAGTGGTTGGAACACCTTTATCTATGCACAACCTTATAAAAGCACTTTGCAGCCCGTGGAAGTAAAACATTTGTTCATTTGAATGTTCGTTTGACATGCATTAAATTGTTTTTTTCCACACCACCAAGGTGTTTCAATGCAAACTATGAACAAATGAGGGGTGGCTCAAGATTTTTGCACAGTATTGCACATCCCCAAGCCTTCTCTCGACACACACAGGTCTTCACTAGCTGTAACACAGACAAGCTGATGTGGTTTAGGACGCAGTTCTTTCTGTGAGCAAGAAAAAAGGAAACAATTCGTCAACATGTGGCCAAATTTGGATTCCAAACACATCTTTGCTGTGTACCTGGAAAACTTTGTAAATGAGATGTTTTGCTTAAACAGCTGTAGTCAGCCTCTTTTCTTTACATTTCTCAGTTATCCCTGCCTGGTTTCATCTGTTAGACAACATTACCTAACATTACTTAGGAAACTTCACAGAAAACACTATGACAATGTGGGCTGATGCTGGGCATCCATCTCCTTAAATGCTAAATACTAGTAGAACAGAGTTAGTAAAGCAACAGTACAAAGTACTGCAAGACTTAGGCATGAACACAACAAAGGCTATGGTGCTGCTCTGCATCGGCGTACGTTACCTGGTGATGGGTTGGACGAGGCCCGGGGGCAAACTGAGGGAGGGGGGAGCATGGCAGAGGGGGTGAGGCAGGAAAAGAGAAAAACAGAAAGACAGAGAGGAAGAAATGAAAAAACACTGACAAATACTGTAAACACCACAAGCTGTGCAAAGCAGGTAGAAAAACACTGTCTGAGCAGATGCCCAAAGCGTGCTCTCTTGTTCTCACCTACATCATAATGCCACCATACATAACAGGACCATTTACAATATTAGCAACACCAGTTTTTTTAAAAATAAGAATGTCTAAGCTTAGCTAATTTAACTAAACACAACTGTAGAAGATGAAGAACAAAACACTGTACTGCTGGCCTGAATGGTCGGGGCACTCACCGGGCGGCTCTGAGGCTGGGCGTTCATTGGTTGCGTTGGAGGAGAGTAGACCAGAGGGGCCGCGCCGGCATTCTGTGACGCCGTGTACGGAGACTGAAGGGCAGGGTCACGGGGCGCCGAGACAGAGGTGGAAAAAGAGGAGTCCGGAACAGTAGAGTGGTTCAAAAACAGTGAAAAACAGAAGGAGAGAGAAAAGAAAAATAAATCAGCCTCTGAGGAAATCCTGGCAGCGGACTATGTTTGGCCCTCTTCTGTGTGAGGCTTCAGTGAGTGTGGGCGAAGGAGCGAGGATGTCCGCTCCCTGACGCTACAAACACTGCAGTTTGCTGACACTGACAAATCTGCCATCTCTGCCTTGAGAAGAGAGTAAGCGAGAGGAGGAGAGTCAGAGCTAGGCGTAGCCCTGGACAGCCGTGTGTGGGTGCCGACTGAGAGGCTGCATGCGACAGTGCTTACAAAGCCAGACAGTGCAACAGAGAGAAACCAAGCCAACGCTCCACCTCCTCTCTTCTCTCCTTCTCTCACTTCTTCACACCTCTGCATTCAGCTATGCCTGCACAATCGCTGTGTTTTGATTGTGGGTGGGGGTAATTAAGGTTTAGCCTCTGGAGCATGTTAACTGGAATCTCTATTAATAGCAGGGTCTAGCAGGGGCTGCACTTGCCGGCAGCGCTCTGCAGACGTAGAGTGGAAATCTGAGTGCTCGCCTTAGACACAGAGAGCAAGCTCCAGAACAGCTGAGTCACTGTGCCTGACTTTCTATTTCAGGCCCAGAATCAGCTGGGTACAGTGAGTGTTTGTGTGCGTATGTGTTTGCAAGTAGACAGTTTATACACATGCAGCAATAACGTGCATACATACACTTGGACACAGGACAACAACCACGGATAACCTACAGTAAACTACCTGACACAGCGCACACACACCACGAATAAACTCAGCCAAACTTCCAGAGAGCGTGATTTCAGGTGATTTCAAGGCCCACTAAAATGGCCTTTTTTCAACAGTTTAATGATTAATTTGGCTGTACATCAATCCATTTAGATTCATAAGCTAATTCAAAAATGGCTTTTTACTCATTACTCCCCAGTCAAAGCAGAACACTGCTTAGATTAGAAAAAACACAATTGTGATTAAAATAATAATTTGGATGATTCTGACTACGGGGACTGTGAAAACACAATTTAAATGAACAGATTTCAAAACACTGTGCTCTCTGAGAGAACAGCTGTGACTCATGAGACTAAAAGCATCTGAGAGTGTGGGGTGGAAATTTCTGCGGTTGATTTGCTTTGTAGCACTGTAAATACCAGGGGAAGTTGATTCTGAATCAGAAGATATCAACAAAAATGCACCTGTGGAATTTATTTTACAGTCCTGGGCAGTATTGTGCACAAACAGAGGATGGACCATTGAAGTCCCATCTAAAAGTGGGATCAAAAAAATCCGATTGATGATGGGGCAATTATCTACTCTTTATCAGAACAAAAAGAGCTGGGGGAAAAACATCAAAATCAGAAACAGTCTCTCGGGGAAATGGAGATAATCAGCAGCTTCTAGTCACATCGTCAGTGAGCACAGCCCAGTTACAAGAGTGTGCAAAAGATGAGACATAATAGCCAAACACAGCAAGAGATTTTGTCACAACTGGCTCAACTACATATACATATAAATTACAGTTAGGTAAACTTGATTATGCTGTTCGAAAAAAAACTGTCCCATTTACCAAATGCCTTCACTGGGCACTCCTTAGGGTGTCTTCAGTACTATTAGTTAGGGAATATAATTGTACCATATTTCATTGAAGATATTTTTACACATCCTAGCTGACTTCAGAGATTTTACCTGTACATAAAAGTTCTGAAAATGTACAGATGTGGCCTTTACATTGATACTAAAATAGGAGTTAGGGCACACAGTTGAATTTTAAGGCTATGTTGTATATGAATATGTACATTTATATAGACTGTACCTTAGGAGGCCAAAAACTTGCCAGAACAGCAGCTATTTGAATGACAATGTAAAGTTAAAGACAAAATTATGCAACACTCGTGAATATATAACTTCTTTCAACTGCTTTTGGAAAAGCGAAGATGAGCATGGAGTGGTTGGTTATTAAAACAAGAATTTGATTTTACATCAGCTTCATTGGATGCTCATTAAGGGGCCTGACACAAGCAAACACTAAGATGCTCAACAGTGAAGAGACACACACACAGACACACACACACTCTCAGGCAGTTGCATGGGTGCACTCACCCCTCCTCCTGCCTCCCAGCCTTTAGGGTGGCCATACAGATGCGCAGTGGATACTGTGGAAACTGATACCTGAGAAAGTCCGGGGGAAGAGGCGTGGCCTGGCGGCGTGGCCGCTAGGCTGGGGTGTCCTTTGTTGATTTCATGTGCTGTGTAGGGGGGGCCGGGGGGTCTCTGTACCTGAAACCCACCAAAAAGAAATCACAAGGTGAAAAGAGGTACAAGTAAAACCACAACACACACTATAGAAATTACTCCTACCACCCGTGATCAGAGGCAGCATTGGCATGTTCTCACAGCCAGTGGCATAAAGATAAAGAGAGAAGTTAAAAAGCAGAAAAGGAGCTTTCATTTTGGCCGTGTGCAACAAGGCCATGCGTCTTCTCTCTTGGTTGGGAAGTATGCCAGCTCTGGGTCTCAGCATATTATGTTATGTGCTTGCAGACAATAAATATGCAACATGTTTTGTATGAGCCTCAGCCACCTGAACCTCCTGTAATTTACTTTTAGCCTGCCCACCACGGTACATGACCGCATGGTGTAGGCGCAATATGAAACAGTTCTACACCACAACCAGTGCACCTAGGATTTAAAACTGTGCTGCTGCAATTTTAAATTGAGAACGCTGGCCGGGAACTGATAATGAGATTAACTTGCTTGCACCAGGAGGAGCCACAGCCTTGCACACTTCCATAACACATTAAAGGAGACCGCTGCCAGCCAAAGCAACAAGCAAACGCTCCTCATCTATTTCTTCCTCTCCAGGTGACAGTCCTCACCTACGGTGATCTGTAAAGGAGTGTCTTCTCTCAGTCTGGCACAGATGACTGTAAAATAAGTACTTGGGCCTAGTCTCGGACCACGTGCGCTGAATAACAATTATTCAACCTGGCTGCTAAACTGCACATCAAGATTTGAAAAGTACTTGCTCAGCCTCTGGCCTTTCATTTAACAGCAACCCCACTTTCCCAGGCTCTATCCACAGGTGGGGAGTGACCCACTTTCTGTAGTTTGACCAGGGATTACACAGCTTATCTGCCAGCCCTGGCTCTTCCGGGGTGAGGGGGTGGAGGGGAGGAGGGGTGAAAAAGAGAGACAGAGAGGAAGAGAGAGAGAGGAAGAGAGAGAGCGAGAAGGCACAAGATCACAAATGTAGCCCTACAGCTGGATGATCACAAAGCTGACAGCATTGCTCTCTGACAACACAGGAAACAAGAGCGAGGGGAAAGTCCAGCTCAGCAGAAAAACGAACCAGCCTCTCCACTCCCCTCACTAGTCATTCACTTGCAGCCCTCTCAGCTGATCCTGTGATCCTTCTGACTCTTCTGCTCTGACTGAGAGAATACCTGATCCTGAAAGCTGTAACACAATACACCTGCTTCTTCTGCTCTTTCTCTATTGCTTAGCCTGGGACCTGACAAATGTCTCCTTCAACAAATGAGACACTACATTAAAAGCTGAGACATAAATTACCAAAAGCTCTTTCGGTTAATCAATTCTTGCAATTGTGTCATTCCATTAGGTCTGAAGTGTAATAAATAAAGTTAATGAATTTAATGATTTGTGGACCGGCAACAGTGTGCATTACATGTATGTAAGGACAGAAAAAAGAGGGGTTACTCACACTGTAGACAGCAGTGACGCCAGGCGGCGTGGAGAAGATTCCTTCATCCAAGCGTGGCTGCACTCTGGGGATCCTGGGGTGCAACGCATTAAGGAAAACTCTGGAGATGCAGTCATTTAAGGCCAAATGCAGCAACAAGGTGGGAAAACACATAAAATACAGGCAGGCAACAGATAGAGCTACACATATGCTTTAAAAAAGACAGTCTGATTTGTCTACAATGTTGCATTCCTAAAGAAAACAATGTAGCCTCCCCCCCCCCCTTTACAATGATGGAGCTTTGGGTCCTGGCATAGAGGAGAAATATCGAGCTTAAGTCATCAGTTCATACAAAAATGGAAACCGGTTACTATTACTCAATTTTTCCACCTACTGTTGCTCTTTAAATTCTCTCTCTCCCACACTTGGGAAGAAAGTGGTTGAGGGCAGGCAGCCTGAGTCTTCTGCAGCAGTGATACACGCAGCTGTGTGTGCTGAGTGGACGAGATTTCACAATGTTGTCAAGAGATGCCTGTTCCCATTAGTGTATATACTACAGCAATCACACCACAGCTCTCTGAGCCACAGCATGGAAGAAACATCATGTACTCGTTAAATGCTCAGGTCAGCCATGTATAGATGAAGACCTCTAGACACACAAACATTGCATTTGTCTTACTGAAATATTCACTTCTGAATAATCCCGTTATGTCAGTAAAAACGCATTGCACTGTAAGCACAGACCCTTCCGTTGCCTAGCTGAATGAATGGTGGCTCTTGTCCAGTAAGGCAGTAGTGGGTGAATGTGTGATATGCTCTTAAAGCAGCGGAGCCCCTACAGATGGAGATGCCTCTCCCATCTCCAGGCAAGTAGTGGTATAGGGGCCTCAGCGCTTCACAAAGCCACTGTGAGGAAGGTGAAGGAACCCTTCCTGCACTGCCACACTTCAATCAGATTCAGACTGCACCCAGAAAATATGAAGGATTTACAATACCTGGACAAGCACAACAGCTGGCAGCCACCAATTTCAACTTTCCCTTGGTGTGGTGCCACAAAATAAGGACAACGATTAAAAAGAACAGGCCTACATTCAGTCAAATCTTGAGTCCTGCTAAATTACCTATACTCCCTTCTTTAATGACAACATCTAAGAAGAGCATTCAGGATAAAGCTCATATTAACATTACAAACAAACCGACATCCCCCCCACTTTCAGTTCTAACATTAATTACAACCACATTTTTTTTCTCCTAAGTTCATTCAAAATAACACAGGATAATTACCATATTCAGTGTTACATAATAGGGCAAACATTTAAAAAAAAGTTCAAAATTCTTCAAAAGTAAAGTAAAGTGGCCCTTATAGTCATGTGTGAACACAGTACAGTACAGTATGAACAATGTGAAATTCATTCTCTGCATTGACCAAGAGAAGCAGTGAGCAGCCAGCAATGCAACACCTGGGGAGCAGTGTGGGGATGGTCCCTTGCTCACAGAGGCATGTCCCTAAACACCACTCCACCAGCTGCCACAAAATCTACTCTCACTGGGCATTCAAACCGGTGAGTTCCTGATTCTCTTCATTCAGTGTCTGGCATCTTACTGCTTAACCACTGAGGGGGCCTTATTCTTTCGATTAAGAAAAATCGTTTCTGTAAGGCAACACTACAAATACATGATCTGGGAAATACCAAAATGTCTAAGACGGATTTGTTCACCTGCTGATCAACTTTTTGAGATGTCCACTTATATTCAGGAACCAGGTCTTGAGAGGAACAGTTCCTAGAAGTAGACAGTTTATGATCAAAAGTACACCCCGAATCTCAAAGAGAGACCTGTATTGGGGGGACAACACAAACACAAAGCTCTTGCCCTTAAATGACTAAAGGCTGGCACACTTCCCTTCACACGTCATAAATCATTGCACAAAACACTGACAACTCTAACAAGTTTAAATAAAATGCTTACACATACAGCAAAAGGTTTTACTCTGCTAACCAGGCCTGAGTCTGTGTTGGATGAATGAAAAAGCAAACATGGTCAAATACAATTTATCATCTTTAGATGCCATGAAATTCTGCTAATACCCAGGCCTGCCAATCACTGCAATTAAAGGGAATTTTTATGCAAACCGCTGCATAATTCAATCGCTGAGAGGCACTTTTTCACTTCAAACCACTCTAACATGCTTTATTCTATCACAATAGTTTAATTAAGCATAGAATTTGAAAATTTAAACCCCATTAAAGAACGGCAACACAATCACCACACTACAGCTGAAAGCAGCTCAAGCCCGCCATCAAACTTTACACCCTTACATACTGTTAAAAGATTTTGTGTCATCAGTTTAAACTCTCTCAGTATTTACAACTGACAACCAGAGTGGTAAATATGATCCTTGAACAAAGCTAGCAATAATGATTAAACAATATAAATGGGTCAGGAATTATCACAGGTCATCAACTTGACACATTACAGTAGAATATTTAGCTCTCATGTACTACCTTCAGAACACCGTGTTAATAGTTTTCAAACATCTTCAAAACAGAAGACGCAGGTATATTAAAAAGTGTCGATATGATGGCACTACATCTTTTAGGGTGTCCACTGAACCCCAAAGAGGCTTGCAGTGGGATGGTATGGATACAGCAAGTGTAGAAGAAAATCTACAAACAGCATGTACACAAGTCACCAGGCATGTGAACAGTGGATGGTCAGACACTTCCTTCACATGGTCCCTCCAGTTTTGGAACAGCCGGTTCCCTGGTGGTTCCCTGGAGGTACCACATTGGTGGCTGCCCACTGCTTCACTTGGTAAATGGGTTAAATGCAGAAAAATAATTTCACACTGTTTACACTTTGTGCTCTGATGTGCTCACATGTGAGTTTAGTTTACTTTGAATCTCAAAGAGGCTTCCACTGGGATGGCACAGACACAGCAAGTGTAGAAGAACTTTTAGGAACAGCATGTACACAAGACTGTCACCAGGCATGTAAACAGTGGGCACTTCACTTCCTTCACATGGTCCCTCCAGTTCTTGGGCAGCTGGTGGCCTGAGATCAGAAGGTCATGTGTTTGAATCCCAGGACTGCTAGTGACACCACAGAGGTACCCTTGACCAAGGTACCATCCCCACACACTGCTACACACTGGTGGCTGCCCACTGCTTCACTTGGTGAATGGGTTAAATGCCAAGAAAGAATTTCACACTGTTTACGCTGTGTGCTGTACTGTGGTGTGTTCACGCATGACTGTAAGGAGCCACTTTACTTTAAATCCCAAAGAGGTTCCAGTGGGATTGCACAGACACAGTGAGTGTAGAAGGACATGTACACAAGACTGTCATCAGGCATGTAAACAGTGGGGGGTGAGACACATGGTCACTCCTGTTCCCTCAACACGCACTGCGGTACTGAAACACTGCCCTTAATTAAAAGAGGAAAAGCGGTGGAAGCATAAACCAAAGTAGGATTTAAATACCAAAAGTCAGCAAGTACAGAATACACCAACAGCAGGTGACTTTTGGTGACTTCTCTATGTCAAACAGGAGAGACAACATGGCCCTCAAAACGCTGCCTACATCCCACCCAACTCCCCTCTCCTAGCCTAGCTGGCCGGCTAAACCAGCCGGCATGAGCCTTATCCCTGCAAGCTCGCAAACAAACTACTGTCAAGTTGAAGAGACGATTGGGATATTGATAACAGTGGCATAAAAACAAATGTGCGTCATGCCATGCCACCAAGACCCCCGAGAGGGGCAAAATAATGCCCCCTGTTTTATTTACATGTCACACAAATGCAGCTAGCCGGAACGCTAGCTGTGCTAGCCTGGTGAAAGTGTCAGGCAGCTTTGTGGTTCTCTTAGGGCTGTGACAGTGGGGACAACAAGACAGAAGACTGCTTATACTTCACAGTAATGGAGGCAGGCCAAAATAATGATTTCCTGAGAGTAAAACAGACTGTGTATCGGAAGAAACACGAGTCAGCAAAGACAAGCCGGCTCAGAGGCTCCTGACACCTGACAACAAACCGCCTCAGCCGGCATCACTCCAAACTCCACCAAAAATGCCACAAAGCACTGACTATAAACACAAAAACAAACTACTCCAACACTATAATGTGAGTATAAGACATGTCAGAGAAGGATACTGCGTCGGAGGTACCGGAGGAGGCTGCTGGGCTACCGGGGGGCCCGGCAGCGGGACTGTGGCTAGGGGAGCCCGAAGCTGGGACGAGGGGGGCGGCCCGGTTCCAGGTCCCGGTCCAGCGGCGGCGGCTGGCTTCGGCACCGCTTTCGGCGGTAAACTCATTGCCCAGAGATGCTAAATGATAACTAAGTATTTACAGGGATAAATAGCTAGCTGCTTGGACTAAGGTCAGGAGCTTAACAATAATAACACGCATTAAAAATATCCAGCCCAGCAGGTCGAGCCGAGGTCGGGCCCCGAACCAGACAGAGGTTTGCCGGGGGAGGCAGACAGAGGAGCTCCGGCTAGATTACTGACAGAGCGGCAAGCTAACGTTAGCCAGCTAGCGCTTATTGTGGTTGATCCTCATTGCTGAAGGTAGGGGGGCTCTTCCCCCTCCCCGGCCGGGGTTTCCGAGGATCCAGTTCGCCTCTGCTTGCCAGGGCGATCTGTACGTCGTGCCCTCTCTTTTAAAATTAAATGACACCTGGTTTCACAGCTGCTATTTCATCAGTACCTGTCCACTGAGCAGGATGGCTTCGTTTAACATGGCGCTGCGGCCGCCTCCAGCAGTCCTACAGGACTGACGCTTCGGGTCGCTTCGGGAATCTCCGTCAGAGCTCGGCCGCCGAAGTTTCAACGAATGAGGAGCGACTGACAGATCAGGGCCTCTCAGAATAATCCACTCACACGTGCTGAGAACTTCAGTAAAACAGTGTATGAAAACAAACACACATAGTCCTATAAACCCGCATCCTGCCTCTTCAAAAAGTGCCCATGTAACGGAATATCAATTTATTTCAATTTAATATTCAGGAGGCTTTATTGGCACGGACATATTTTGTTACTGCCTTGACAAAGTATACACTAACAAAACATAAACCTACACCCTGCCTCTTCAGGGTGTCCCTGTTACTGAATATCAACTTCAGTTTGAAAATGTTAAAATGTGTATTGGGAGGGACAAGGATGGACAAGAATCAGGAATGAGGGACAGCTTGAGTTGGACCTTTTGGAGGAAAAGTCAGAGAGGCGAGATTGCATTAGAGACTCTGAGTGTGTTGGGAGAAGGACGCTGAGGAGAGACTCTGAGTGTGTTAGGAGAAGGATGCTGAGGAGAAGGATGCTGAGGAGAGACTCTGAGTGTGTTTGGAGGAGGATGCTGAGGAGACACTCTGAATGTGTTGGGAGGAGGAGGATGCTGAGGAGAGACTGAGTGTGTTGGGAGAAGGATGCTGAGGAGAGACTCTGAGTGTGTTGGGAGGAG
>JBBPCX010000141.1:25562038-25574140 GCA_037974365.1 Hydrocynus forskahlii | reverse complement strand
AGATAGATAGATAGATAGATAGATAGATAGATAGATAGATAGATAGATAGATAGATAGATAGATAGATACTCACACAATAAAATGCAGCTGTAAGAAGAGCTGATCTTGGATTAGATTCCACAAAACCTAATGCTAGATAAGTATGGAGGTGGTTTGTGCAAACAAACTATTGTCTAAAGTGGCTGCCCACATTGTTTAGTTGCACAAGTGGTAAAAAATAGTTTTTTTATTGAGCTGCAATGGAGTTCCAGCATCAATCAAAGTGGAAACTGAAGTTTGTTGGGAGCTATTTTTCTCTTTCTGGTGCACTTTTGTTCCAAATATAGCAAAGGATTTTTTTTTTATATACTCATGTCCATAACCACACAGGACAAGACAGATAAAAACAAAAAGAATTAAATTACACACAGACATTTCAGCCAATGCACTCTCAGTCTGGATGTGTACCGGGAACAACTCACAATGGGATTTGAGAGCGCCACCATGATACTGTTGGTGGATTCATCCAGACGATGCATAAACTTAAACATCAGGTTTCTTAACAGTGCTTTAAGTGTGCTCACTCCTACAGATACAAACATCTGACTAGCATCTGACTCCCTCCTCTGGGAATCTTGAGTAGAATTCTCAATGCAGCATTGTAGGCAACTTGTAACTTCTGCATGCTGGATTTTTCATAAAAAGACCACAGATGGGCAGTGTAGAGTGGTGTACAGTATGCTTTCAACAAAGCCACTTTAACTTGAGTTGAGCAACAGCTAAACTTACGTGCAATCACCAGCATTAAACATGAACAAGGAATTAGTATGTAAATGTTGATGAACAAAAAGTAAGATTGTCATCATTTGAAATCATCATAAATACATAAATCCACCACCGTTTTCATTGTATAAGCAACTAGCTAAAATCCATCTCTGCCAGAACTTTACTAATGGTAGTGGGCGCCATTTTCACCCCGCACAATAAATGTGTACATATGTCACTTTGCTACATTTTTTTCATGTATTGTCACTGTTAAGTATCATCTAGCTCAGGGGTTCTCGGTCTTGGTTCTGGAGTACCACTGACTTGAACGCTGTTGGTTTAACAGACCTTCCACGCTCCAAGCACACCTAATCCAGCCCATCAGCTAAAGCTGACGGGGGTGTGTTAAAGGAGGGAAAATTGTAAAAATGTGCAGGGGAGTGGTGGTGCGAGACCAGGGCTGGGAAACGCTGCTTTAACACTCCCAGTTACAGTTCAAGAAGGGCTTGTTGATTAGTTTAGTAGGTGCACTGAGTGGATTAGAAGCAAAATAATCTCCAGAACCATATGTGAAAACTCCTGGCCCAGCTAATAAACAAAGGAAATAAATTCAGTGTCATAGTGTAGCGCTCATATAGCTGACAAGGTACAAAACATTTATGTCTAAAAAATATTTACTCTCCTGTGCTAATAAAATTACGTTGAAGGGCCCAATGCATTGTTACTTGTTTTTCTTTTCCTCCGAGGTCCGCTTTCGTGCAATTTCATTCATTTTATAAAGTATTTGTATTTGATCAAAAGATGTAACGGGCTTATACTGTATAATAGTAATATCTACACTTGTGATCGTAACCACTTACTTGAACAATCACGGCCTCCAAGGTCAGACTGAAGGTCAGAACCAGCAGAGCAGTGGCTAACAGCGTCTTCATCTTCAGTTTAGCCTGGATCTTAAAGTAATGCCTTCTCAAGACTTTGTCTCCGGTGCATTTTCTGCTGTTCCTTTTAAACAGTTTCCTCTTCGGAGCTTCACGGTCTCCTCCCTTCGATTAGGCTAGTTAATAAACTGCAAGCCCAGTTATAGTGTAGTGATGAAAATAACATTTTATTACTCAGGGAAATATTCAGGAGGAAAAAACAATGTGACTTCAGCAGCGTTTTCTTGGAATTCAGTTAAATGTTTACCAAGCATTTCAATAAAGCATTGTACTTTCAGGTCCACAGGTTGATGAAAAGCAGAAGAAAGCTATAGAGGGTGAATCAGGGAATGCCAGGATGGAGGTGGAGCAGAAAAGGAAGAGGCGATATGACCGAGCCCCTGCTCACACCTTAAAGGAATAAATCAACCAGACATGCTAATAATGCTCCTGACAGTGAATGGAAGTTAGTGATGACCAGTAAGCACAATATAATGTGAAAAATACTAATCAGTGACTAGTGGGTTTCATTTGTCGTGATCAACATTACCATTATTGACCTATCTGTTCCTTTAACGTTTGTCACCTGAAGCCCAAGAAAAGCAACAAGCAAGCTAAGAGAGAAAGAGAAAATAAGAGAACCTCTAGGTTATAGTGTCATTAGAAAAGGCTTTGGATTTGTGTTGACTCCCTGTGCTATTGCAAAGAGATTAAGTCTAAGGCTCCTGTGCAAACTTTTTAAAGCCATTTATCTGAGCAGTAAAGAAACTTCTGCCAGCAAATCCACAAGTTAATAATAGAATAAATGCAAACAAACAAGAAAGCATTAAATAATATCAAGATTTGTTTGTAAGAAGAACTCAATCTTTTGTATCCAGCCTTTGTATGGATTTGTGAAACTCCATCAGCAGCTCCTGATTTAATTAAATGATGTAACGATTGAGCCAAACTGTGTGTTTGAGGTATTTGATGAGGTTAGTGTGTTCGCCCTGCGATCAGGAAGTCACGGCTTCAAATCCCAAGACCACTAAGCACCTCTGAGGTACCCTGAGTAAAGTACCGTCCCCACACACTGCTCCCCAGGTGCTGTGTTCCTGGCTGCCCGCTGCTTCACTTGGTGAATGGGTTTAATGCAGAGGGAGAATTTCGTGCTGTTCACACTGTGTGCTGTGGTGTGTTCCCGCATGACAGAATGGTCACTTTCACTTTCACTCCACTTAATACAGGGTCGGGGAATGATTAAGCAAACACACAGACGTACAAAAATTCCTATTAATTGTATTCATATTATTTGTATATTTTCTAATATTAGCTTTTAAAAATGTGATGCTATTAGAGTTTATGTGCCAGGGGTCAGTGGGACAGGATGAACAGAAACCGGTGGCAAGTGGGACCATGAATGTTGAAGCAGGATTGGGTGAATGTGCTGGGACTGCAATAGAGACGGGGGTACTGGGACAGTGGCAATGACTGAGATACTGTTCAGAACCAGTGATATAACAGACTAGAGGCACTGCCTGAAGGTGCTAGGGCAGAAGTGAGAAGCAGAGGATCCACTATAGTGGGTGCTGGGTGGTGGGATGGTAGGACGGCACAGTAGAACTGATGGTAAATGGGACTAGGGGCACAGAGTGTAGGTACAGCTGGAATGTGCCTGCTTGGAGGACCAGAAGCTGGAGCACCCACAACCTCAGAAAACAGTTGGCAGATCCTTAACCTCTATGTCAGACTTCACTCATGCTGGAACCAGGATGGTAGCTGTAACCTGGGGCTGGAAGCAACATAATGCCTGGGATAAACAAGGCAACATTTTCATCTGGAAAAAGAATCAGTATTATCTGGAAAAAGACAGCTCGGTCTGTAAATTGAGACATGTTGGTTCACTTTCTCAGGAAGAGGTGTTCCTACTAGATATGAGAAATTAAAGAAGAACAGAAGGAGGAATTCTTGGCTGGTGAAAAAAAAAGACAGCCGCCCAGAATGAAGGTAAAGCAAGCAGTAGATGGCCGAAGTGACTGATTATGGAAGACTAGTTTCTACTAGTGTTCTACATGAAAAGACTTCATTTCATACCACACAGAGCCTCATTTTGTTTACTTGCTGCATCAGTGCATCATTTTACAGAGGCAGTTGGTTACAGATGTTAGTAAACTTAATCAAACCTTACCATGAGGCATAAGCTACATCCAAGTTTTTCATGTTCCCAAAAAATTGCTGTTATATTCCCCATACACTAAGCAAGGCCTAGGGGGCCTAGGGATCCACAGTTGATTAAATAGCTTCATTTAGAATTTCCTGCAGCAATATCAAAGACACATGCTCTTCAATCTCTCTTAAAATGTCACTTTGCAGGGAACTACTAAGGAAATTGGAATGTTCTTGTAGGCAGACATTTTTTGAAACCAGCTGACAAATCCATTCAGGATAAATTCACACATTCAGTCTCAGAACACAGAGGGGTAGGGAACTAGTTGTGATTCTCAAATGGCTCCTTGCTCCCTACATAGTGCACTTGGTAAGAATTAAAATACTGGCTTCTGCACCCAAACAGCGCATAACATGTATATCTAATAAATAGTCATTTGTATGCACAATGGCTACTTAACAAACATTGCCATTTTTTGAGCAGAAGCCAGGATCTTATAATGTATACAGCACACTACATGAGGAGTAGGAAATCATTTGAGATTCAGTCTGGTAAACACAAAAAATAGGAATAAAAGCTTGTGTGCTAATAACACCAGCAGATTTTCACATTAAAATTAATCAAACTGAGGAGCCCTAATAATTCAATGAATTAGGAACAACGCTCTGTAATCATGAATATACTTTTCTCCTTAAACACCATGGCCCACTGACAGTGTACTGGGATTTCACCAGCAATACATTCAGGGACTCTGGCAATGTTCCCCTTCATTAAAATCTGTCATTACATGGGAACTTATGAACTTTTGAAGCATGAAGTATGCAAATGTATATAATCTCTATCAAATAATCATTTTTAAAATGTAAAATGGCATCCAAGAGATAGCTTTTAAAGGATTGAATGTGTGGTATTTTAAGCGAGTCATTGACTTATGTCATTGACTTAGATGCAGTTTAATAAATTGGTTTATTACTTTTACTCATTTGCATGCATTCATTTTGCATTAAAAAACACAGAACTGACGAAGTTTAGTGTCACCCTGACACCAATACACATGTCCAAGAGACAGAGACATCCATTTACAGTCTGAACGTGAAATATAAGCATGTGTCTGACCAAAAAATATGATTGAACTACATGACAAAGCTGAATACATGACGAACCTGAATTCTCAAGGCACTTGTATGTTACTTTTCAATTAAGACATTCAGTTCAAGATATGCTTCTCGTCAATCATATATATTGAAGACTGTCTGATTAATCATGGTTAGAAGAAATTAGAAAAAAAGAAAAATGCTGGTTAAGCATTTAAACAGCAAATCAGAATAATTCAACTATGTCTGTAGTGGGAAGCATTCATTTCATGTCAGTATGTCCTTAAATCAGAGAGCACAATGACCTTCCATGCATAAAACCCACTGATTTCCCTACGTTGAGAAAATCGGTTTGCTTGCGATTCGCATCACTTTGTAAGTATTTAGACCTGGGGCATCAAATCCAGGTGTGAGACCCTTCTTACTAAAGCTGTAAAAGTTAAACAGCTGTCTGTCCTGGGACTCTAGTGAAATAGATCCAGCATTAACTTTCAGTTGACACGGGTACTCCTTCTCAAAGACCACCCGGAAGACTCTTTCCTCTAAATAACTTAGCTTCCAAGTCCTGTACTTCAAAGGGATCATTGCATCCACCTCTGGCCCAAACTGCTGCATAGACAGCACGCCCTCTGACCCTGCTTTGATCTCATAGAATGTCATGTTACTGTAGGTGAAGTAGCCCACATAGGGAGCTGGATCAGGAGGAGGGATAAGGACGCGAGGTGCGTCTCTGAAGGCACTCTTCATGGCAGGGATGAGGTAACGGTAGGCCTTGGCCACAAAGTCCTCATTGGTGGGCTTGCTCCCAGCCATCAATATGACTAAGCCCAACTTTAGACGTGGCACGAGAGAGAGGGTGGCTGAATAGCCATCCACATCTCCATCTTTACGGATGATCTCATACTCCAGCTGTTCATATACCTCCCAAGGTGTGCCTGTCTGGTTCGCAAAGTAGTTGGCATCACAGCGGAAGAGAGGTGTCAGCATGGTCTTGAGGGTGTCATCCCGCAACACTCGGCGGTTGTATGCCCCCAGCAGAACCATCACCAGTTTGGCCATGTCAGCAGTGGTGGAATACATCTGTCCTGAGGGCCGATACCAGCCGAGGTCGTAGAGAGGTGCAGGCTGCCCACTTGAGTAAACGCCCACTGCCATCTGGCGCTCGGTATCTGAGGGGATGTCAAAGCTGGTGTCCTCCATGCCCAATGGCTGGAGGATAGTTTTGGTCACCCAGCTCTGGTAATCGGTTCCTGTCACCGTTTCTGCCATAACGTGAGCCAGCAGGGAGAAGGCCAGGTTACTGTAGTGGCATCTGGGGACAGAGAGGAGGGAGGGATACCACAGTCAGAGAATGTCTAGCATGTGGGACATCTACACTTGTGGAGAATTTACCACTATACCTAATTTACCACGCCTGATCCAGCTAATCTTCCGGAACTTCTGAGGGTTACAGCCAAGACAGTAGCTGTAGATTAAGGTTGGAACTAAACTGTGTCAGAGGGTAGATCCCATCTGACACCTGGCTAATCTGTTGTATTTCTTTCAACTGTTGACTTACAATTCCATCTTCCTCATTTATTGTGACCAGAGCTGAAGAGAGAAGACCTTAAACATATTACTCTTGATTAAAGACCCATGGGTCCTGGATGGTGCACTGAATCACCTCATCAGCTAATTATAAAGCCCCGTGTGAACTGATGAGCTGTGTTGAAGCAGGGAAAATGTGAAAATGTGCAGTGCATGGGACCCTCTGACCTGGTATTCAGAACAGCTTTGTCACAAAGTCGATTACTTACTTTGTTCCCGGGTCTGCCACGAGAACATCATCCTGTAATAAATCAACCGCAGCCTCAGTCTGGCCGTTCCACAGTAGATTGGTCCCTCTGAGCCGCCTGGGTAACCCTGCAGTCAGTGGTACATTATTTTAGACAACTTGCAGTACGAGTAATAATATCATTCTGGTATGTTAACACTGGTTGTCCTAATTATGTTACCTTTGCATTTACATTTACAGCATTCGGCAGACACTCTTAACCTATGTGAGTGCTTTGTAGTCGAAAAGAAAACATGTCCTTCACACTAGTGAGCCTTAAGGCTTCAAATTAAGTGTTAATATGCCCTCAGGGCCCTATGAGATCACACACACATTTTTTTGTTTTTAAGCTATTTGTGAAGTTTGTGTTAAGTTGAAATGAACGTGTAGTTGATCTTCTCAGTGAGGTGCTCAGTGAAGCGGTAGGTCTTTAGCCGCCGTTAAAGATAGCGAGGGTCTCAGCAGTTCTGACACTTGGAGAGTTTGTTCCACCACTTCAGTGCCAAAGCATGAAATACATTTAATACATGCCATCTGAGCTGGAAAGAGAATGCTGAAATTCTCACCTGGACTGAATTCATTTATCACACCAATATGGTCAGTGCCACTATTACTGGCACGACATGTAAGCACTTGCCTGGAATAAGCTCACAGAATGGTTTCTTAAGGACATAGACTGTCTAATTCTGAACCACATGCTGTACCAGTTTTAGAGGATCCTGTTCCGTAATGTGTTTTTAGGTGACAGAGAGGATTACAGCAACCACTGAGACTCCACATTTAGAAGCGCTTTATCTAATTACGGACCTCACCTTTCACATTTATATATTTATAGCAACTACAACACACTTCTATAATCAATTTAATGAGGTCAGCTGTCTCTTGTGTCTAGTGTAATTAGTCCAGGGCATAAATAGATAATGTCTTAAAGGTCCTATGCAAAAACAAATGATGCACTGAATTTACTCTGATGTGTCCAAACATAATTGCCACACATATATCAGGAGTATATATGAGAGCAGCATTAGGTGGGTTAAAAGTAGGAAATACAAAACAACATTGCGCCCTCATAACCAGAATCTAGATCCGTTAGTGGAGGAAATTCAGAGGATTTAAGACTCACCTGACAGTTGACCAACCATCCTTCGTAGAGTGACAGAGGGAACGCGGAACTGTGTGTCGCCACTGCCCCTGGAAGCCCCCCCATCTGGTGGAGGCTCCCTCTCTTTCCCAAGAGGATTCTTTATGGTGAAATTCTGCACATACTTCCCCAAAGGGTCATCCAGGGAGCCCACCATGCCATCCTCCCACAATTTATATAGCATCAGAGTGGGGAAGATCTTCGACAGGCTGGCGATTCTAGGGAGTTAGAATATGTGAAAGTGTAGATTAGAAGGACTGACCAAAATCTAAAACCCCCTAAACATCTTTGTGCTGTGTATCATTTACACTTCTAAAAACTGAGGTTTGTTAAAGGTTCTTGATTTTATTTGGTATAGAGTCTTTATACTATGTTAACAATTCTTTTTTTATTTTTCTCCAAATTAGTCATGTTCAGTCTCACCCACTGGCTTGGTCTACTCATATCACACAATGGTGCCAAGCTGGGATGTGAACATGTAGGCAATTCTTTAGGTTTTAAAAATGTTCTTCTCAATTGCACAGTTCTAATACACGTTATGTGAAGGAGATCCCAATCATTACGTGAGTGCTCTTTATATCTTTCAAATGTTCTTGACATTCACACATCATTTACAAATATGGTTCTTAATGGAACTAAAGTAGAGTTTTAGGTCCCTCAGCTTTCACAAGTGTGTGGACTACAGATAGCTGCTGCCATGTTTTGAAGCTTGTGCATCTGCTGCACTTTCACATGTTCCTCATAAGGTTTTATTGAATCAACTGTTCATCGAATGACACTGGATAGAGAATCCATTTGGTCTATGAGTAAAGCAAAAAGTCAGAGAAAACTGATAGCATACACTGCAGTTTCCTCACCTGTACACTGTGTACTCGTTTGGTGGGGGGGACATTGGGTCTGTGGCATTTCTTCTGCCAAAGTTTCCATTCCAGAGCACAGAGTCGTTATATATGACAATGGCTGAGATCGCCGGCAGTCTTGTTGTATCAATGCTGTTCCTCAAAAGACCATCCAACTGCATAAGAATAGATTCATTGTGCTTAGTAAGCTGATAAGTGCACTGAGACACACTGTATTTGTTTGTAGTAATGTATCATTGATTATATCAGTGTAATAAATCTATATCCTCCTCTGTAGGACAACAAAACAGCAAGATATTAATCCAGCCGTGTCTTCCTAGCAAATCTGCTGTGATTTCTTTGACATAGTTTGATTTCCCACTACAAGGCCTGACCTTTTCCAGGGCCTCCATGAGGACAGGTATGGGATGCTCCAGGGGTGCAGGCTCTGGAAAGCGCGGGCATAATTTTTCTTCTTTTTTCTCCTGGACTTTCGTTTCAGCCACTGAAACAAACATGAAGAGATGCTTCAGATCTACCACATCAAGAGGTGAAGGAAACATGGCATCTAAGATGAAAGGTTTGCGTGAAGTGCTCAAAGATGTCTGCTATGCAAATGGAAACTCTCAGGGACTTCCAGGCCCGATTTCTACGAAAATGTCAGTTCTTCAATAGAACAATGTTTGAATTTAAACCCTCCAATGGTTATGCCAGGACTCTTCATTGAAGGACATACAATGTAAAATTTGAATTAAAATCCCTGTTAAAATCTTTAAATAAAACACGTTCTGATGCCTGTGTTTAATCAAGTACGTTCAAAGATACTTCATGTCACGCTATTAACTACTATTATGTTTGGATATTTATGACCCAAACTGAAAGCCATGCTCAGTCATGGTTCAACACTGCTAATGTACAATTATGCACTTAGCGTTGACTGTTGTCTTCATTAGCACAGAAAAACATAATTATTAGAGAAAACATTCGTTTTCTCACATTATTCACAAAAGTATCATCTAAGTGAGATGTTTTAAAAACCGATCAAACAACAGAAATGTAATCAGGAATATTTCAGTAATATTATCATCTCCAGGCAGTTATCATGAATATTAATATTACATGTACAGTTATGTAATGCAGTGTGGATGAGGAGCGGAGCAGAACATTAGGGTGGGTACTCATAGTAATGGTGTTTTTTTAGATTCATTCTGATCTGACCTCCTCCAAGTGATAATCAGGCTTTACAGTGCAAAGTAATCTGTGGGCCACTATGTCAAGCTTTGTGTAATCCCCTGGCTCCCCCCGCAAACGATCAATTAAGCATAAGGAGATCAGAACGTCAAATGTACAAATGTACTTGCAGGCATTAAGTGCCCTGTAAGCACCTATTTTCAAAGGTTGTGCTCCACTTTAAGTAAAGCGAATTCCACATTTTCGACTGAGAGAGCAAATTTAACTTTAAGGATGTAAAGAAGACTAAAAAGAGCCGCCACTTGTGCAGACACGGCATTATCTTTTGCTGACTCTTACCTGGCTTTGCCTTGGGAAGTCTGTACTGCCATATGAAACAGCCGGTCATGATAAGAGACAGTAGCAAGAAGAAGACCATGCCTAGTTTGGTCCACTTCACCTTCATCTTGGAGGTTTGATCTATGTCCCCGGGTCTGGCAGGCATATCAAGAGAGGCCACTGTTATCCACATCTCCAGCTTCGTAACTCTTATGACGGGCACATGTCTTCATTTTAAGTCACATTCCTCTTTAAAATGTTGTTCCCTGTGATCTGGCAGCTTCAAATTTTATTTCAAAAACTACCTATTTAAATAAATAAGAAATCTGAACCCAAGCAACAATTAACGTTTCCTGATTCAAGTGTAATATCATTGCACCTTACCTCTAAGTATGGTCTGCTGAGACTCTCAGTGGAAGAACTTCACTCTCATCATGCAGTTCTCCTCACTTGCATCTCGCCAGACATATTCCCCTATTAAGATTTGCGAAAAGCACCAAAAACATTCCAGCCAGCAAGTGAGAGACACGACTTGCCTTTACCATTTGCTCGCCAGTTGCAGTGTAATCCCGACTTTTCAGTGTCTTCCCACTGTTAACTCCACCAACTGCAGGCCTGCACGTCATAATCTGGAGATATCCTCCTCTGACACCTCAAACCTTACACCCGCGAGGGAATCCTTTTCACAAATCAACTCTGCCCATTCGCTGTACCCCTGCGTGGCTTATGTATATGGAGTCAGTTTAATACACTTACACGGGATGCATTTTCTGAGTGAAAAGCAATAGCCTACGTCACATGGGTCTTTTTACCCCAGCAACAACAAGCTAACAGTTGGTGTGCTGATTGAGAGATCAGACACTGCTGTCCCTGCCCAAATGTTATAGGGTTAAGTGAGGGTGTGACAGCATGAACATTACTACAGAACCACAAGCTTCCAGAATCATGTTTGTCTTTGTGAGATGTTAAGTGATGCAAAAAATCACTACCTGTGCCGGACTGGACATTGGAAGTATCTACAGGGCTTTACTGGGGCAGTTTTTGTGCTTGACCTTAAACTTGTCTTGCTTTGTACTAGTACAAGGCTTCAGTGATTTTAAACAAGACTATTGAAGCTTAATTGTGTAAAATCATGGTCAAGGAGAATTGTTCCTTGTTCCATTCTTCATTTAGGGTTTGTCAAGAAAGAATTTTGGCATTGATGGTAATGCTTCAGCTTGGCACCCTTATATGCAACTTTAAGTTAAATTGAGAGTCAGTTTAATACAAATTCATTTGTAGAGAGCTTAAAAAAAAAAGACAACAGACACTGTCACAACCCTTATTTTTTTAAATAAATGAGACAAGTAGTGCTCATATCTTTTAAAAAATATGAACTTACATTATGGTTCATGTTTTTTAAAAGATATGAGCACTACTTGTTTCATGTTCCATACGAAATTGAAGGATTTTTAAACAAGCTCTTTACACACTCACACGTTTCATTTACAAAAATGATTCGTCTATGACACAAAGACACCTTTCTGCACTTTGATTTTAAGAGTTCTGAGGAACAGGAACAAATGAAAGAAACCCTAAGAAGAACTACAACTCAAAAGGGGCCAGCCTCGTTTACACTACACGGACCGCCCCCCCCACACACACACACACCCACACCCACCCACCCACACAGTCACACACAAAATGCTTTTGTTTTTTCATGTTTGCATTTACAGTTTCATTATTTCTCTACTGCATTGTAAAAATCAGTCCCATCTGACCAAATGACTACATTTAATAAAATATCTTAATCAGTTTGATCAATCTGAAAAAAGCCCTC
The DNA here is from genome assembly GCA_037974365.1 of Hydrocynus forskahlii. Taxonomy (NCBI): domain Eukaryota; kingdom Metazoa; phylum Chordata; class Actinopteri; order Characiformes; family Alestidae; genus Hydrocynus; species Hydrocynus forskahlii. The sequence goes on along the minus strand of JBBPCX010000141.1, from coordinate 25,562,117 downwards.
AGCTCAAGGAAGAGGCATTTAACGTGTCAGGTCAGGATTTTAGTTTAGTTTTGTTTAGTTTAGTTTAGTTTAGTTTAGT
>JBBPCX010000141.1:25487825-25549819 GCA_037974365.1 Hydrocynus forskahlii | reverse complement strand
TAGGTACTGCTCAGTATTGAAATATCTATAATCTCCTGGGCAAACAGTGCCACTATCAGTATTTATGCAGCATTATTATTTTCAGATGGCTGATGCTAGTTTGGATCAGTGGGAGGGATGAGAGTAATGCCCTGTACATTTGTTGATCAGAGAGCTGTAGCATCCCTATAGACAGGAAACTCAGAAAACCATTTGTTTGGAAAGAAAAGTGGTAATGAGTGGTTTCTTTTTCTATTTTTTCAATATATATATATGTATTAGGGCTGGGCAAGTTACGGATTATTCACTCAATGCAGACAATAATTTTATAGTGCATTAATGCAGTTTTTTATCACTGTTATTTTGAAAGTCTCTTGCTTTTTTTTGTGCTGGACCACTTTACCTCACGTCTACCCCCCAAGTTCTGGACTCCGAGGGGAGCTTGTATTTCTATAACAAACTAGAAAAAACGTGAATGCGCTGCTGTGCCAAATATATTTGGTTTTATATTTGATTTGATTACATTAATGTTTAAGATGAGATTTACAAGAAATATCTGAACTGCAGCTGCGTAACTGTGTTAAAGGGAACACTGCTGTTAAAAGGTTTCTTATTTGTTTAAAGTATTTGCAAACCAAATGTTATTTCACTTTTGTTCAGATAGCAGTACTTTTAAAATAAAAGTGCACAATACACTACTTTTGAATTAATCATTTTGCCTATGACAATACAAGTAATCACAAAAAATCACGTGATTAATCGTGGTTGAAAATGTCATCGCCTCCCAGAATTAATATACAGTATATATACAGTAAAGCCCCGATTATCGTTCGGGTTACGTTCCAAGAGCACCAACATATAGTGAAAAACAGCGATGTTGTCATGTGGTAAAATAATGCCTAAAAATGCCTGTTTTTATAGTGTAGACCCTAAATATGCTCCCAAAACACTTTACTTTCATTTTAAACTCATTACCCCAAAGAAAATGTAAAGGTAAACCCGTGTCTGTACTGTACAGTTTACACTGTAAAATACAAATGTTACCCCTTTATAGACTGTACTGTAATTCATTTACGCGCGTTTTCTTTGGTATAAGGAGGTAAATACAGTAATAAATTCATTTAATTTACAGTAATAAAAATACAGGGCTTTAAGAACAAAACGAAAAAGACGAGAACACCCGAGACGCTCGACGGCGGAAATTATGGACTGCGGCTGCATCAAAGGGCAGCAGCCAATCAGCAGCAAGGAGAAATAAATAAGATTCTCTGCTTGGCTTTTGTTCCGACTTTTTGTGAAGTCAAAGTAAAAAATGTCCACATTTGTTATTTAATGAAAATTGCAGACTTTTAGTGTAGCATCATGTACATAACGTGCAGTGTATCATCATATGTAGCCTGTGTGATGTGTAAATTTTGAAAGTAGTAACATTCTCGGATTGGCTACTTTCAAACCTCCCGCCTCTGAGTACAGCGGTATTTCACCATCCCAAGACGCACTTTCTTTGTGTTCTCTGGACAGTACCAAAACATTTATAGTTATTTTCTCCTATCATTTATAGTAGGTGAATTTACATTAATATTTATGTTACAAAATTAGTAAATTATATTTTTCTTAATAATTTAGCACTAAAATGCACAAAAAATTCTATATTGCCACGAAAAGAGCTGTGAAGTCTGGGCCTTGTCCTCCACGCCCCCTCGTCCTTGTGCTGGTTGTGTATGTCTGGGTGCGGTGCCTAACAGTGGAGGCTCATTCCATTCAGGTGTCTGATCGACTGTGGAACATCACAAAAGAAAAAAAAAATGCCGAGGGTATCTTCGGTTTCCACGTTAGTGCGAGGGTTTCCACGAACAATTATTAGTTCGGTTCTCAGAAAAGTTCAACTGCTTAGTTAGACTGCTGAACCGAGTATAAACAGGAGTTACTGTATATCACTTTGAAGTAATTTCAGTAATTTCAAAAAAACAAAACAGTCCATTCTGTCCATGTCAGGTCTTTCAGGAAGCACGGGTTCATTAACTTTACCATTACCAATAATAACTTTTCAACATATACTCTGATGATATGAAAAACTTTGAGATGCTAGCTGATCTTTCCAGTATCATGCTGCACTAGCAGTAAACATGATACTAGTGTGGCTGCTGTAAATGAAACTGAGGGATTCTCTCACTGCTGACGTATCCCAGCTCTCCAGCCCTCAGTGGAGTGGGTGCAGTCTTCTTTGTTGAAGGGATCACATTTGGACACAACATGTCAATGACCCAGATGCTTTTGTTCCAAGGAGAATTGGGGGGAAAGTGGGAGAGCTCCCTAAGCTAAATATTCAGTACTCAGAGTGATTAAAAATCAGATGAAAAGTTAATTTGCTCTTATGGCCCGAAGCTACTAATCTACTCAGATATCCACTGAGGCGCAGATGTGATTTGCAAATGGATATGGATATTTTAGAGACCATCAGTCTTCAGTCGAAAAATATCACCCATTCAGACTTCGCAGGATGATTCCGTGCCATGCTAATTCCTGAATTTGTTTTGCATAATTGGGAAATCTATTTGCTGTTGAATAAACAGTAAATGAAAAGGATTTTTTTTTTTTCAGCTGCACGAAAGAACCCAAAAGTAAGTCTGGATTTTGGCTTGGGTGTTCAGTACAGATTCCATTTCTTTTTCCAGTATTGAATACTTTATAGGTTTCTGTTAAATAACCCTTGCAGGTTTCTGAACTCTTAACATTATTTTTTCTGTAATCGATCAGTCTTCACTCTTGCTTTGCCAGTATTAGCCGAGGTTGTGACTGTGAACCTATTGCATAACCATACTGTGCACAGTGGCAGCTTAGATCAAATTCACTGCCAGTCAATACACATTGTTATGCAGTGGCACTCGCTTCCTCCAGCCACAAAAAAAATCATTAAAACTATTGGGGTATTGAACATAAAGCTCAGGGATTAAACAGTTTTGATGGGATCCCAGCAGGCAAACAAAATGGCCAGCTTGTGGTCGCACAAACTTTGTCCTTACGTGGAATAACCATTTTTGCAAACCAAAGGCTCAAACATATCACTGAAATCACTTTACCGTGCAGTATAATTTCCCTTCATTTAAATCTCGACACTTTGACAGCAAAATGTGGCCTTGGACCCGCCGGCCTTGTTATAAATTTTATTCCATGTGTGAATCATAGACATAACCTTCACCATTCAGATTTTTTCTGGTTGTTCTTTTTGAAGGGTCCACAGGTGGCAAGGTACAGTTTTCTTTCAGGCTCTTTTCTGCTCAAATTGAAAAACTCCAGCATGCCTTCCCTTTGCTGCTTGCACCATTAATTCAAGCTGCCGTGTCTCTGCACTCAGCCTCTTGGAGTTTCGCTGGTCTTTATCTCTGTCTAGCATGCTGATCACTGATTGGCTGAGGTGAATGAGTGTGTAAAGGCCTGCTGGATTGTCTAGTCCTGGCCGTTTGTTCCGGCCCGTGCCCCACATTGCCATGGAAATGCGGCTTGTGTCTCGGGGGCTATACTGAATGGCTGACAGAGCCGTGTACTATGAAAGTACATCTCCTCAGACCCTCTGCCTTTTCAGCCCTGCAGCATCCAGCTGCCTAACATATGGCTTCTGATATGGCAAAGTGTGGGCTGAATAACCGTCAAATATTCAAGTAATTGAAGAAATTAAGTAACTGGCTGAAGGTCCCATCTGACAGCTGTGTTTTAACTCTTAGAAGCCACAGGTATGGCTGGTGTTAATGAAAGCATATTGTAATTTTACATTATTTATTTCTCACTCTAAGCTGTGTGGCTCTTTTTTTCTTTTGTCTCCAATACTGTAAAAAACTTCTGATATTAAGATGAAACAACAAAAATCAGTTTTACATGATTTAAAGCTGTCTGAACACTTTTTCTCGCCATGTACAGTTTCAGAAAAGTTCAAATGTCCTTGATATTTTTGCCATGTGTTTGTCATTTGTTGATGAGTCACACCGGTGTAGACACGAACCTGAATTAAAACCATAGAAGTCATTTTTATGTAACTAACTGTGTAATAATTCAGGATATTGTGTGTGGTGCATCAGATTGCATTGAAATAGTCTAGCAAAATGACAATAATAGACTTCTAAGTCCTGCTTAATTTACTTGAAATGAGTCATTTTCAGCACACTATGATCTAACGCTTGGACGAAAATGTGAAAACAGGCAATTGCTTTATTTAATGAAGTCTCGGTTTCACTGAATCGATTTAAGCTCGTCGGTGTTTTCTGAAATGCTTCCACTTCATAGCTGATCCTCACACGTACATATTTAACCACACTGTGTGAGTCAAGCGGCTGAGTAAATGTTTCAGCATCCCACCCACAGGCTGAGTGACAGAACTAGAGCACAGAGGATCAATGGGTTCTGTCCCCTCTCTAAATCAGGGATTTGTCCTCCCAACATTTCACATGAGTTTGCGCGGCGCTCTAGCAGTGCACGGAAAAACCCTGATCAACCTTTCATATGTTTCGTTAATTCAGCCTGACGTTGTACTTTGGAGGGCACCACAGCGCCTGCAGGTGTATGTTCCAGACATGCACCACCACACGTAATCCATTCTTCATTTTTTTCGAGGAGGAGAGATTATTCGGAAAGTCCAGTGGTGCCACGAGGCTTCAGCACATGTCTGCGCATGCTGTGGCCCCACATGAGTGCCAGGGTCGTAATGTATGCAGTTCCTGCCATATAGCCTCACTGTTTTATATGCAGAACGAACAATGCATATGCAAATGATGGGCCTGAGATGGTCACTATAGTATTTTTTGGTAAGACGGAATTTACCCGAGACCACGGTGGGCTGTCGAGTTTGCGAGGGATTTTCTAGCACATGTCATGTTTGATCAAAGCTCACTGTGAATTAATTAACTCCACATGAATTATTCAGCATGTTTCAAGTGCAGTGTATGAGTCTTTTCATCAGCCCTCTTGGGAAACAGACAAAGAGCCAACCTCATGATAGTATTCCACAGGGGGAGATGAGTGTGCATTGTCATAAATAAACTCACCAGCTCTCATGTACAATCGTTTATGAATGATCTCGGCAGGTTCAAATGAATGGTGGTAGATCAAGCAGAAAATTAAGACGAACGAGGTGAATGGTGCTGGATACTGGTAATGTTTGTTTATTTTTTTAGGATTATGAAAGAATCCTCAGTAAATTCTTATATTGCCAGTATACCCCAAACCACAATTACCGCAGATTGGAATATATTTTCCATATTTTCATTTTACTATGCATTACTATGCATTACTTCATGTGTGAATTTCAGCCAAAAGTATTCTGTCATAATCTATTCAATGATAGAAACTCGATTTCTGGTTGTTATGGTGTATCCGTCTCCATCTGAAAATCAATTGTTGTTATCTTGACTTTGACCTTTCCCATAAGACATTTTTTGTGACTGATACCAATACGGATTTTAAACAGATTTTAAGCAGGGTATCAAGAACCAATACTAAACTGGTACAAGTTCCTGACTGGTCAGTACAAAACTGTGAGTGAGCCCCTGGACAAACGGTGCTGTTATTGGTATTTATGCAGTGATAATGCATTCTAACATAGCTGGCATTTTCAAATGGTGATGCCAGACTGGATGGGGAGCGACTATCTGCATATCACCACCAGACATAGCGAATGCTCCTCCCTTATTATCTCTACAGGAAACTCAGGAAACTGTTTGGCTAGTTATTTGCTCCAGATTCTTGGGAGTAGTATCAAAAAGAGTCTCGATAAGCAGTATCAGTATTGATATTGTAATCAGAAAAAGCCTAACCATACAAATCCCTGTCAAAGAGTCTGAAATCCTATAAATGTATGTTTATATTTTGGATTTTAATCTTATACTCCCCACGCTGGCGCAGTGGGTAAAACTGTTGCTTCACACCTCCAGGAGTTTAGAATCCGGGTCCTGGTCTTGTGTGTGTGTGGAGTTTGCATGTTCTCCTCGCAGTTTCTCACACAGTCCAAAGACATGCGCGCCAGGTGAATCAGGGATTCTAAATTGCCTGTAGGTGTGAATGTGTGAGCGAATGGTGTGCACACCCTATGGTGGGCTGGCGCCCCGAATCCCTGTCTCGCACCTGTAGACCCCGGGATAGGCTCCAAGTACCCACAACCCTAGTATATAAAGCGTTTATAGAAAATGCATGCATGAATCTTGTACTCTAGTAGTTTTACTTCTAAATTTTACTGTACTGACTAATATGTGTCAGTTCTCAATGGAAGTAAACAGCAGAAACTCAAATTCAAAGGTTATATATATATATATATATATATAACAAGATTTTTAACGTATTACAAATGATAGTTCAGCAGATGTAGGTAAAACAGTGGGCCATCCCTATCGGACAATATTTTCAGCCTACTGATATATTGATCAGGCTTTAATAATGACTGACCAGTCCGCAAAGGAGGAAAGATTCCATGTAAATCCATACTATTGATGCGCTTTTCTAAATGCAACAGAAATATTACCCAGTGTCCTTTGTCTGTGAATGCAGCAGTGGTCTATTTTAGACGGGGTCAGCGGTCCTCAATGCACGTCCTAATGCCTCTGATGGTTCGATTTGAAAGGAAACCCAGGCTGCAGTATATATTTCTTTAGCGTGATGGAATGTGTTAACTCCTACTGCCATTTTTCAGCTGTGCTTTTGCACAGCATGTGATGAAGTCCACCATGCTTATGCAAGGGACACCCTGCGGGGTCTCGTTTCAGTATATATGCTGTAGTGGTGAGCTACCATCTTGCTCTCTCAGCAACACCCTGCGTTTTGCTCACAGTGTCCGACTCACACGCTGAGCACAGGCGCTGTAATGAAATGAAATAAATAAACAAGCCAACAAAAAAAAAATGTGGCACTGAAAGTTGTCTCTTGGCACGCTGACCTAAAATTCAGTGAAGACTAGCCACGTTTCCCCTGGGATTAATCCAGTGTGGCGTACAGAGCGTGGCTCAGCCTGTAAGGATTATATGTGCTGGACTTGCGCTCTCGTTGCCCTACTTTTCATTAAAATATCAGTGTGAGAGAGAGTGGGAGAGAAAGCGAGAGAGAGAGAGAGAGAGAGAGAGTGAGAGAGAAAGAAAGAGAGAGTGGGAGAAGGAGAGAGAGCAAAAGAGAGAAAGAGCGAGAGAGAGGGAGGGAGGTGTATTGCAGGAATGCTTGGACAGATGGAGTGGGGGTTTCATTTAACTGTACCACGTGGAGAGAAATGCTCTGACTTTCTTTTTCATTGCCCAGACATTTGCAAGTCATTTTTATTTTGTGATGATTTTTTAAAGGATGCACTCCATTTGAGGGGAGAGGCTTCTGCGAAGTGTGGATTTTAGGCCTCTGTTGTCTAGACTGAGTTAACATTTTGACCCGCTAAGGATTGTGGCATTGTCACATGATGCATGTCACATGCATCATCATACACTCATATTTCAACCCCCTACTAGCCAGGAGTGGTGGTGTTCCTGAGCAGAATCTCTAAGATTGTCCCTCAGCTGCAGAAGCTGCTGAAATATAAATGAGTCACTTAAAGGCAGGGGCTGTATTGAGCCAATGTTTAACAGGGATTTATTTTTTGTCACAGGGGCTTGTGCCTTCCATCTCAGGAAGTCTTCCTGTCCCTCGGCAAGTCCCAATTCAGAAATGCAGTGGGCAGTTTCTTTTCTCCTGACATTTTCTGTAGGCAACTGCTTTGGCCTGCATGCTCTCACAAACAACCATAACACTTCAATGATAACACAAAAAAAACCTTCTCCAATCTCCAAAAAAGTAATTTTCCGTGAGATGTAACAAACATTCTTAACCTTCAACGTAAGTTAAGGTTAAAATGAACCGAAGTCATTTTGTAATCTTCCTATTGGTTCTTTTGTCTTTACACAATGTAAAGGTGATTTTATATGTAGAATAGTGGTGGGCCGATCCACGTTTTTCAGTTCCGATCTGATTCCGATATATACGACTGCCAATACAGATACAGATTCCGATATAATACATGTTTTTTACTTTAACATTGGCATTATTTTTGTTGAAATTGTGCTGTTTGTCAGTAAGGTTACATCACAGAATAAATAAACTACTAACCACTTATTAGAAGAGCAAAAAATATACACAACTACACTGAATTTAAAGGCATTCCAAAGGAATGTCTCACTTCAGAGAAAGGTAGCAGCAATAGCTGTAGAATTTTGTAAATATCAAAAACACAACAATCTTGGCTGACTCATTTAAATAGTTCAAGTATTATGTCCATTTTAGTTGCAACAACTGTACGTAAAAAATCAAAGTGCAAAACTAATTCATTTTAAATTACGTGAATTTGGAGACACATGGGCAGAATGCAATCTAACCACTTCTGTGTTTAAGGTGGAACGGCCGAGTTACGAGATGCCCAACTTTAGCCTCGTCGTGTTTTGAGAGATACAGAGAGGGGGAGAGGGCACAAACAGCCAACAAAACACACAAAATAGCCCCTGAAAGAACCCCAAAGAGGTCTTGAGGGAGAGCTAAGAGTCTTCTCTGATATTCCTTTCGCTTTTGGGTTGTCTGCTGTGAATTTGTTGCGTTTTTGGAAAACGTCAACGAGCGTGTGCTGCCTGGGTTTGCTAGCATCTCCACTTTGTCGTGAAATCTCTGCAGGGGCTTCCACCCCTCGGCACGCTAGCTTTACACACATTGCAAGTAGCCGTCTTGCATTTTGGCGTTTCCAAACTAAAGTATCTCCAAACGAGCAACATTTTGTTCAAAACAAGGCTCGCTCAGATTGAAGTTGCCGCAGGTTCATGGTATGGGAGCGGTGACGCATCTTGTATTACAGCGTCGAGTTTAAAGTCCAGCACAAGTTGCGAACTGGTATATAGAGATCGGGGTTGTCCGACCGATATTCGATATCGGATTTACGGCTATATTGGATCCGATATCGATATCATATCGGATCTGGCCCATCTCGAAGGTAGAATATATAAAAAAGTGAAAAAAATACAAAGTGGTGACCCATTACTTTGATTGGACTTTGACAATGTTTATCTGCTCACACGGTATGTATTCCACAACAACGGGATACAGTTTTGATACTGAAATTAAAATGAAAAGTTTATTTTTGACATTGCACATAGTTTTTGCAGCATAAAATCCTACTACTTGACTCTTCGTGTGTATCTTGCAACCCACATATTGTGATATATAAATATTAACATGCGTATCATAACACTTCCAATCACTTTTTATTTTGGCATCCAGAAACACGCTGTATGCATTTATCATAGTTGCAGGTGGACGGCCTGCTTCATTTCTTTAATAGCCAAATGCAATTGCTTGTCTCCATCGAGAGCACCAGTATATAAATGGATGGTCAGTATGTTCCTCAGGAACTGTCAGCTCCAGTCCTGTGTGTACAAACGTTTGTACACATTTCTCTCCAGTGATCTAACACCTTTTTGTAAAATGTACTTTTGCTTGAAAGTCCCAAAGCAGTATAATAAACCATACTCTTCACCTCCCTCGCTAGAAATAACCCTGTGAAGGCACATGGCGGAGTCCTGTTTCTACCGACTCTGCAAATGTGCAGCCGTAGTTGGGCATAAACTGACTGAATAATTGAAAATGTGTCAGACGACAGGGCCATTTCGGAGCAGTTCCATCCTACTTGCAGAAAAAGAGAAGAAAGTAGTCTACTATGCGCTGGAGAGTAGCACTGTGTCGACCAGCTTTTTATCAACCCACACCTGCTTGACCCGTGCTAAGATGAATATCTCGTAAACCCAAACCCAATGGACATGGCACCACTCTTAGACGTTAGGAGTGTGAGGTGTAGGGAAGCAGATGTCAGAAAACAATGTGATCCGTCACTGATGGTATGAGACACCTTTAATCCGATAATGACCCTGTCTCACATCTTTTTATTAAGAGTATGAGATAAGAGAGCAGCAAGCCAGCCTAGTAAAATGAGCCATTGTTATTCTGCATGGCACAATGCGACTCATTGCTGATTTAGCATTCAGGAAAGCTATTTATTATGGATCGTAATTATTGTCAAGAGGCTCGAGCCAAATTAACAACCTCATGAATGCCTGAATGCTCCGCAAAAAAAATCTCATTACAGCAGCTGCATTGAAGTTGAATGTGCATTAAACTCATGCGTCTCTACCTTGTGTGTTCTTTCAGATGTGTTGATGGACTCCACCACAGCGACAGCAGAGCTGGGCTGGACGATATACCCATCATTAGGGGTAAGGACCGGCAAAGTGGTCTACTGCTGTTTTGATATTTGTCTCATGTAAACTAAATGCTGCACTCATTTACCTTATAGAAACCCAGTGCTTCGCTGCGCTATGATTCATGCTGTTTGAGGCCTAAAAATAGCATTTGAATAGAACCCAAATTAGGCGTAATAAGACCGAATAAAGAGGCTGCTCCATTTTCACAGGAGCAAGTATGTTGAATAAACCTATATACCGCTGTGAAAAGAGACCACTGTAGATTTATAGTGCAGCTAGTGTTTGTACGACATGCTCTCACACTTAGCAGGAGACATTACTAATTCACAGTCTCTCCTTTTCTTCGCTTCCAGTGGGAGGAGGTGAGTGGCTATGATGAGAACATGAACACCATCCGCACCTACCAGGTGTGCAACGTCTTTGACAGCAGCCAGAACAACTGGGTGCGCACAAAGTACATCCGACGACGAGGGGCCCAGCGCATCCATGTGGAGATGAAGTTCTCGGTGAGAGACTGCAGCAGCATCCCCAACGTCCCAGGCTCCTGCAAGGAGACCTTCAACCTCTACTACTTCGAGTCTGACTCAGACACGGCTACAAAAGTATCCCCGGCCTGGATGGAGAACCCTTGGATTAAGGTGGACACCATTGCGGCGGATGAGAGCTTCTCGCAGGTGGACCTTGGAGGCCGTGTCATGAAGATCAACAGAGAGGTGCGCAGCTTCGGGCCTGTATCTCGCAATGGCTTCTACTTGGCCTTTCAGGATTATGGGGCCTGCATGTCACTCATTGCTGTGCGTGTTTTCTACCGAAAGTGCCCCCGTGTTGTGCGCAATGGGGCCGTCTTCCCAGAGACTTTGTCAGGGGCAGAGAGCACTTCCTTGGTGGCAGCTAGGGGCACCTGTATACCCAATGGAGAGGAGGTGGACGTGCCCATTAAACTGTACTGCAATGGAGACGGGGAGTGGTTGGTTCCTATTGGCCGCTGTATGTGCAAAGCAGGGCATGAGGCAGTGGAGAACGGCACCATCTGCAGAGGTGAGCTATGCTGATATTTTAGGATTACTGACCAAACTTGGTTTCACTTTTGCACCTCATTATTTCTCTGTATTGCACTAATTTATTTTTTTACGAGTAACACAAAATGCACACATATAACAACTTGGGCTACATGACTACTTGATTAAACTCAATTTCTCAATGAGAAAATTTAACAATTAAGTTATACCCTCTCAGTGAATTGACAACACATTCAACCGGGTATGAGTAATGTGCATAATGATGAATTTTGAATTTCCTACTGACCTCTCTCATAATAGGAAATTAGATAGACACACCCATTTATATGCATTTCACACAGTGCTTTGCAAAACTGTTAAACCCCCTTAAAAGTCACCAGATTTGTCTGTATTACACAGAACATAAATATTGTTGTTGTTTCTGAAAGGCTGTTACATTATTTGTGAGCAGATTAAAAAAACATGAAAAACACTGCTTGCAAAAGTATTCATCCTTATTAGACTAGAACAACCTTTTGCTACAAAAACAGCTTTGAACCATCAGGGAAAGGTTCTGCCAGATTTGCACACAGTTTCAGAAGGATTTTCACCCATTCCTCCTGGTAGACTTTGCCCCAGGTTGTTCAGGCTGGTTGGAGAACGATTGTGGAGAGCAATTTTCAAATAGTCCCACAGATTTTTTTTGTTGTTCAACCACTCCTGTGTTGTTCAAACGCTCCCGTGAAGACTCGTGCTTAGGATAACTGTCCTGCTGAAAGGTGAAATTTCTCCCAAGCTTTACTCCTTTAGTTATCTTGCAGTATCTCTTTGTAAAATCCATCCATCCTACAGTTTTAACAAGATTTCCAGTCCCTGGTGAGAAAAAGCACCTCCACAACATGACTCTGCCACCCCCATACTTCACTGCTGGGATGGTGTTTGCTCAGGGTTGGGCAGTTTTTTCTCTCATCTCACCACAAACCATCTTCCCACATTTTTGCTGGCTTACTCTGATTCTTTCTGGCAAACTCCACACTTGTTTTGATGTGTATTTTCTTTGGTAATAGCTACTTTCTGGCCATCGTCCCGTGCTGCAGAGCTCTTGATATTGTTGATTGGTGCACCTTCATTCCAGTATTAACTGTTGAACTCCGTAACTCCTTGTTGGCTACTCTGTGTCTCCTTTCGCAAGTCTTCTTCTTGCTCTGATGCTGAGTGTCCTCATCATAAAGTCATTAAAATTCTAACGTGTGATGTCATTTATAGTGTTTTGACAGAACAGGGGTCCGCGAATTACAACACAGATCCGTTCCTTAGACAGCGATGTAACCCGAATTTTAGTGTAAGTCGAAACACACCCTAGCCTAAGTCACTTACTGATCTGTAAAATCACTAAGCCACAGGAAAAGAAAAAGGAAAACTCCCTCATACTGTGAATTCTTCCACCATGCGCAACCAAACTAGTTCACCCACGTAGTCTGTAAGTACGAGGGTAACGGTGTAAACCGAGCGGGAGTGGGAGTGAGTGTCGTAAACTCGAAACTTTGTATGTGGAGACTGTAATTCAAGGACCCCTTGTAGACTAAAACAGTAGATTAAGTCATTTTGCACATCAACAATTTTGTCACTATTAGCCTAATGTATGTACAAATCACTGTAATTTAACACCGCTGAGAAAGAGCAATGTTAGTCTAATGCAATACATTTAAACAAATGGTGTTTATGTATATTATATATACTCGTCATTGTATAGAATAGTATGTGCTGCCTGTGACAGCTAACTGCACATCTTCAGTTGTTAATGTGAGCATCGTAAATTTAGCAGGTAATCTCCAATAATAATAATAAAATCTCAAGTAAATAATAATTAAGACAAATAATTCTTAAAATGTCACACGGACTGATAAAATAAGTAAAGAATTATTGTAATCCAGATTCCATATGTACCTGCATTTATAAATCAGAAGCCCTCTCAGTATATATGTGCAGATACGTTCCAGTCATGCAGCCCCTGCAGTTATAAAACACTCACTCTCTGTGGAATGGTGAGAGCCAGGAAGGCATCAAGCCATTGTGTATTTGCCTCTAACTGCCTCTATATCTTCATCTCTTTGTCTCCATTTACAATCGGTGCAGGGCCTGTGCAATGGGACACATATTCAGTGCACACATACACACTCACACCCCCACATAGACACTAACATTATAACTTGCTGTTATATGGTGTCCGCGTATTAATGCGTGGCATTAATCATTCTGCAAGAAAAATGCAACAATAATGAATAGGAATCCTTCAGTCGGGGTAATGCTAATCCTTCAGGCAGTGGTAATGCTATCCTATGGAAGGATTTAGGGAGAAGGTGTTTTTCCCCTTCACTCAGCTCTCAGCAGATATGATTACATTCGTAGAGAGCGGGGCTGCAATGAGGAAATGATTTTGGCAGAGTTCTCCTGGGCACTGTTGACAGAATATAAATTACTAATGTCCCTCCATCTGGAGCAGTTGATGGATGGAAATCGGCAATATCCTCGGCGAGCACGCAGCAGATTGTCTCTTTTATTTCCCCTGGTGTTAATCCCCCTCGCTGCCACTGCTTTAATGACACTACTAATTGACTAATTTGGAGTGTGGAGGGGGAGCAGCGTGGACGCTTCGACATGGCTCTCCCTGGTGATTCCATTCAAATATCAAGCACAACTAATATATCCCCCTGTGGTGGTTAAACCAAGAAGTGCATGTAGACAAAGAGATCTAAAAACTCCATTTTCTGGAATCCCTGGAAGCATTCCATTGTCTTTGTCATTAGCGAAAGGTATTAATAGAATGGTTTGGTTGTTTGTGAGCTTGTTGTGGAGTACTTTTGTAGGTGGTTTATGGCACATTAATGGAATAGTCTTATGCAGCACCTTGTACATAATGGTGGGGTGAATTCAAAATTGTCTCTTGGGTCATACAATCCCCCGTCCCCCCCAACCTCCTTATGTAGGGAAAGACCTATTTATAACCGTTCTTAAATTATGAAAGGCAAAGTCTAGGAACAGCTGGATCTCACATTCTTGGAATTGGGAAGGCACTGACATGGAAATTCTAGGCCATTGCTTATAACTGATATGTGAATAAGTCACATATAACTGATATGTGAATAAATCACAATGCATTATAAATATGATATAGATATTTGATGATTTTTAAGTGTAGGACATGTTACAAAAGAATTACCATAAAATGTTCATTTTGCATGGCTAGTTTCAAACCTCTCTGTATCAGTTCACATAAAAAGCAGTTTTGTTATTGTGTCTCTAAGAATGATGTAAACGATCTCTGTTCTGATTGGCTGGCCCATGCTAAATCTCAATCAAAAGACAGTCTAGGCTGAAGCACTTCCATACAACCTCATTGTGAGTGAGCAGGACTGAACTGAGGTGGGTTGACTAGATGGATGTAAGTAAAAGCACTAGCTTTTTGCAATCACATATATATGATCACATATACAGCCATAGAAAAAAAATAAGAGACTGCATCATTTTTTTTCTGGTTATTGCTTTCGTGATTTGTGGGAGTGTGTCTGTGTAAAATGTGCATGTCACTATTGTTTTATACTCTATAAACCACGCTTGATTAAAAATTCTATACACAAAATAGAGACAATAAAAAATTAAAGTTTATTATACATTGGAAATGTTAAAGTATACAAAATTCTTAAATTATTTGACAGTTGCAACAATTAAAATAGTGATGTTAAAAGCATAGTGTGTGCATGTGTGACTCTGTTTCGTCCCATAAGAAACTGAATCAGCAGTGAAGCTGCTGGAAGACAGCACATAGAAAAGCTGCTCTACAAACACTACTGCACTCACAACACATATGGAGGCGTTTCTTATTTTTTACACAGCTCACACTGCAATAGCTCATAAAAAATAGCAACCTGTGCATTTTACACACACACACACACACTGCCACAAAATGTACAAACAGTGAACAGAAAAAAAGGGAAAAGATTTCAGTTTTTTTTCCATGGCTGTATATTGAATTCTCACTTAGCTTTTTTGCACATTTAATTCCTTAAATGGACCGTAAGGCCTGGAGACTGAATGACGTGCTTGGGAAACAGTATTCATGTAATACGATTTAATAAAGTATTCATTTTTTTAAAAATGTAAGGAAAATTTGGTTCTCCATGGGATACAGTATAGGCATCATGACCAAGATGATTGGCTAATTAATACACCATATCACTCTGAATGTTGATCAGCCTCATATTGATCCAGTACTGCTGCTTGTACGTCCCAGTATTGTTGCATTGATGTTACACTTCCTAGAAGGAGCTTATTAAAATGTCTTATGTCTGTCAAAAAGCCAAGGGCAAAAAGAGACGTAGTCACACCTCATGCAATTCCACTGGTGGCACTGATTCAGTTAATCCCTCTAACCTTTCCCTCTTTCCACAAACATGCAGGGATGTGTTACTACAGAGCCCATCCACCTGGCTGTCACTCTATATGTGTTTACAGATCCAGGACACATATTACTGTTAGGCCTTCTGGACTCAGTGTTTTAATGTGAAAAGATTTAAAAAATGACCAAAGCCCTGTTTTCCCGCAGTAAAATAAATAAACAAATAAATGAATCTTGCACGGGCTGAAATACACTCTTAATGGGAATTCTTCCTGTCTGATGTTTCTGATAATCAGCCCTTGGAGTATAGCACTGCAGCCGAATGCATTAGCTCTAATTTAAGTAGATGGCACCAAGCCAAAGTGATGTTTCCAGCCTGGCTTGTGTATGTTGTAAACATGTTGAGCATACTATAATATATTGTTACAGCCTCAAATCAAGATCACCTTCCCTGGGGGGTTATGGCGTGCATTCGTTTCATCATGTTAGTTTTACAGCTGCACTCTGAGGCAGCAGTGTCTGTCCCATAGGACCTATTTACTGGCCTGCTTTTTTTTTCTCGAACTGAGAAAACCGACAATTGAAAGCAAGTTGAAACCTTGTACTAAAAATAAATGTCTTTTGTCGAATTTAACCCCTTACACCGTTCAGTTATATTGTGAAGAACTCCTGTTTTTTCAAGGTCACAGCTGTCAATCCAGCACAAGTGCAGAAGGACACATAGAAAACTAAAACATTGACCTTATTGGTGCACAACTACTAGTCAAGGGCAACATATATAGTGCACATTCCAGTAGATGCATCAGCCAGGGGCGACTGGTATGAATAGATTTGGTGGGATAAGCCTGCCCTCTCAAAGAAAAACACTCTAATATACAGTTTCATCTTTGGCATCCATGTCATTTTAAAAAATGTCTAGAAGTGAACTTAATAATAGAATCATTTAAATGTCATGAGAAGAATATGAGTAATGTGGCTTAGCTGATTTACAACTAGCCCGAGATGTAAATTCTCACACCCTTTTAGGCTAATATTTGTAAGCCCACATCATGCAGCTGAACGTTTCCTCTTCAGTCAGTACTAGTGGTAATTTCAGCCTGACCACTATTATTCAGGATAAAGTTTGCCCATTCTGAGTAACTGCACATCCTTGGGGTGTAGTTTGGTTTGCTATTGTGAGATAGTTTGTGTGTGTGTGTGTTTGTGTGTGTGTGTGCCTTAATATTAATTTTTACAGGTTTGTCCAATCAAAATATTTTAACTCTGAACTTCGATTGGATTCATTAAAAGTGAAGAGCCATTTCAGAAAAATAAGCCACTATACACTGACAAACCACTTTTTTAAACACATCGTTGTCACTGCTGGGATGAGAACCGTCCGATAGTTTTAAGTACTGCTTTCGACACTAATAGAATGTTTGGAATACTGTGCTGGAGTAAAAGTACTAAATTCTATTAAAAATAGGATATTCTCAGTGAATTTTGGAAAATGCTTTTCTTTATGTGTTACAATGACATGTGGAGTTCCGTAAGGGTCCATTTTGGGGCCTATCCTGTTTTCTGTTTTTATGTCTGAGGGCATGTCATCTGTTAACATAACATTTCTTAGCATTGATTTACAGTTGTATTGTCCCTTTAGATTTGTTAATGTCAATTTATCAATATATATCATATCAATATATCAGTATATCAAAATATTAACAACGAAATGTTAAAAAAGTACCTAAAACAAAATTATGCTTTTGTTATCTCCAGACTGGCTTACTGTAATGTGCAGAATCTTAGAGCCACTTTTTCACCTCTATGTGGTGTTTGGGAAGACCAGCGCACATGCAAAAGAAATGGATGAAATGTATTAAGATTATGGTTACGGTAATGGATATCTGATTATGGTTAAACAATGCTGTACAAATTGTACAGTTAAGGCCATTAGACAGGTCGCACAGAGCTACGAGATAAGCCAAAATACCTCCGACAAATTTGTTAGTGTCAGTATATCAATATACATTATATCAATATATCGGTATATCAAAATATTAAAAATGATTTTTTTTAAGTACCTAAAACAAAATTATGCCTTTGTTATTTCCAGACTGGCTTACTGTAATGTGCAGAATCTTAGAGCCACTTATTCACCTCTATGTTCACAAATAGTACAAAATACTGGAGCCTGATTATTAACTGTTATAAAGCACCTAAACACTGACTCCCAGTTCATTACTGAATCCAGCGTAAGGTGGTTTTATGTGTTAAAGCTGTATACAGCATTTTACCTGGATGTAATAGGCATACCCTGTTTAGACACTCATTAAGTCATTAAGGTCAGCTTTGCAATTTCTTCTTACTGTTTTGTGATCTCAGGTTAAACTAAACTTAAGGCAGTCTACTCAGTGACTGTTGTTGAATCCAAGCTTTAAATGCATTTGTATCGACTGGCTTTTAGTAATTGTTGAATGATTTGTGCTGGGTGCAGTCTGAGTGCTGTAGTGCATTGTGTTTTTGCGTGAATGAGTCAGATGAGGAAAACTGTGTGGAGGGATGAGCCTTGTTAATTGTAAAGCAGTTTTACAAATGTAAAGGTTTTACATGTTCTATACAAATAAATATCTCTTGCTTACTTACTTACTTACTTTTTTACTTTCCAGAAACTAATTGATCAGGGAGTGGATGATGTCTCACATCATTTACAGCATCAAATGAACCATATGCAACTATCTGTGGATTAATATCTGCAAAGTGAATCAACAAGTCAGATGTGTCTAATAAAGGGGACAGTGAGTGGATGCAAACTTAGCAATGTTTTGGGTTTTTTCCCAAAAAGTAAATGCAGTTTATTTATAGTGCTTTGAAACACTGCCTAAATTAAATATTTAAATACTAAATATTTACTCAGTTTTGGTACTTGGTATTGGAAGGGAAAGATGGAGTCACTTTCATGAATCCCTAATGTGTGTGTGTCTGTGTGTTTGTGTGTACTTGGATGTGAGTGTGTGTGTGTGTATATGTGTCTGTAAATGCAGTTTTTCCAGTCCTGGTGCTGAGATCCTCATGACCTATTCATTTTTTTTTCATCCCTGACAGCACACACCACACCTGGCAGCACAACTGCTTTCTAATATTGTTAATTCAGTAATAATATTCTGTAATTGTGTTTCTATTTCCATTGTATAGTTTTTGATACAGAGCAGAACACGTGTAATCTCATAAGTGGCCTGAGGCTGTTTTACTGCGCTGTGCTCTTTTGATTGCTGTGGGCTGTAATGTCTTTCTGTACCTCAACACTTTCCACTACAGTTAAACCGGTAGATACTAGAATACATGTCATTTATAAATAGCTAAATGAGACAAATAGCATTATTTACATAACATCATATACGTTTTTGAAGTAAACCTCAGAGACGTGATGAACTGTTTTTATGCCTGTGGATCGTTTTACCTAAAATGGGATGTTATATTATATTCCCTGTGGAAAAGTGTGTTATTTTGAATAGAAACATGTACTTCACAAAATATCTTTAGAAATCACTCAGAAACTCACTTTACCTCTGCAATTTTCCTTTAAAACACCATACCCCTGCGTGCAGTGAAGAAAATAAATGCATTGACATGACTTGATTTAACTGTGCAATTGTGTTCTCATACATTAAATGCATCACAGAAGTAAGTCAAAACAGTTTTGTGGTAATATATTTTATTCATTTCATTCATTTGGATGCGTCACTTTTTCAGTCACCCTTGCTGCTTATGTAAAGTGTTGGGAGACACAGCGCCTTGCCTCTGATGCTGGAGATCAGCTTGCATGTTGATGATGGCGTGATCGTGCTGAGATTGTGAAGTCTGGAAAGGCTCAGGATAAACATGTTAACTCGCAGAGGCAGAAAAGTAGAGCACTTCAGACAGTCCCCCTAACCGCCCGCAACACAGACACACTAACCTATTCTCATCACTGCAACTGGGAGAGGCGCTTTTACTCTGGATGTTCCTGAATAGAGAATAGATTAAGCTCTTTCACCTTAGAGATGTTTGGAAAGACCAGCGCACATGCAAAAGAAATGGATGAAACGTATTAAGATTATGGTTACGGTAATGGATATCTGATTATGGTTAAACAATGCTACACAAATTGTACAGTTAAGGCCGTTAGACAGGTCGCGCAGAGCTACGAGATAAGCCAAAACGCCTCCAACAAATTTAGAGAAGCTATAAGGTTATTCGAGTGCATTTATGAGCTACGTAAACAGCAGCTTAGGCTCTCCGAGAGCTGCTCAGGCTTCTGAAATGGATTATATGGTCATAAAGGGACGCTACAACTCTGAGATGTTTGTTTCTTTTCGCTCACAGATTGGATTCTTTTTTTTTTTCTTGATATAGAAGCCAGTTTTAATATCTAGTCTTTCAGGAGTGCCAATTGCTTGAAATTCAGTGGAAAATCACTTTGATTCAAAAGAAGAGCTAAAAGGATTAAGGAAAAATGTAGATATTGATGGATATTACTGTGGATGGACATAAGTATGTATTTTGCAAGAGATGTTTGGAAGGTTGACCTTACTGTGACAAATAACAACACTTTAGGAGGCGACTGACATTGATTGTTCTGACAAGCTAGACATGGACCGACTTTTTTTGTTGTTATTGTTGCCCTTGCCAGTAGAAACATGGTGTTTTTGTCTGTGTACGGTATTGCGTAACTGCAACTCATTGCATTATTTTAATTAGTATGCTGATTTTATGCTTGTAGTCTGTAAAATGCTGTTAAAAATATAGTTGTTTTAGTAGTTAATGTAGCTGTTTTAGTCAAATGGTCACAAAAACGATGTGAAATACTGTTGATGGTGTTAGGTAATGTTAGACTTACAAATGTTTGTATATATTTTCAAGGATGATACTCATCAGTCTTCTTTGATTATCTGTACAAATCAAGTTGCATTTTGTTGTTTGATGAAGGATATACTGTCTAGCGTGCTGTGTTATTAAATCATCCATGCCATCAGGACTTGTGCATTGAACTGTGCTTTTGAGCTGACCTTTGCTTTGTGTCCAAAGACATTAAGCCCATGATAAGGGCAAGGTCAGATTTTGGAATACACCATTGCTTTTTTAAAGAGCCATGGAGCAGTAAAGGTTTGTGCAGAGACAAGCTTCTATGTGTAGTTCTATTTGGGAGAGAACATTATTCAAATGTCCATTACATTGAAAGCATCAGTGTAATGGACATTTTAATGAAACAAGTTGTTTCTATCTATGCGTATGGGAAGGTCACAGTGGTGTCTTTTGAGTGCATTTGCAAAAGCCATTTAGCAAAAAAGTAAACATAGTTATACAATCATAATCACACATGTTGGCTGCCAATTTAAAATCCATTCAAATGAAATAGGGCAACTGAATGAAACCTGCAGCTGTAACCTTGAAAACAGGTTTCCCATCTCAGCGGTGACTGTTGAATGTTTTATGTGGGCTTTACTTGTGCCAGATGATGCAACTTGGACTGTACTTATAACCAAAGTAAAATTCTCCATCATTTTCAGTTAATCGCACATAAAGCTAAAAAAACTATGAAATGTAAAGAAGTCCAAGCTTTCCACAGAAACATGGTGTTTTTATCTGTTTACGATATTGCGTAACTGCTACTTGTTGCATTATTTTAATAATAATGCTCCATCTAGTCATTTAATCAGACCCTCGCTCACATGAAATGACTAAATATCTGCAGGATGAAGAAAAGATCCCAAATCTCACAAGCCATTGTGGGCAAAAGTTGTAAATGCCAGAGGACTCCTACCATGTAAATTCAGATGTGGCTGGTGTGAAACCACATTAAATTTGTCAGAGATAAAGACGAACATGTAGTATCAGTATCTAAATGCTCACCACTGAAGCTCACTACACAAATTTAGGTCTTGTGGGGTGTGCAACATGGGGAAAAAGTCTAACATTTCCAATATGAGTGACTGTTAGTGAATTAACATACACGGATGTTAAAAATCAAAACTCAAATTACAATATTTAATTGATCTGACCTTGTAGGTAATTTGCATGAAAAACATATTTCACAAATACCTTCATTCAGTGAAGAAAATAAATGTATCGACATGACTTGATTTAATTGTGTACATCATTTTTTCATGCAGAAAGTACATTCAGCCACAACATTAAAACCAGCTGCCTGGTATTGTGTAGGGGCCCCTCAGGCTACCAAAACAGCTCTGACTCATCAAGACATCCACAGGACCTCTGGAGGTGTGCTGTGGTTTCTGGCACGATGATGTCAGCAGCAGATACTTCAAGTCCTGTAAGTTGATAGGTTGGGCCTCAATGGAGACATTTATCAGGGATGTCACATCACTTATATATCCCACCCCTTTGACAGGATCCACTGTAATGAGGTAGTCAGTGTACATGCATGTGATTTTAATGTAATGGCCGATCCACATATAGCCTGCATACAAAACTAGACAATAGTAGAGAGTTACATTTTCGTTTCATTTTAGTAGTTTACTAGAGCTCAGCTGAACTTGCTGTTAATCAAAGCCTCCACAGCTGTTGTACACTACAGGTCAGTTAAACTCCTGGCTTTATACCAATACAGTATGTCCATTAATCATGTACTGTATATGAACCAACTGCATTAGATGATTTGACTGCAAGCTGTCTGAGCAGGCTGGGAAGCTGCAGTGGGATAGAAGGTGGGGGCTGGACTGCAGGGTTAATCTATGCTGAGTGCTGGCTGTCCACGCTAGCGCTTCCAGGCCTTCCTCTCTTTGATGGGAAGCAGGTGTCCTGTTGTTGTCAATGAGGAACTCATTGATCAAAGGCCCTTCAGGAGACCAGCCTCGTCCATCAGTCTCCAGCAGGCAGACAATGTCAGACGAGCGGGCACTGTCAGTACCTCTCCTCCTCATGCCTCTCTTCTTTCTCTCCATCATTATGAAAGAAAAATGCCTCTGAACAAAAGAAAGACGAGCAGGAGGGGTTCTTTGTCGCGCCTTGTGTCCTCAATGGATCTGAAATGTCTCTGTAAGTATAATATGTTCCTTTTAGGGCCGTCGCTATTGGTTATGTTAGTAATCAAGTAGTGTGCAGATTATTTCAGTGTGAAAGAGGAAAGGCCAAATTGTTTAAAAAAATGTCTTACTTAAACAAATCATACATAGTCTATCAAAGATAAATGGGAAGGTGTCATTTTTCTCGTTTTGGAATGAATTTATCCAAAAAAAAAGGCAAAAATAGTTTGGAAAAATCTTTTTACATTAACATCCTTAACGTCCTTAAAAGAAAAGGACATTTTTCTCTTCTCTTGTAAAATTACCAATATATATTGGTCCTATAGACACAAATGCACGTTCATCTGTTTTCTTACCATAAGAGAAACTAGTCGAACTGTACAAAAAAGGTATCTCCCAAATTGTCACTTCATGGGAGAGGGCAAAAACTTTCTTTACTTATTATATAAGTTAATGGAAAGCATTTTTTTCCAGTAAAGTTCAGATCATTTTTGTGGTGTCAGTCATCATTAATGTTTCACACATTGTAAAGTGCAGCTGCTGTATCCAGAACAGGCGAGAAAATAAAAAAAATGGATATCCTTGTTTTTTTGTGCTGCAACTGTATACACAACCATCATAAAAATTGCTAAATAATCACTGGTGTTAATGAAGTTTGATCAAGTTCCTTTTCTGTACTTTTATATATTTGCAGTCCAAGGCACACAACTGCGCATTAAATACAGTGTCAGGTACCTCCAACTTATTTAACGATGGCTGATTGACCTACTTAGGGATACAAATGGTGCTTAAAATGGCCCAAAATTCTTCATCAAATGAACTCCCACACAGCCACACCTGCTCAAATTAGTGATGAAGGCCCGTGTGGGGTAGTAGAGAGGAAATGGAGCATATGAGGCCTCTGCAGGGCTGCAGCTGTGAAAAGACACCGAAAATCAATCTTATTTGAGTGATATTCTCTCATTTAAGTTCAAACTTTTCACAAAGTGCCCCGTCTCAGATTAAAAGGCTTGTCTGAATAAAGCCGATGCCCATCGCCCCGTATGCAATTTGGCTATGCATGCATGGGTGGCCTTTTCTGTTCATGTGCAACCACTGTGAAAGATTCTCATGCACATTTTTTTTCTCCCACCCACACAAGTATACACTTGCATGTACACAGTTTGGGGAGGGGGACAAAAAATAAAAAAAACACCAAAGGAGAAAACAACCACAAACAAGAGATGTGTCCTTGGCTTTGATTCTGTTCAGTGCGCTCAGTGCTGTGTGTGCCACAGTGTACAGTGGAGGCTGAATAGTTTCAGTATTAACTGAAGCTGGAGTTATTTCTGGTGAAAGTAAAATTTTAATTTCCATTTTCCCCACTCAAGCAGAGAATTGATGTTAAAAGCGTGCATTTGAATTCTCGATTATAAATAAATGAAGTTACGCTTTATTAAAACGTTATTGCACCGTGTACAGTCTTGCCAAATGTAAATGTACCCCTTTGGGGCGGATAATAATATTGCAGAAGAGCATTTCCACAGCAGCAGACTCCTTTAGACACTTAGACAGATCAGAAGAAGTAGGTCTGGTTTAAGAAAACCTCGTAGTGTACAGCAGTGGGCTCTTCGGAAAATGAAAGTTCTTAATTAGGTCTTGGCTTGGATGTACAGTTTTAAGGAAAAAAAAAACTTTTAATAGGATTGTACCTTTTGTTATGTCGAGGTTCTTTAAACTTTAACAAGATTCTTCACACAGAGTGGCTCTTAAACTCTTCCTCAGGGTCTAGTAATGTGCAGATCAGGGCTTTTTATGAACAAACAGACCGTTTTTTTGTTATTGTTTATCTGTATTTGTTGGAAGTTAAGATAAAAAAGCGGAACAGCAGAGGCTCCCAGGGGACCGGTTTGGGAATCACTTTAGGGCTGGTGTCTAATTAGGTTCAAATGAAAGATAAACTCAAGATAAACCAATTACTCATGAAAGATTCACAAATGTTATATATTAACTCATCTGATCTGAATGAGGTTATTAACCCTATGTGTACTCTGAATGACCTCTTCACCCAGACAAGACAGGGCAAATGAGCAGATGGGGGAACCAATGGTTTCTCATTTATTGATATTTTGAATCAATGAAACCAGAAGGCCTCGTAAGAATTTGCAGGTGAGCTCAATCTGGTGTGTTTCCACCCTTCTGTGTGTGTGTGTGTGTGTGTGTGTGTGTGTGTGTGTGTGTGTGTGTGTGTGTATATATATATATATATATATAGTTCAGTTTTTGTTTTCTTCTCAGTCTCATATGCTGCTATGTTGTACCAAATGGGAAAGGACAAGCTTTCACCAACTGAGGGATTTATAGAACATCACTTTGACTTGACGTAGTCTAGTTTTCTGTGTCTGTTAATGCTCTCCATTTGACTTTTTTGGCACTTCTCAGCTTTGAATTTTCCTAGCGTAATACCGAAAGGTCTTGCCAACTGACAGCTTCTGTATGAGCAATCACATCATGTACTGTACATCATCAAATTCATTTTGTAGCTGTTTGGCAGCACCTGTAGGTTTCTGTAATACAGTGCTGATTGCAGTAGCTCGTCTACATCACTCCACGCTGTCCTCCTGCATCTTACTGATGGACCAGCCTCTTTGTCAGTGTCATATTATGTGCTGTCGCCATTCACTCGATGCCAGCACTCTCCCCAGCAGCGCGGCTGATGACTGACACTTTCAGATTCTGTTGTCAGGCACACAAAAGCGGCACAGAGCATCATGGATGTGCGATGTTGACACCACACAGCCAGCGCTGGACCGGGTGTCACAGTGTCACATAAAAGAACTTGTCGGGTTAATGTGGGGGCCTTTGTCTCAGGTAGAGGTTAGCAGATGGAGCTGACACCATTAATATTTACAACTCCAAATGAAATGAATACATTTCAACTGTCAGTCACAGCACAATGGAGGCAGTCAGCAGAAAACCGCTCCCTGGAGAGCCACGTCTGAGGCGCTGGGGGACTAATGAAATATTAACATCAAACACTACGAATGAATAAATAACAGCAAATCACTCTGGGAGCGAAATATCTGGCCTGTCTGCAAGTAAACTGCCTTTGACACCTTCTTAGACAAGTGATTTTTTTCCTCTCTGTTTGCTTTTTGTAATACCAGCCTGTATTCACAGGCAATAATGTGTGGATGGTGTGCTTACACAAAGAATGTAGGAACTGTGGCGAAGCAACAAGTCTCAGAGCAGACGTTCAGTTCAGAACTGGACTGTCCTTCAGTGGCACAGAATGGAACTTCTCCATGTGGACAACTTTCTGGAATGTTCAGGCCAGATCAAAAAATAAAGCCCAGCGTGGAGTCCGTCCTCACTGGGCCACATTTGAAGCCTTTCATGCCGCGGCCACAATGGAAGGATTGTGGTCTTAATTTTGTTTCTTCTTCTTCTTCTTCTTCTTCTACTTTTTTTTGGGGGTCTGTGGGTATCAGGTGCTAGCAGGAACTGGCCTGTCATGCAGACTGCTTAAGCAGAGATGAAATGAGCTCTATTTGACAGAAGATGCTTGCTCTGATTAAAATCAAAAATCCACAACACACACTTCCTCTCATATTTGGCAAAGGCTGCGGTGCTGAAATCTGCATTTTGCCTCCCCACGGAATGGACTTTCATCAGACTCCTACGGCGTGTTTAGTGTTGTGGCAAGGCCACCTTCTCACTAGACACAATAGAAGCAGGTCGGGCTTTGTCATTGTAATGAGTTTGGCTGTGTTTTGAGGAAATCTCCTCTTCCTTGTAGACCACACACCCCAAAACGTCCTCCAGCTCGTTCTTCATAAGCCGTGTCATTACGGGGATTCCAGACATTAGTCGCAAAGAGCCGTGAAAGCGCTTGCAAGGCACTTAGCTCTCTGGAGCTTCCTCTGCTCTGTGCTCATGCCCTGCGCTCAGATCTGACAAGCATGTATCTTGGAATGCTTCCCCCTCGTATTAGACTGTCATCTGCTGCTTTGCTGTGGTCCTGCTGCCCCTGCTGACCACTGGGCTCTCTCCCTGCATCTGAGGGGCAGGATTCCCAACATAGTGCCTCCCATGAATCCGTCTGGATAATCTCTAGCTTCTGCGAAGAATTCGGGACTAAGCTGCGAGACCTCTGGCTTGATGATGAAAATCTGGTAGAATTCCCTCGGATGTCGTCTGTAGTTAATGAGCGTGTCTGATGATGGAAACAAGATGATGACTGCAAAGCTGCGGTGCAGAGTTACAGTACGCCGCGCAGTGGGAAAAGATAGCTGAATATACAACAGATGTCAGAATTAAAAATGCTGTATTTTTTTCCAAAAGAGTTGCAAAAAATCTGATGTAATTATTTTGTTGTCCAGTGGAGGGTAGAACTAAATGATAACAGATTTTATTTCACCCGCCACCAAAAATAAAGATAGTTGTGAGCTCCAACCAAAGGTGCAGCTGAATAGTAGAGTGGCACTTTTCCTGTGGTTTATGTGATTTCATTTTGAAATATATTTGAAGTGTGCTGCCAATAAAATAACACTGTAACCCATTTTACGAATATTATAGTACTGCAGTATTGCCATATTTTCATGAAGGTTTGTTGGCATCTAACCCACTTAGAATTCAGGCTGAGATTGAGGCTTCTGTGTTGTTTTGTGTGTGTGTGTGTCCCTGCATGTGTGGCGTGTGTGTGCGTGTGTGTGTGTGTGCAATGAGCTCGCCTGTCTCTGTGCTGACTGTCGGTATTGGGAGCTGGCTGGTCACATGGTGTCTGAAGCAGGCTGTCTGTGACAGCACTCTCACACTAGCTGGGTTTCAGGACCATGTAGAATTGTCTGCCTGCTTCAAGCATGCTGAGAGCCAGCCTCCCCTCCGCTGTCTGTCTGTGGGCTTTTTCTTATTGACTGATGTATGGCAGTGAGTACTTTTAGCGGTATATTTTGCTGTATTGCTCCTGCCTTCACACATACCCACAGTCAGAGGAGAAATATGATGACATGAAGTCATTATTACAGTAAATTAGCCCATGCTCAGTTTTTCTGAACTTCATAAAAAAGCATTTTCGAAGAAACTCCCGAGTGGCATAGCTCTCTAAGATTTCACCCTTTTGGGAGAATCCAAGCTCGAATCCCGGCGCTGCTGGAAGTCCAGCATAATCGGCCCTGCTTAATTTGGTGTGATACTTCACAGCATGTGAAACATTGAATAAGAATAAACCATTATCACAGTTTTCAAACGAGCTACATAGAGCGCTTTTTAAATTTGGCACTACTGTTGACTTGTCTATAAATGAGCCTGTGTCATGGAAAGCTACATTTTGTCATGAAAGAGTTTGTTAGCATGCAAACACAGTTAACATTGAAAAAATAAATAAATATACAAAATAACAACCAGTCAGTGCCATCAATATATGGCAACTATTTGCACTTCCTCATTTTTGTGATGTTACAAAAATAAAATACATTTACATATATCAGCCTGCAGAGCCACTTTAACCAGCCCTGACGTTATAAGGAATGTGTTATGCTTTGTGATCAAGGCCCAATAAAGGACAGCTAACCAGAACAGAGGTCATTTACATATATCCATCTTTAAAGCACAGGAGCAATTCTTAAAGAAGAGGTTGGGAAATGTATGGGAAATGTTTTTTTATATATATCTTATGGCTTAATGTTATATTTGATATGCGTTACTGTCCCTGAGAGTTCTCAGGAGGATGTGGGTGTATGGATTTGGCCTGAGCACCAGCTGCTCTCTGAGCCTGTGCTGCTGCCCTGCTGTCCCACACTGACCCCAACCCCCAGTTCTGCTGCTTTCCGCCTCGTCCTGCAACACACGCAGCCTCACTGGAGCCCTCTTCCGTGGCTTTTTCTTAGTTCGACCTGAGCTTATCCGCTTCAAGTAACAAAAAGAAACACAACCCGTGGATATGGTCATCATAATGGTTTATTATTAAGATTTTTGCTTTAGTGGTAGTGAAATTCTCTCTCATCGAGGGATATCTGAAGTTTTCCTCAAAAAGAGCGGTTTGATTCCTAACAGATGAGTTTTTAATTATTATTTTACTTAGATGCCACAATATTTTTCTGCTTCTCTATTATTCTAGTTACATATGGCACAAACGTTTCCAGTACAAATTATTTGTGCATTTGGAATATTATGGACTATTATGATATTATTGAACCTATTACTACAACTGTAAAATAACCACGTAAGATCTGATATTTTTGTCTTTTAAAATCTGCTAGGCTCTGAAATGCACTATATTTAATGAAGCACTTCATTTCACAAATGTTTCTCAATTTCTGTGTAATTCTGTGTAGTGATTCTGAGTGGTTTGATGTGGTATAAATCTGCACTGCTCATACTGTTTGTTCAGTAGTTTTTCCCTTTTAAGATGGATCTAAAAGTACCATGCTTATACTATAAAATATTAATTAAACTATTTGCGAAAAAGAAATAGTAATCTAGTGAAATACTTAGCTTGATGAATTATGTTAATGTTAGGTGATATGTGGCTACAACTACTTCGGTACAAGCATTTCTGCAGTAATCCAGGTTTGATTTCATACAGAACTGGATTGGATTTGTCCTTTTTTCCTATGACGTGAAATATGCAGACAGATTTATCTGTAGCATGTAATATGAACTGCAGTGCAGATAGTGGTGCTACGCTCCACCTATATATATTTACATTATGCTGATAGTAACTTACAGAATGGTCCAGGAGGAGCCCAGCAATAATGAAACGGGTAGCGCTCTGCTCCCCATCTCCCATTAGGCTGCAGTCGCATCAGAGTGCAGCAGGCTCACAGAACACTTCTAATGGATATTAATATTTCTCCTGCTGCCTGCAACGGCAGGGATACTTACTCAGGCATCTGTAGCTTCGTACTGAAGTAAGCCAAGGAAAGCGGTGGGAGGTAATGGGGAGGAACTCAGATATGGATTCCTCAAAGACGGCAGCGAACCCCGATCTATGACATGAGGCCCGCAATAGCTTGCATCAATACTTTATATAATTACAGGTGTCTGAGAGAGGGGTCTGCAATGTCAGTCACTGCTGTGTTTGATGAGGGGAAAATCAAAAGCAGGAGGTCCTGCAGGTTTAATACATTCACTCTCATGCTATTCATGCTCATTTTGAACTAAGCAGCTGTTGGTATCATAGTAACAAGATCGGATTATGCAATAAAGCTAAACTGTAGCAATGGAGTCTTTCCGAAATCGTCAGACGTCAAAGGATTTTATAGTTTACAGTCATGGAGCACAGTTATCCCATTTTTTCCCCACTAAAAATTCCATTTGGGAGAATATGTTCCGTGCTGAGAGGGTTACATGATACTGGCTTGGACATCTTTCTCATTACACAGTTGAGAATCTGTGAAGAGCTTTTTTAATATTTCACTTCCTCTGTTACTCGTTGGGGGCTAAACTAGAATGCTGGATAAAATATCAGAGAAATGTGCTTTGGCAAAGGGTGGGGCGTCATTCAAGATGTGGAGCAAAAGGGCGTCTTTGTCACATATTAGCACTGTCAAGGTGCGCTTTCATTACGCAGACGGAATCAGAGATCATACACCAGTTAAACTCTGGAAGTGCATGAAAGTTCCCTCCTCCTCTTCCGCCAGTCTTATTGTTCAACTGCTCCTTAAACAATTGTGTCCTGAAATATGGTACATGGCTTCTATATCACCAGGATATTGCTTTACTCGCACACTCTTTTGTTGCTCTCTGCGGTACCACCGACATTAAATTCCATCCCCGAACATTTGTGTTCCTGCCACTCAGCCCTCTGTGCACCGAAGCGTAACCAACACCTCGTTCTGGGCCCCCCTCTCTTTTAACTAACTGTGAAGTGAGAATATGTAAGCTTCATATTCCTCCTGGCGGAAAGCAAACGCCCTGTCATCAATCATAGGCTAAGAGACCCAGCCAAGACTAATGTTGTACCGTCAGAACCACTGTGGGGTATTAGCTTAATAGAATGAGCTTCTTTGTACTCACTCAGACTCACTGGGTTTTCAGGGAAGGGGTCTGCTGTGCACCTGCAGAAAACGGATCACATGTTCCAGCTGCCTTTGTCCATTGCTGCATGTCAAGCTGTTGCTACTGTATACAATGCGAGAACTTGTTTTTGTGCTCTGATGTGTTTTGATGGGGGGACAGTCCTAGAAGCAGCTGATTGATTTGTAATGAGGAGATTAAGAATGCCTCAGAGTCGTCAGCAGGGTGGAGAATTCTTGAGAATGCTTTATCGATTGCCTGTCGCTTCACATGTCACACTGCCCCACGCAACTGTGTTTCATTAAGCGATCTCGTATAAATGTCAGACCTTATCGCTCAATAAGGTCGACTCTTCATGAAAAACAGAAGTTCCTTCAGTTGTGTGTGTCAGAGCACTACATTAATAGCAATTGTCAAATACCCAGTGGAAATATGTGCCTCTGTATGATACAGTAATTGTGGGTTTGGGTGTTTTTTTGTATTTGTTTTTTTGTTTTTTTGTTTTTTTGGCCAGAAAAGTAATGCATCTGGAATTTCTCATGGCTTTTGTCAGTGTACTCAGATATTTCAGAGTGGTGCTTTGCTCTTTGTGTGTCAAACAAAAGCAGAACAGTGAGAGGCCCGCCTGCCCAGCGGTACCAGAGGCCCGTCGGAGCGCATTGTGATATGCCTTCCAGTCTCAGCCTGCCTGTCTGTGAGATTACAGACAGAATAATAACTAAAACAACATCCCAACATATACGCGACACTCCATTCGCGAAGCCACTCCATTCGGTCTGATAATAGTGTTGGAACGTCACTTACAACAACAGGGAGTAGCAGTTTTGCAGAAAGTCTGAGCACTTTCTTACAACACTCTCTCTACCTGTCTTTTACCCAGCATGCCCCTCTGGATTCTTCAAACCATCCCAGGGAGATCAGCAGTGCCTGCAGTGCCCCATGAACAGCCGCACCACCAACGAGGGGGCTACCAACTGCGTCTGCCGCAACGGCTACTACCGGACGGACTCGGACCCTGTGCAGATGCCCTGCACTAGTATGTATATATACACCAAATGCCTTATTTTGTGTGTGCTTTAATAAGAGTCAAGCATGTCTTGTTTTGTGTTTTATGTACAATAAGTCAAATTTATCTTTGGAAATGTATATCTCAGTCAAAATAAACTGGCCATGACTGTTTCATACAAGCTCTAAATCCTCAAGTAATTCATACAGCATAAGCATGCAGAGCTGTGCTGTTCCATCTACAGATGCAGTTTTCCTTCATAAGGAGCTGTAGTTAGTGGACCTGGAGTACTTTGAATGAGAATGTCACTCTTTGGTGCCCAAGAAATAAAAGCCCCAACTCCATTTGCATAATTCCCTGTCTGCAGGCATTTGTGAATAAGAGTAGCCCTCCGATACCGGCCTTAATCTGAGTGCTTCAGCTGAGGGAAGAGGAGAACACTTTTCTCTCAGTGTTGCTTTGCATTATAATTAACACAATGCTCTTTTCATCCCGTCGCACATTAAAGAGTTAACCAAAAGGATAGATTACTTTTATTTCACTCTTACTAAAACGGAGCAATCATAAAAGGCTGAATGAATACAAATCAGCTCGCAAAGACAGGACAGAGAACAATCTCTTAGCATTTAAAGCGGACAGAGTTGATCAAGTATTGCCCAGTGTCGCACTGCCTGTTCCACTGATTCAGGATTCAGTAGTAATATTAATATAGTGTCCTGAGCATTTGAGAGATATTTGAAATGATGTGTCCAATTTGGCGTATTTTGCAAGGCTCCTGAGCATCGAGTCATAATTTATAGCTTCTCTCCGTTCTCGTGTGGCTCAGATGTGCGTGCTTTACAGCAGTGACCCGTAGACTCGGTTCCCCTGGGTACAGCTGTCTTTCGTCCAGTCTTTCTGACGAGGCGTTTTGCCTGTTTCCTGCAGCCGTGCCCTCCGCCCCGCAGAGAGTGATCTCCAGCGTGAATGAGACATCGCTGCGGCTGGAGTGGAGCCCGCCACGCGAGAACGGTGGCCGCGAGGACGTCGTCTACAACATCATCTGCAAGAGCTGCGGCTCGGGCCGTGGGGCCTGCACGCGCTGCGGGGACAACGTGCAGTTCGTCCCAAGACAGCTGGGCCTGACCAGTCCCCAAGTCCACATCAGTGACCTGCTGGCCCACACGCAGTACACCTTCGAGATCCAGGCAGTCAACGGCGTCTCCGACCAGAGCCCTTACTCACCACAGTTCACCTCAGTGAACATCACCACCAACCAGGCCGGTAAGAGACCGCACACAGTCCCGCTGCCGACTCAATTAGTGTGGTTTGAACTGATGGTTTTGTGACAAATGGATTGTACAGTTTTCCCCTTCCCCCAAGTCGATCAACAAAAGTGTGCTTCATGTTCAAAATTTGCTTCTTTAGTTTTGCCCTGGAGCTACTTTACTAATTAGCTCTGTGCAAGCTAACACTCACCTCAAACCTTGTTGACTTGTTAAGTAACTTCAAAGAGACATGCTTATGTAGTTCTGACACTGTGAGGACATACTGTTCTACAGTTAGGAGGATGAGTCCATATACTTTTTGTCTGTTTTACAGACAACACTGAGTCTACTCAACATTGCTTAACACCCTGACATGGTTTCATTGCCAGTATGTGATTTTTCTGGCATGCAGTTTGAACTAAGTTCATTGGTGAGGTAGTACTTGTTAAATATGCTTATTGCGGAATCACGGTTCAGAAATTTGGAATCAATGTTAGATATGGCCAGAAAAAGGAACACATTTATAGATTATTCTGTTCAAATGGTTGCAAAAGAATAAAACGTGTAACATGAATACAGTCATTTTATTAATGTGCGACCACTTTTTTCAGTGAAGCAGCTCAAAGTGCTTGACAAGAAAACGAAATAAAGGTAAAGTTCATGTTCTGGCTGATCCATCTCATTCGGCGTAAGGGGATATATTCAATTTTTCCCAAATAGATTTTATTTGATCTTAAGCCAAGTTGGACTGCTTCTTGATGTTGTGTCAAGATTCGAGGCCTTTTCTATGGGTTCATGCAGACTTCCATCTACCCTATTTTAGTTCACTCCTAGAATATTTTGCTGTTTCAGCCACTACTATGACTTCATAAGCAAACTTGTCAGGCTCTCTATGCTCTCGTTTCTCGACACCTGATCGTATGTCCTATTTCCTCATGTTTATAAGGACTGAGGGCCAGTTCACACTGTTCTCATCATATTGCCTGGTGTGTGGATTTAAAAAAAAGTCTGTAGGACACAGCGGTTCAAAGGAGCATAATAGCGTTTAATAGAGCATTTTAATGAGAGCTTTGCCCCTGGTTGTAATGCAGTGAACTCACTGGCCCTGGCACTGCAGGCTGTGGCTCCACCGGTGTGCCTGTCAGTCCACATTACTGCCTCAGTGTTGCTGTGAAACTGCACCTCACACCACTAGGCTCCTCTGAAACTCCGATAGAGACTACTGCCAGGCCTGCTAGTCAGCTAGAGCCAGGACCCGAGGCTGGTCCAGCCAGCAGGAAGCCTGCTCTAAACAACATGGGGGAGATATAAACGTTTACACTCAGGAACATCAATACATTGGCTCGGAGAAACAGAGAGAGCTATGGTTCTTAGGGAATGCTGTATATGTATCCATAAAGCTTCACATGGGCCTAAACAAAATAAACAAAATGCACAACAACGCAGAAAAGCAAACAACATAATGCTTCAATACAAAACAGACAAAGGAAGAAAAATGGTTGGGAAAGACTCAGTTATGATATGCACATGTCTGTAGTGCTTATGTTTATAGTTTCCTTCCAGATACATTAAAGCCCTGAATTCGTTCTCCTCTCCCAGCGAGTTCGCTCTTAACATCTTGCTTTATTTCTGAACCAGATCATGTCTTTATCTCACAAATCTGGTTCATGTATCTTCATCTGCTAACAACAAAATTTCTGACTCAAATACTTGTTCTCAAAATCACTCTTTAAAAACAACATAATTATCATTTTAATATATTTTCATTAGTGCAGTTATTAGAACATAAGATAAGATAAAATAAGATAAACCTTTATTAGTCCCACAAGTGGGAAATTTGCTTAGTCACAGCAGAAAGTGGACAGTAGAAAGTTAAGAGCAACAAAATTAAGAAAAAAACATAGAATAGAATAAAATAAAAATAGAATAAAGTACTATGTCACAGTATAGTATAAAATAAAATGTTCAAATATACAGTCTAAAGATGTACAGTATAAAATCGAGGAATAAAAGTATGCATGACTGTATTGTAGAAAATATACATATATGTATGTAAACTGTAAGTAGACTAAATTGCACATTTAGAAGTAATACTAGATGTAGGCTTGGGCAAGTTGTATGCACGTACACAGTGAGCATATGTAAATAAGTATATACAGAGTGAATGTATAAGTGAAAAGGAGAACACTGTAAATACACACGCACACACAGATGCACAATGGAGTGACAGGCCTTGACCATAGCATTAGAAATGCACCAGAAAAATTGCACATTTTAAATTGCACATTCTAAATTGCACATTCTGGCCAGCAGTAGTAGCTTCATCCAAACATTGCACATATTGCACTTAGTAATATTGCACATAAGAGAATTTAGCGAAAGCTACCCTGTGTTTTGGATGTGTGTGTCTGTGTGTGTGTCTGTGTGTATCTGTCTGTCTGTCTGTCTGTGCATGTGTGGTCATCTGCAAGGTCTCTGTTGTGGAGTCTGACAGCGGTTGGAAGGAAAGACCTGCGGAATCTCTCCATCCCACATCGTGGGTGCAGCAGCCTGCCACTGAAGGAGCTGCTCAGTGCTGTCAGAGTCTCCTGCATGGGGTGGGAGACGTTCTTCAACAGGGATGACAGCTTAGCCACCATTCTCCTGTCACTCACTGCCTCCGCTGGGTCCAGAGGGCATCCTAGAACAGAGCTGGTGCTCCGGATCAGCCCGTTCAGTCTCTTTCTGTCCCCAGCAGAGATGCTGCTGCCCCAGCAGACCTGAGGCCACCACAGAGTCATAAAAGGTCTTTAAGAGTGGGCTCTTTACTCCAAAAGACCTGAGCCTCCGCAGCAGGTACAGCCTGCTCTGCCCTTCCCTGTAGAGAACATTTGAGTTGTGAATCCAGTCCAGTTTATTGTTCAGATGAACACCCAGGTACCTGTAGCTCTCCACAGCCTCACTTTCCATGCCTTGGATGTTCAGTGGTTGCAGTGGAGGATGTTTGTGCCTGCAGAAGTCTACCACCAGCTCTTTGGTTGATCTGGAGGTTGAATCAAACCTGTTGAAGAAGTGATTCAGTTCATTTGCCCACCTCACAAACCCCCACACCGGCAGAGAGTTCTGTTCTTTATGGCCTGAGATGGTTCTAAGGCCTCTCCAGACTTCTCTTACATTATTCTGCTGAAGCTGGTTTTCCATCTTCTGCCTATAGCTGTGTTTTCCATCCCTGATGAGTCCTTTCAGCTCTCTCTGCACCCTTTTCAGCTCCTCCTTGTCTCCTGATCTGAAAGCCGTCCTCTTCTGCTTGAGGACAGCTTTTATTTCTGGGGTAGTCCAAGGTTTGTTGTTGGAGAAGCACCGCACAGTCCTGGTGGGTACAGTGTTATCCACACAGAAGTTAATGTAGTCTGTAACGCAGGTGACAAGGCTGTCTATGTCCTCCCTGTGGTCATCACAAAGCACCTCTCACACAGTTGCCTCAAAACAGTCGCTCTCCTCCCATCTCTGTACTGTGCGGGTGACTGGTGGCTCCCTGTGCACTAGGGGCTCATACACAGGAACATGGTGCACCAGGTTGTGATTTGATCCCCCCAGGGGAGGGAGAGGTGATGAACTGTATGCCTCTTTTGTGTTGGCATACAGTAGGTCCAATGTTTTATTGTCTCTGGTGGGGCATGTCAGATACTGGGTGATGGTGGGCAGTGTGGAGTCCAGTGATGCATGGTTATAATCCCCTGATATTAAAAAAGGGGCTCTTGGAGATTGCGTTTGCAGTCTGTTGACTACAGAGTGAAGAGAGTCACAGGCTGCCTCTGCGTTGGCAGAGGGGGTGACGTAGACGGTTATCACAATGACATGCGAGAATTACCTCAGGAGGTAGTACGGACGCATGCTAATGGCTAATGGCTCAATGTCTTTGCTGCAGAGTTGTTCTTTCACAGTGATGTGCCCAGGGTTACACCATCTGTCATTCACAAACACTGCCAGCCCCCCTCCCTTCCTCTCTCTCGTCCTATCCGCCCGCAGCAGCTGGAATCCGGGCAGCGCCACTCTCGTGTCCAGAGTTAGCGGTGTCAGCCAGGTCTCCATTAGCATCATGATGCTACACTGCTGGTACTCCCTCTGTGATTGGGTTAGCACTGTTAGCTCGTCCATTTTATTCGGGAGAGATCTCTTTCCCATGATTACATTTATATGCAGTATTTGGGAACATTGCCATATGGTGCTACAGAAGCAGTGATTGTAGCCCCTTATGGGGCAGCTGGTGGCCTAGTGGTTAGGGAGTTGGCCCTGTGACCAGGAGGTTGTGGGCTCAATTCACTGGACTGCTAGTGGCACCACAGAGGTATCCTTAAACAACGTACCGTCCCCACACTCTGCTCTCTGGGCACTGTGTTCCTGGCTGCCCACTGCTTCACTTGGTGAATGGCTTAAATGCAGAGGATGAATTTTGTGCTGTTTACACTGTGTGCTATGGTATGACTAATGGTCACTTCACTTTAAATACAGCTTTTGTGAACCATGTAGATGTTAAGGGTATATCATTAATGTATTAAACTTATTAAACCTTATTATTTATTTTATTCACCTTCATCCACTGGCAGAACTCACACAAGCTCTGTGCTGCCACTAGTCGTACCTGGCAAGGAGAAGTATCACTATACTAATATATTTGGGATGATTCATCAGACATGTTTTGTCTTCATACCATCTTCTTATAGTAGATTTTGAGATTTGTTTTTTGTTATCCAGTAGTTGAAGGTGCTTCCACACATGGGCATCTTTGCTATTTTGTCCATATGTGAGGCGAGGTGACGTATAGTAATAATCATTATCCTTTTTGAAGACCTTTGATGATGTGTTGCAGTTAAGGCTAAACATTCTGTGGCTTGAAAAACAAAAATATGCTTACGAATACTAAATATAGACTCAAATGCCAACATAACAAATATTATTACAATGTGGACCAGCCCTAATTAGTCACAACATCGTCATGTCTCATAGACAGGGCTAATGAATGACTCCACAGGGGCAACACAGCAACCTGTCTGGCACAGACATGATCTTTAGTAAACCTTATACTCCAGCAAGAAATGCGCACTGCTTTCAGTGCAGCCATGCATAACCTACAAGTGTTTATGAGTAAATTACTATTGATTACCAGCAGGGCAACACAGCTTATTCAGTTTTATACCTCTAATAGAATGAATTCACAAAGCATCTAAAATTTACAATGTGCTGTAAACCACAAGGATTTAGTGATGAGTGTATACAAATGGATTTTTAGCATCAGCATCGGGAAATTGCTTCTGTCTGAGTGGCCTGCAGCAAAGTTCATACCTTATGGACAGCTTCCAACATTTAAAGTTAATATTTCCTCCCATATACCATTAAAACCTCTCATGTGTCCGTTTTGGAAACGTTATACGATGTGTAGGTATGTACAATAAAGTATTTTTTTCCTGGAAATGGTTTAAAGCTTGATTAACCTGAATAATACTTTGTCGTGTATCACAGTGGAAACTCTTTTGGAGAGCAGAATGATCTTCAAATCTCTAACAGATGGAAACTCTCATAATTGGCTCCTCTGGTTCTCTTTCAGAATACCGCAAGGACACATGAATTTGTGTTTTTCTAATGCTAAAGCTCTACTTGGTTTCTCATAAATCGAAGGCAGAGAGAGAGGCGGAGTGACAGAGCTCCGCTAACAGCGCTCTGCATGGAAAATGGATCACTTCAGCAGAGCTGAACAAGTTGGAGGAATATGAAAGCTGCCTATGTGTGGCTCATTGTGTCCCTGCAGAGCTGCCGTTTCACTGCTTCAAAAAAACAGGACAGTCAGACTCAGATGCACAATTTAATCCCATCCATATGATGGGTACTGAATTGTTAGGTGCGGTTGAAGCTCGCCTCATGTCCATGTGATTGGCAAAAGAGGCACAGAACTCCTTGTTAGTGTCCAGTACTGTTAACTTGGTTAACTTGGTTAACCAGACACATCCACTAAACCTGGCAATTACCAGATGTGTTGAATCAGGGATGTTTGAGCAGGGAAACCGTCAAACTGTACTGGACATCGGCTATCCAGGACTGGAGCTGTGCTCTCCCGTATTAATGGAATTTTTAAAATGTTTTTCCCTAATTATTTCTGCCACGCAATGTTTCCCTTTTCCATAGAGATGAGCAAAATAAACCCTTTGTCAGACACAGCCTGCTGAAACAGGACACTAGTACATGAATCATAAATAAGATAATGGACCTCAAAATCCATGTTTAAATAGACCTGCAGGTGTGGTGAATTATTCCACACATTTTCACAGGCTGAGTCACTATAAGTAATTTGACTCATCATTTTAGATCCTTGTTTGAAGACACACATATACATTCATTCATTATCCAAGCCACTTATCCATAACCAGGGAAGCATGAGTGTGCTGGCGTGAAGAAACAAGTACCTCTCTTTTCACAGGGCAGACACACAGTCAAACGCATTCACACACCCACTCACACCTAGGAGCAATTTAGCATCTCCAATTCACCTGACATGCATGTCTTTGGACTGTAGAAGGAAACCAGAGCACCTGGCAGAAACCCGCACGCACATGCAAACTCCACACAGTTCATTTGTCGTATTTCTTATTGCTCTGATTAGTTTAAATAATTACTACAGTGTAAATACTGTACAGTGCTGCATCTGCTGTATCCTGAGCTACTAAGTAAAACATCAAAACGTCTCCCAATGCCACCTTGTGTCATAAGCATGACATAAAGCACATGTTTTATTTAGTATTGCAGGTTTTTTGGGAACAAGTAATGTCATTACATGATAAATAACATGTTATGATGATCTATTTACAGATACAGATCAATTCCTGATAAGTTATCTGTCAGGAATTGATCACTTTCTGTATACAGGGGGTCCTCGAGTTACGACACAGATCCGTTTCTTGGACAGTGATGTAACCTGAATTTTGGAGTTAGTCTAAACACACCCGAGCCTGAGTCACTTACCGATCCTAACACTGTTGTAAAATCATAAAAACACAACTAAGCCACGGAAAAGGAAAAGGAAAACTCCTTCACTCAGACGCCGGCGCAACCAAACTAGTTCCACCGGCGCAGCCAAACTAGTTCACCCAAGTAGTCCGTAAGTACGAGGCTAACGGTGTAACCCGAGAGGAAGTGGGAGTGGGAGTGAACATGGTAAACTCGTAACGTCGTATGTTGAGGACCACCTGTAGTAGTTTTATTGTAGCATCATGCTTAGTGTCTTACAATGTTAGCAGCCAACATGGAATTATTTACTGCTGTTTGTCATTCTAGATACAGGTTTCTACAAATTAGTAATAAAATATGATTGTGGAGTGGCTAAAGGGTTGTAGCATCCTAATAGCACTTTGTCTTCAGCAGATTTTATATTATTTTATATTATTTTATATTAGATTTTATATTATTTTAGATCATTTTATATTATTGTGACTTCAAACTTTTGAATGGTACTGTATCAGAAACTTAAACAACACTGTATGTGTCTGCTTGAACTTATATCACATATGAGGTAATTCAAGCAGTCTTTAATGCGTCTTGCCTTACTTGTGCACCAACCTCCACGTCACAGGTATACAAAGTCTTTGAAGTACGTGCAGCGATGGAGTGTCTCTTCATCAGTGCTGGCATTTTCGCGGAATTCACTGTGAAAGAAAAAGGCTAACGGCACTTGGCCTGCTGCTTTTGCACGCTCTGGTGTGTTTAATATTCCTGGGCTCTACTCAGCAGCCTCTAGAGCAGAGAGAGGTTTACAGCCTGAGGCTTGGAACTCCCAGCGCAATCAGCCAATGCATAGAAACTCTTTGCGCCCATGATAAATTCCCTTTAAAATATAATACCATCACAGTTATCATAGCTGTTTAACGAGGGTATGGGTCCATAAATATGGAAAAAACAAAAAGAGAAATTCACATTTTTTTCACTTCAGATCATTTCAATAAATGTAATGGTTAGTTTGAAAGCATCTGTGGTCAGAAAAAGTGAAAAGCGGGACAAGAGCTTGACCTGTTATCCATAAACATGTCCAGAAAGTCACATTTGTCTGGAAAATAGCATCCTATGTCTGGCTACAGAAAATGTATGCAGCATGCAGGCAGGGATGCAGAGGCGAAGTCTCATGTACTCTGCTGCCCACTACTGCTCCCGCTCGTTCATGATGGTCGTTGCGGCTGCCTTCGGTGCACAATGATCTGATTATTCATTAAGTGGAAAAGTGAATAACCTCACAGTGGTGTCTTCCAGCCTCGACACTCTGCTGTTTGGCGTATATGAGGCAGAAAGTGAGATGAAGTGTTACTGCTTGTAGATTTCCAGTGCCTGTATTTTCCACAGTCAGAAAACCTCCTCTTTAATTTGTAGTGTAAAGACTCCCCTGTGCTCTATACAAAGCTGGTGCCAAATCACTGGGTGTTCTGTGCAGGAGCCAGAGCAGGAGTATGGATTTCTGACTTCTTTTGACCGTGTATCTGCTCTGGCCACTCTTTATGTCTGGTTTGTCATGAAAACCAATATGCTCTATAGGCTTAGATACAAATGCACTGCAATGCAAAAAATACAAGTGCATTTACATACAAAATAAAATGCAAATACATTCTTGTGAGGATTATAAATGATAGTTTCAAAATGAGCTGTTTTCGTGCATTGGAAGGCAACCTCAGTTTATAATTTGCGTGATAAAATCAATTCATATGAAGAATGATTTCGAGCAGTACTGGAGATCAAAAGTTATTTAATTTTCTTCAAGAAATTGAATTCCCTAATCTTATTATTATTTTCTGTCTCTCTCACTCACTCATTCTCTCTCTCTCTTTTTCTTTCTTTCTCTCTCTCTCTCTTTCTCTCTTTCTCTTTCTCTTTCTTTCTTTCTTTTTCTTTCTCTCTTTCTCTCTTTCTTTCTGTTTCTCTTTCTCTCTTTCTCCCCCCTTTACTCATCGTCCCTTTGCATCTTTATCTGCACAGCACCGTCCATGGTATCCATCATGCATCAGGTTGGCAGGACTGTAGACAGCATCACTTTGTCCTGGTCACAACCAGACCAGCCCAATGGGGTCATTCTAGACTACGAGTTGCAGTACTATGAGAAGGTAATGACAATGTCTTTTTAGCCTATTCTCTTGAAGTAAAACGTTAATGACTAAGATATGTTGTTCTTGTAGCATCATTATCATTGTTTAAAGTACACAAAAGAAGAGCTTGGTGTTCTGATCTCATCCAGAACATGGCTGAGCTGAACTCTTCTGTACTGAGGAGCCAGACGAATACGGCGGTGGTCCGGGGCCTGAAGCCAGGGACCATATATGTGTTCCAGGTGCGAGCTCGGACAGTGGCAGGGTTTGGACGCTTCAGTGGGAAAATGTACTTCCAAACTATGACTGAAGGTATGAATCTGTACAAGGACCAAGAATAGATCCCTATACACTGAGTTGCCCATTTTTAGGTACATCTGTGTTAGAACTCATTGTCCATATTGTCAAGTGCATCTACCATACAGGTGCGCTTTGTAGATTTAATCTATTGCTGCAGGTGCCTTCTACTACATCCATCAGAAGAAAGGGACCAACATAAGATATTATCTGGGTGGTGGACCATCCTCAGCACAGTGGTGAAACAGGTGTGGTAGTGGCACTGGTATAAGTGTATCTGGCACAGCTGTGTTGCTAAGGCTTTTGTACACTTCAGTGTCACCACTGTGTGCAGAATAATTCACCGACCAAACAGAAGTCAAGTCAAATTTGTTTGAATAATGTATTGTTTTATAGAAAATCAGGTCAGAGTGTGCCAAAGATGTCAATGTCAAGTCAAATGTATTTGTGTAGTGGATTGTTTTACAGAAAATCAGGTCTGAGTTAGAACAAGGTGTTAAAATCAAGTCAAATTCATTTGAATAGAGTGTAGATTTGTAGGAAATCAGGTCTGAGTGAGATAGTGAGGTGCAACAGTGGCAAGGAAAAACTCCCTAAGAGCAAGAGGAAAAAACTTTGAGGGGAACCAAGACTCAATGGGACCTCCCATCCTCCTTGATTTGATACCAGATTGCAGGACAGTAACACACGAAGCAATTAGAATTGCAAGCTAATTCTAGGAAGGACTTAAGGACAATTATTTTTGAATGATAAAAGAGAGATGAAAGCTGTCTATGGTTATCATTAGACGAAAGTCCAGGTTAATCGGCGGAAACCAGTGATTAATGTCTGTAATTAGCCATGGTCAGGTTGTCTAAAGCAGCGAGAAGGTTTGTATGAGCATGTATAATGAAATGTGTTCAAGTTACAGTCCATGCAGGCATCAGCATCAAGCATCAAAATGCTTTTCTTCATGCCATCCAACCAACATCAACCAGAAGTCACTGACCACTGATAAAACGGTGCATGGAAAAGTCTAAAACAAATTGTTCTATTATTCGTCTATTAAAGTGGCCAGTATGTGCACAGATCTGCGCCTGATACATTTACACTAGCACCACACACACTACCCTGCTATAACACAGTGGTGTGTGTGGTACTAGTGTAAATGTGTCACTGTTGTGCTGTAGAGTCCAGTATCCAAATAATATCTGGTCAGCACTGATGCTGCGGTTAGTAATTATATACTTAGTGCATCTGTATGCCTGGCATAACTGACAAAATGGAAGGTGGACTAAATGAACTGGCAACTAAATGAACTGGCAACTAAATGATCTGGCAAAAGTTTCATGCTTCACTGTTTTTGCTCGTGTCAATATAAAAATCATCTCCATTATATCATGTGGCTTCTTGACAGCACAAACTCATTAAAGCTTTGTCGACGTTTAGTTTGATCAGTTGCTGCTGCCTGGCAAGCTTACAGCATTGCTATTCCAAATCTCTGCCAATCACTGAAATGCCATTGACTTCATTCAGATGGAACATGTCAATAGATCTCTGTGCCAAGAGCACGGCCAAAATCAGATGTCAGTGCTCCAATCCCAGCCTGCTCC
This sequence comes from Hydrocynus forskahlii, assembly GCA_037974365.1. NCBI lineage: Eukaryota > Metazoa > Chordata > Actinopteri > Characiformes > Alestidae > Hydrocynus > Hydrocynus forskahlii. The sequence goes on along the minus strand of JBBPCX010000141.1, from coordinate 25,505,975 downwards.
AGGTCTTCCAAAACTGCACTGGCACTGTGTTTTTTCACTACTACTTTAATGGAGTTCCTATAAACTAATAGAAACAACAATGTTGCCATTTGGCCTGCATATAGCTTGAGAGAGCGGCAGTAAAAAAAGACTGAATGGAGAATCTGTCTGTATCACTAAATGCCAGCACTCCATAAACTGACTGAGGAGAAATGACTGCCAAATCTTTGACCAGATGTGACTATAGGTTGGCATTATGTATTCTGGTGCTTTGTTTGGGTGAAGAGACATCTGGCTTCTAACGTATGTTGTCTCTATTGTGTGCGTGTTTGTGTAGAGGAGTATAACTCCAGCCTGCAGGAGAAACTGCCTTTCATCATCGGCTCTGCTGCTGCAGGCTTTGTTTTCCTCGTTGCTGTCATTGTGCTCGTCATTGCCTGCAACCGGTGAGTTCTAAATCCTCCTCGGAGGACTCCCAAGCGATTAAAAATTCACACCACCTCATTCGTTCTTGCCTATCTCCTCTGCTTTGTTCATCTCTCTGTGTTCCCCTTCAGGAGAGGCAGCGACAGAACAGAATCTGAATACACAGACAAGCTCCAGCACTACACCAGCGGCCACAGTGAGTAAACCTCTCAGCCTCAGAGGAAATGCCTCCCGAATTTCCTTGTACGATAACTGATCACTAAACATTTCATGAGATTTGAGCCTGTTTCTGTTGTAGCAGTGCAAGCAGGTCAACAGCAACAGACTAGAAGAAGCATAAGAGTATAACAGCCCCCCTTAAACTATAATCACCAGCTACTTTATTAAGAATACCACTCAGTAGAACCTCCTTTGCTCTCAGATGAATTCCTCACGGCATGAATTCAACAAGGTGTTGGAAACTCCAAGACCTGGCTCATGTTGTCATAATTTCATCACGTTTTGACAGTCGCAGATTTGTCAGCCGAGCTTTCATATTCATTTTTTTCATACTACACCTTAGAGGAGCTCTATTAGATCAATGTCTGGTGACTGGGGAAGCTATCAAAGGACTCTGAACTAATGATGTTCATGGAACCTGTTTGAGATCACTGGATGTGTTTTGTGATGAGGTGCATTATCATGCTGGAAGTAGCTATTAAAAGATGGATAAATTGTGGTCAAGAAAGGATGTTCATGACCAGGCTTTTGGATTCAGACGATGTTTCATGGATATTAAGGCAGAATGGGCCAAAAAAACGTTCCCCACACTATTATAGGACTGCCAGCAGGCTGGGTCGCTGAGATTAATGTTTTTATGCTAAATTCTCATGTTGCCATCTGCATGTCGTAGCAGAAATCAAGATTAATAAGACCAGGTGATGTTTTTCCATTATTCATCTGTCCAGCTTCGTCCCACTGTATTCTCGGATTCCTGTTCTTGGCTGACAGAGGTAAAGCCAGATGTGGTCTTCAGCTGTTGTAGCCTATCCGCCTCAGGGAGTGACTTGTTGTGCATTCAGAGCTTTCTTATCAAGTTGTCACTTGAACAAGTGTAGCCATCCTTCTCTGACCTCTCTCATCAGCAGGTTTTTTTCGCACCATTCTTCGCAGCCTCTATAGACTGTTGGTTGTGAAAATCCCAGGAGATCAGCAGTTGCTGAAATACTTAGATCTTTCTGTCTAGCACCAACAACTCTGCCACAAAGTCACTCAAATTTTTCATTCTGATGTTTGATGAGGAAATCAAATGAAGCTCCTCACCCATGTTTGCATGATTTTTTGCATTGCCCTTGTGCCAAATGATAATAAAGTGGCCGGCTGGTGTATTTATACCATTGGATATTTATGTCTCCATATCCAGCTAATCTTTTTTTTTTTTTTACATGCTCCATACCCAAAAATTATCCAGAAAGCCCAAAGTTTCTCCTTAATTTTAGCCCCCCAGCAAAAACATTATGTCTAATGTTATGTTATGTGAAGAGTTTTATTCAAGTAAAATGTGAAGCATTTCTATTGGTTTCACACAGTGTAAAGAATGGCTGCGGGGTTCAAATAATATTGAAAAGCAAAAAAAATGGAGATCCATGTTTTTTTGGACAGCAAAATTCTCTTTAGCCAGTTTGGATCTAATCTTAGGAGAGACTAGTGAAGATTTGGAACAAGGCCCAAATAGGAAGCTCAAAATGTTAATTTGCTCCTTATACCTTGATTTCCTTGTACTTTGAGTGCACGTATATTACGGCAAAAACTTCCATGTTTGTGCTCCATTACACTTGCTACCTATATTGGCTACTGTTTGACTTGTGGAATCTGGCCTTTTGCATTCTAATCGGCTAATAATATTTTCCTTTATGTGTTTTGTTAGGCCACTAAGATTTTATTTTTACTTGTAAGTTCTGATTGGCTGCTTTGCATATCATTCTGAGTGGTATTCTCCCTCTTGCATTTTGATGGGCTACAAGAATTTTTTGAGTGCTCTCTACATAGTTAGATACTATTTACTGTCCAAACACACCGACTTTATTGAATAAGGCAAGCTATAGCAGCACAAGTCATAACACAGTGTATGTATAACACCTGGTGTACTGGCATTCAGTTGTTGGTGCATCAAGGACCAGGATCAGGTCAGTTATAATAAGTAGATTTGAAAGATTCATTTGTGGTTCTGCTCTTTATGTATGATATTAGAGCTCCACTATCTCTTTCTAAGTGTCACCAGGAATGAAGATCTACATAGATCCTTTTACTTATGAGGACCCTAACGAGGCAGTGAGGGAGTTCGCCAAAGAAATAGACATGTCCTGTGTGAAGATTGAACAAGTCATTGGTGCAGGTAACAATCAACATCAACTTATATGTTTCAAAATTTGATGATCTTAGTCATCACATGTTGTATATATTATCAAGAGGACGGTTAACTTTGTTAGAGATGAAAAATATTTTTTTAATCAACACCTGGTAATTTATAATAAGTAAATAAATAATCGGTTAAAAACTTGCTTTTCAAAATTTCCGCTGGTCCGTTAGTCATGACAGACTCGTTTAAAGGACAACATTTTCAAAATGAGCAAAGTCTGGTTATGGCAGTTAGGAGGCTACTATCCTTCAGATCCATCTGATTTTCTAATAGGTGAATTTGGAGAGGTGTGCAGTGGCAACCTGCGTCTTCCTGGGAAGAGAGAGATCCTGGTAGCTATTAAAACGCTGAAGTCAGGCTACACTGAGAAGCAGAGGAGGGACTTCTTGAGTGAGGCCAGCATCATGGGCCAGTTTGACCACCCCAACATCATCCACCTGGAGGGAGTGGTGACCAAGAGCAGCCCTGTCATGATCATCACTGAGTTCATGGAGAATGGCTCACTGGACTCCTTTCTTAGGGTAGGTCTTAGTATTTTTGCTCATTAGTAGCATACATTCAGTTTTTGTTCTTTTCAGCCTGTTTAACATTTGAAGCCTCATGATATTAACCTAACAATTACTTATTATAAGCACTTTATCAGGAATTAATTATAATAAAGGCTAGGGCTGCATAAAATGGGCAAAATACCACTAAGCAATATAATTAAAATGATATATCTTCAGTATATAGATATAGCATATTAAAACACACAGATTAAGGAGTGCTCTGCATTTTTTTGAGCTAAATAATTTAATTTGTGGGACCTTTGGTTTGTATCTATAGCAAACTGTTAAAATCCCCACAGACACTTCTGAATCCTAATCTTGAATAGTCAAAATGCTCACAGAAACAAACATTGGTAGGAGGGCTCAATTCCATTTTACAGTCAGTATTGCAGGGATTGTGATAAGTGATGTACTGTGCAGCCTTAATACAAACATGTTTTTCTATATTTGGAAAACAGGAAAAATGCAGCAGACAGTTTTAGATGTAATAGCTGTTAGCTGCAGCCTCTTTTAGCTTACTGTATGTCTCACTCTGACACTGCGCAAAGCCACTCGTCCCTCTGTGGCCTCCAGCTGGACTGGCGTCCCTGTAGACTGGGTCCAGGTGTGGCTGACTAGAGTCACAGCTGGACTGACAGATATTACAGGTCCAGATGTAGTGCTGCTGGGCTCCAATAACATAGCTTAAAGAGCCAATGATAGATCTCTACAGGAGAGATTAAAAAACCTTGTAATAACTGACTGCAACATCCACAACAGGGCTGCTTGATCAAAAAGTCTATTGTAACAAAACGCCAGCAGTTCTGTCATGTTGTTCTGTCAACTGTGTTTTCAGCAAAACGACGGGCAGTTTACTGTGATCCAGTTGGTAGGAATGCTGCGTGGCATCGCAGCCGGCATGAAGTATCTGTGTGACATGAACTACGTGCACCGTGATCTGGCTGCTCGCAACATCCTGGTCAACAGCAACCTGGTGTGCAAAGTATCTGACTTTGGTCTCTCCCGCTTCCTGGAGGACGACACATCAGACCCTACCTACACAAGTGCCCTGGTAAGTGGGCCCCCCAGGATCTCCCCGTTCGAGTCATAGACACAAGTCCTAGTTCAGTTTCACAACAAAGAGACAGTCATGATCAGGTTTCAGTCCCACTTCAGTAAACTGAAGTCATTAACCATCAACTGTTAATCAAGTAATGGTTTCAAAAGACATCCCAAATGTTTCTCCATAAAAATGATGTGCTGTTCTTCTGCTGACCTTGTGGAGCCTGTCAGCGCAAACATGAAGGCTGAACCTGGCCCAAGCCCCATCAATATTTGACGGATCAAATCCAAACCCAACCAAGCCTGACATGACATACAGACAAATAAGTCAGCATGTATCACACTCGTTGGGTGCATACGCTTTGTAATATAAATGTAGTGTGTTGTTGAACAGACCAACTATTTAGATTGCGGTGTGATTACATTTTTTTGTTCATTTTAAAGTAAAAATATGTACACGTCAAGTAAAGATAACGCAAATCTGCACAATTAAATTCATGATTACTGTTCATATTGGGTTTTTTTTGTTTTTTCCCCAACATGATACACTTACACTTTAAATGAGCAGACAGTGCCTGTTTACATTTTACGGTAAAGGATGTATTTTCTCTTAGAAAATCAACAAAACCTCCTGCTTTCTTTCAGACGTGTCTATGTTTTGATTGTCCAACAATTTTTAAATGAGCATTCCTTCTCAGGGAGGGAAGATTCCTATCCGATGGACTGCCCCAGAAGCCATCCAGTACAGGAAGTTCACCTCCTCCAGTGATGTGTGGAGCTACGGCATTGTCATGTGGGAGGTTATGTCCTATGGAGAGAGACCATACTGGGACATGAGCAATCAAGATGTAGGACATTTTACATGTGTTTGCTATTTATAACATGAATACATTGCTTGGATTTTCAAGTGTAGTCTAGAATCACAAAATAGAGCAGTGATGACCTCTAGTGGACAAAAACGTCTCCATTCAGCCTCACTGGTAACATAAAACATCTGAGACAGCTGTCCAGCTCATTAAATACTAATAGAGGTCAAGGTGCTAGTGTCTTTACTTATCGACTGTCCTGTCACTACATGTGCTGTAATCTCTATGTTAACCTTTCCAGGTGATCAATGCCATAGAGCAGGATTATAGATTACCTCCTCCTATGGATTGCCCCAATGCAATACACCAGCTAATGTTGGACTGCTGGCAGAAAGACCGCAACAACCGGCCCAAATTCAGCCAGATTGTGAACACCCTGGACAAAATGATCCGTAACCCCAACAGCCTGAAGGTCACCACCCCTTTGTCTTCAGGGTAAGCTTGTTCAGAAGGTTAATGAATTCATGCCTTGATAGACAAAGAGACAACAGTGATTTTCTATGTGTTGCTTTCTGCACAATTAAGAGCTAGATAGAATTAATATTCATTGAATACTTTTAGTTTTGTACTGTGCTTGAATCATTAGCAGTCTGTCAGTAGCAGGTCGTCATCCCATTCATAACTATAACTTATATATTATTGATAACAGATTTTAGAAGTGACACCATTGCATTGCTTGGGCTCACTTATTTAATTATTTGTTTCTGTGTTTTTGCTACAGCATGCACCTACCTCTGCTGGACCGCAGCACTCCGGACTTTTCCAGCTTCAACAGTGTGGATGAGTGGCTGGATGCTATCAAGATGGGCCAATACAAGGAGAACTTTGCCAACGAGGGCTTCACTTCCTTTGATGCTGTCTCCCAAATGACAACGGAGTACGTTTCTCTGTTCCAAGATTCTACTGGCACATCCTTAAAGAATCTGGTGTTGTATGTAAAATCAGAATTCGCTCCGCAGACCGTAAAGTCCAAAGAAACAAGATTAACTAAACTTACATACAACTTACATATAACCGCCTATATAGCTTACAGTAGCCCTGCTATTTAGAGCAGTCTTAAATACACTTATTTAAGTGTATTTAACTATGGCCATGGTGCCTCATTATTGGTTCTGATGGCCATGGATACAAGCTACTTTGCTTTGTTTGTTCCTGTGGCTTGGGGGGGAAGTCTAACGCTTCCATCCTATAAGGATTTACTTTTATTCTGATTGTTTAGGAAATGATTCCGTCCGTAATCTTGCATCATAATTTGATTTGATTTGATCATTTTTTTTGTAATTCATAGCTAATTATTTCCAAAAGTGCAGTGAATACATATATGACAGGAGGAACTATTTAGACCGCAGAGGAATTTTAACAACTTTTTTTTTCTTTTTTCAAATAGCTCAAATTTAGTTATGTTTTTCTTTCTCACAGTGAAATTCTGAGAGTGGGAGTGACTCTAGCTGGCCACCAGAAGAAGATTTTCAACAGCGTGCAGATGATGCGAGCGCAGATGAACCAAATCCAGTCGGTGGAGGTTTGACCCTCAGCGGTGGAGGCTGGGGTTGGGGCGGAGCACACACTCTCGCCGCAGTCGGCTCCTCCTCTCAGACTGACTCCCTCCTCCGCCTGCCCTGGCTTCTGAGCGCAGCCCGTCCTGTGGAGCCGTCCCCGTTAGGGAGGGTCCCCACAAGGCAAGGCCAATACGAGGGACTCCCACACACCACTGCCCCCCCCGCAAACCACCAGCACGCGGCAGGCGGGATGGAGTTGGCCACGGTCGGCCAGCGACGTCTCAGTATTAGTCGCCAGAACCTCTTCACTGTTGTGTACTGTGTTATGCTGACAACAATGGTGATGATTATAATAACAGCAATGTGGGGTGGAAAATACATAGAGCTGGAAATACATTCAAAGACAAAAGTTTTGTTCTTACTATGATCATCACCATTGGTTTGATTGATCCATGACTAGAGGAATCTGTATTGATAGATTGAAATGTTACCCTTTAAAAGGGCAAAAAGTAAAATCAAAGTAGCGCTCTCCTCTGGAGGTGTGCAAGTCTCCTGCTGAGACAAAAAAAAAGTACAGCAGCGCAATAGAGAAGGAGAGGAGGGAAGGATGTGGGTCTGATAGGGAGTCTGAAATGGACCGTGGACTAATGGCAAAAAAAATGAGCCTCTTATACTCCTGTTGCTGCCATATGGTGAGAAAGGATCCATGTGGCAGCTCATTACCGAGAGGACTGTTGTAGAAACTGTGTAAAAAAAAAAAAAAAAATAGTGACAAACACAGGCTCGGAATACTCTTTTTAATGAATATTGTGGTGAATATTTTTTATTTCCTTCATGTTTTTTGGTATGTATTTATTTATTTTGTACTTTTTAACATACGGCGTCATGAACCGCATAGTCATTTCCCAATAACATACCACATGCTCTTTCATCGTGCACACATATCGAAGGCTCTTAACTTGCTCACATCATCGCTGCCGCGGCTTGAGCTGTAAGACACGCTGGCCTGATTTGTTTTGGTGTTAACTGATATTGCTTTCTTTCCTAATGTTAATATAGTATGTGCACCTTAGTGACAAAGTAAACGTTGCCATGGATTTTTCATCAGATGTCATGTTTTGCAAAGTTTTGATTGTTCTTTTCCCCTTTCCTCCCAGATCTCTCCCATGTGTATATATATTTTTTCTTCACATGAAATATACTTATTAAAAGGTGCAGCCAAGCGCATGCTGTTGGCATGTGGAGGCAGCTGATGAATCTGAACGATGGACTGAAAGGAGGGGATGGCCTCGGGGGGGGATGAACCTTAAGACACTTCACGGAACACTTTGTTCAGTTGACTTTTTTTAAACATATGTTTTATAATGATGAGACATTGTGATTTTTGTAATACCAATATGTACATTACCTGGTATAGTGGAGCAGAGTTCGTCTGCATTTTAGTGGCATGTTAAAGGTTTCATGGCAGTATTAACATGACACAGTCATACTTGTTTGAAAACCATCCTGGTAGAAGCTTTTGTAATAACGAGATTTTAAGTTTTATCTTTCGGATAGTCCTGATTCCAGCCGTCCTGAGTTCTAATATGATGTCTGGACAGGGTAGGATTTCACTGTGGGGCAGAATGGATTGGGGACCCCATGCATCTTGCGTGACAGATTTTTCACCACATTTTTGTGTGCTAGAAGACAATGACTGACTGTATCAAAAATGCAAGCTCCATTTCTGAAGACGGGTGGGGCCGTTCAGTGGTGCAACATGTCCAAGCGAAACTCACTTGGAAATCATTGCTTTTGAGTAGTTAAAGAGGCACATGTTTGTTTGTTTGTTTGTTTGTTTGTTTTTTTACAAATCTATATAACATAGATGCCACTGGTTATTGTAAAATACATTACAATCTGTACATCTTTTTGTTTGTTTGTTTTTCATACATGCAATGTGAAATTAGACAGAAGTCAAACTCTGAAGTTCAGTATTCCACATACTGCACATTACTAACCCAAACTTAGTTGTTGAGTTTACACTGTGACAATCACGTGTCTCCCTTGAACTGAACGTGCTTCCTTTCACCTAGTAAACCAGTCTTCCACTTCTGACCGCCTCGCTTACTCACCTTCTCTGATGTTTTCTTGTTTGGTTGCCAGGTTCATCACAGGGGTGTGTGCATCCTGTTATAGTTTTCAGTCTCTCATTTCTGCCATATGTTTGTCATCTTTTTAAGGTAGAGCACAAGAACACTGTCCATCTCCCACTCATGTCAGTACACTTACTGCATCTTAATTTGCTGAAAAACAAAAGAAAAATCTAAATAATAAAAAAACCACATTTGATTAGGGATGATTGGTCTAAGGTATGTCGTCCTGTGACGTCGCTTGTCTCGGTCCAGTCGCTTTTACTAAGTATGTTTATTGCACTTTTAACTGCAGAATGAATTGTCCCAATAGGTTAGGCCCACATTTTGGCACTGTTATAGGAGCATGCTCTCTTCATGCCTTCGAAATCCACCTCTGCAGGAGCAACATGTGCAAAGTTTTTCTCACTCTGGTCACCAGCTTTGGCCACTCGCTTTGCCATGTTTTCTTTTTTTAAGAGAAAGGGTCCTTATGTAAAGAGGGAGATCTGCTGACACAGTGTCTGTGGCTTTTGTTATGTATGGATGTGCAAAGCTTTGGGGTTGATCCTATCAAACTTTCTATGAACGTATTTCTGTACAGTCTGTGTATGGTCTGGATGATATTAAAAGAACACTTAAGAAGCTCATTCATTCACATTACACATTTGTTTTCTTTGTGGGTGTCCCGAGAACACGCACATGCGGTGGACCCAGTTTGGAGCGGTTTGACATCAATCCCAGTAATGTGAAACTGAAATCCACTTTAAGAACATTAAGGTATTTATCTCACCATTACACCAGTCCTACCATGGCCTGTTAACATATCCCTCTTTATCAGTAATGATTTTTTACATTGTTCATTTAGCACACATGCACAGATCTGCTAATCCTGAATACTCTAACTGATGCTGGAGGCCCTGTTATGTGTATCTTTAACCCTGTGAACAAGCCTCTTGTTGGATTATATGCAAGGTTACGGGTTTATTTTCCCCAAAAAAGAGGGCTGGTGGTCAATGAAGGCTGTAAAAAAAAACACTGAATGGTAGGATTTTTAAATGAGGACTGTGAGTCAATGAATTAAAGTTTGACAAAAGGGATGTCATACCCTTTTTGGACGCCAGGGGGAGGCACAGGTCACAGAATGTTCCATGATTTTCATGTTAGTCCAGCTTGTTTATGATTGGTGTGTTTGCTGAGGCCAAGTACAAACATCATTAAATATGATGTGATCATAAAAATATGATGTGCTCACGGTCCAGTAGACTATATTGAATTATAATTTCAGGCAACATTACAAACATTGACTATCTGTAAGCATGTCTGCTTGGGTGTAACAAAGAAAAGGGCCCTGATTCAAAACGGCTGGATTAAGTCCTTTTACGTCTCACAAAGGTACGTCCTGTGATTCAGTTTAAGGATGAACCGAAGCTAATTGTGTTAGATTCTCTCTCACTGCGAGTGTTCAGCTGTCATGTCACTCTGAGGCGTGTTTTACAGTGTGGTATTAAGCAGAAGCCTTCAGCAAGGTCTCTGCTATTAGGATTAATTACAGTTTCTCTGATCTGTTCCCTGCAGATGCGTTTGCTCTGCTTCCTTTTTAAGGCACCAGCAATCAAGCAGCATTTCTCAAACCCTGTAATCTCCTCTAGCTCCTCTGGAGGATATTTACAGAGAGTGGGCCTGCATGTCCTCAAAACCCGTCAGTAACTGTTCCACACAACTGCAGGGCTAAGAACCTCCTCAGCCAGAGCTGCCTGTCCAGCCTGGCACTGCTGTAACTCTGTCCTGCCAGTTTCAACCCAGAGACTGACTATGTATTTATACTTTACATTTTTAAGCTCCCTTTTAAAAATCTGATCTGCATTAAAATATTGAGGTTATTTAGTGAAAAAGCTGTGTTTGTCACTAAACAGGAAATAAGGGTTTTCCTTAACCTCAAACCTAGTGACTCAGTGTTCACTCATAATCCAACGTGAGCAATTTTATGATACGGTTACATTTAAAGTTTTACAATAATGCATCATGATATTTACACTGGAATTTTGCCCATGCAGAAAATGATCTATTCTTTGAGCAGTGATTTCTATAATGCTGGATAGTGGATATTCTCATTGCTATTTGTTTACAGCTGTTTAATCATCCTGTAGTTTTAAAGCAATCTATATATGTGCTGTCCTAAAGGGTCTTAGATTAATCCTGCAGAAATTCATGTAGATTTATTCTTTCATAAGCTCAGCTGTAGCTCATAGTGGACTATGTAATTACTGACTGTGGGACTATTAATGCTGTTGACTATATAGTAGGTTAACTCATGCATGTTAAGCAGTAGTTGAATTTCTGCAGTAGGATTTGTGTGGCTTTATACTAATTAGAATTAGTGAGGGTTCTTTGAATGAAGCAGTCTGCATGAAATTTTTCGGGTTCAAAAACCTTGCACAAGCTTTGTTAGTTGGTTAGTTTATAAGCTTTTGAGGGTTTTTTTAAATGTTTTTAATGTCCTGAAGTAAACAAACAGTTGGTGCATCTTGGTGCATTAACTTAAAAATATTAACTTTGGTTTGTATTAATAGTATTGTGCCATAGCAGGTGGGTTGCATGATACTTAGCACTACCTCACAGTGAGAAGGTCTCGGGCTTGATTACCGGCCAGGGTGTCCTGGATCCTTTCCTCTCCAGTTTCCTCCCACAGTACAAAGACAGGCATGGTGAGTGCATTGAAGATGCCCCAGACATGGGCACCAGAACCAGTATAGCATATACCAGTGTAGTATAACTTTTCAAAATCTTTTGTTTCGTCCCCCCCCCACACACATGTAGAGCTCTGCACACGCGAACACTCGCCCCTCCCCCCCAGACAGACATAGAGTGCTACATCCCTTCACATTAAAATGCTTCCCGCACCCATGCCCCTAGATGTGAATTTGATTGGCTAGACACCTTAACAGAATTTAAATACTGAGGTAGGTTGAAACTGACAGTCAGTCATTGAGGGGATTAGAAAGGATGTTGATTTATTTTCTCTTGATTTATTTTCGCTCTACCCCTGCTGTGAGGCAGAAGACAAATTCTGACAGACAAAGTGCTAGTATATTGCTATTTTTTCATGGATAGGGAGCAATGAAGTAATGGGAGCGAAGAAGTAATATTACTAATATATAATGATAATAATATAACCTGTCTTTGAATATTTTCTTTAGAAATAATTTACGGCAGTTAGATCAACCATTAACACCGTTGCTCATTTAGGTTGAAATGCTTCTGGTGAGCTTAGATTTTTGTAATATTTTTGCATATAATCGCTTTATTTATTTATTTATTTATTTTATGTTGCTGACACCCATAGAATATCCTGTTTAACCCCTCTAGTGAGAAACCAACAAAAATACTCCAGCAACAGTCGTGGCCATAAAAATTGATTGTATTTGGCACTTGGTCCAAAAGCAGATGCACTCATTTTAAAGACAGCCATAGTAAATGTCACACACACCAGACATGTGACGTGCACAGGAGAATGGAAATGACGTGCGTGACAGGGTATGTAAACAGGAAACAGGTGGAATACGAGGCTCAGTCATCTCAGTCGTCTATCCAAAATGTCGGATCCTCGAGATCACTCTACTTCTACTGAGACCGTGAGTCCTCCGGTTCTATATACCTTTTGTGTGTGTGTTGTGAACACAGGTTCCAGTGGGAATCTTCACTCTTGTTTTGAGCGGGTGTTGAAGTTAGGGCATGCTTCCCTGACCCCGACAGAGAGGGCTCGTTGTTATCACGAGGGCCTTTATGCCTATTGCACCTCCCAACCACCACTGAGCAGTCTGCAGTCTCTCTACCCAATTCCAGCTCCAGTGTTTTCTTGGGTTTGTGAACTTCTGTAGACACTTTATTTGGGGCTTCAGCTCAGTTGCAGCGCCTCTTACTGCCCTCACCAAGCCCTTTCGGACACCATTTCACATCACTCCCGAAGCCACCCAAGCCTTTCACCATCTCTGCCATCTCTTCACCACAGCCCCCATTCTTCAATACCCGGACTCTGTCAAGCCGTTCGTTGTGGAGGTGGACACCTCCGATGTGGGCATAGGGGCCGTCCTCTCGCAACGAGGTTCAGACCAGAAAATTCTTCTCCAGAAAATTCAATCCCACTCAGCAACAGTACCGGGTAGGGGTCCGCGAACTGCTGGCCATCAAGTGGGCTCTGGAGGAATGGCGTCACTGGCTCCAGAGCGGCAGCGACCCGTTCAAAAGCTTATCACCATCCAACAGGCGAAACAACTCAACCCTCCGCAAGCGCGGTGGGCATTGTTCTTTGAACAATTTAATTTCACTCTTTGCCCGGTGTCTAAAAACACCAAGGCAGATGCCCTCTCTCAACAACATCAAGTAGAGAGCCCCTGGGCGTACCTGTCCTACCACCTCAGATGATTGTTTCGCCTCTCCAGTGGCAATTGGATGATCCTCCTCTGGCAGACACACCACCTGGATGACCCTTCGTCCCCACTGGACTCCGATCGAACACCCTACAGTGGGCCCACTCCTCAGCCTTAGTGGGTCACCCCTTTCTACTTCAACTAGCCTTCTGGTGGCCCAACATGGCCTCGAATGCCAAAGAGTTCGTTCAGGCGTGCGCGGTGTGCGTCAGGGCCAAGACCTCCAACCAACCCAGCTCCGGCGACCTCAAACCTCTGCCCGTCCCTCACCATCCCTGGTCGCACATCACGCTGGACTTCATCACGGGTCTGCTGGATTCTGAGGGAAAAAACACCATCTTAACCATTGTTGATTGGTTCTCCAAGGCCGTGCACCTGGTGGCTCTCACTAGACTCCCCACTGCCAAGACCACCACAGAACTTGTGATAGAGCATGTAGTCCGTCTGCATGGGTTCCACAGGGACATCATCTTGGACAGAGGAGCTCAGTTCACAGCCAAGTTCTGGAAGGCCTTCTGCCATCTGATCAATTCCACCTGTAGTTTGTCATCTGGATACCACCCTCAGACTGACGGTCAGACGGAGTGGACGAACCAACAACTGGAGTACTTCCTGAGGTGTTTCGTTGCTGATCATCAGTGCTCCTGGGCTCGCTACTGCACTCGGGCTGAGTTGTGACACAACCTACTCACCTCCTCAGGCACTGGCCTCAGTACTTTTGAGGTATGCAACAGTTTCCAACCTGATGTTTGAACACCATGAGCCGGAGGTTGATGTACCATCGGCCCAACAGTTGGTCCGTAGGTGCTGGCAGCTCTGGCAGCAAGCCTGCAACGCCATCCAGCAGGCCAGTGCACGCTACGTTCAACAGCATCGCCGCTGGCACCCTCTGGGATGCATGTTCCATGTTGGTGACAGGGTTTGGCTATCTACTCGCAACTTCCAACTGCACACCGAGTCCAGAAAGCTCTCACCCAGTGGATGATTTTGACCCTACAAAATCATCCATCGGATCAACCCTGTCACCTTCTGGCTCCTGCTGCCTGCCTATCTCCGTATTTGTCCAGTCTTCCACTCATCACAGCTCAAACCCTTCATCACTTTACCTCTGGTTCCCTCTGCACCAACTCACAGGGTATATAAACAGGAAACAGGTGGAATACGGGGCTCAGTCATTGAGTTGCCTACCCAAAACGTCGGCTCCTCGAGATCACCCTAGTTCTACTGAGACCGAGAGTACTCCAGTCCTGCTTACCTTCTGTGTGTGTTGTGGACACACTCTAGTATAGAGCGATCACAGATCAAAGTGTGTGGTTCACCAACTCTCTCATGTCTGTCCGCGATTGGGTAAATCCGCCACGCTACACTGGGTGAACTGTCGGCCAGGTACGTTCTCGTTCACTCCTCAACTCTGACAGTAAATAGAGGTCAAGTGAAAGCAACAGAAAAAACGGGTGAAAGAAGAGAAACTACTGTCAAGCCCATCTGATAAACCCAGCTTTCTGTTTCTGTCTACCTTCACTGACAAGAGTAGATTGTAGACTGCTGTAGTGCAAACGATGCTAAAAGATGGTTAATATTCCATTGTATTAATTAATTAACAACATTAACATGTTAAAAAAAATGTAATTAGTGAAGGCTTAGTTGTTTTACCTCATTGATGTTAATGAGTTTTTCCTTACAAGTCAGTCCAGGTTATAGCCAAGAAAAGGCCTTGTTGCGGACAGTCATCCAGCACAAGGGCCCACAGTACACCTGGAATAAAACTGTCACCTTGTTCTAGTGCCTCTGTAGACAGGTGCTCTTTTTGAAAGCATTGGCACCCTGTCGCCTCATGCACACATACACCATGGCACAGCTAGACGGGGGAAGGCCATCTCAGGTTTCCTTTGCTTTATCCTGCTCTCACATGTAGAATCCGGACTAAATAACCTCCTCTGTCGAACTCGTCTGGCCTCTGAGCAGGTGAAACAACTTCATATAGTTCCCAGTGTGACCCACTTTACACCGCTCACAGCATGGATAAAAAGTGGTGTTGTGATCAATGCTATAATGATACTAATTAGCAGTTCCATTTGTGCCATAGACTCAACTTGACGCACAGCTGCTCCACTCTAATTTAAACGGATTGCTTGCTTCGACTGATAGAGAGAGGAATAACTCCTTGCTTCGACTGAGAGCTTACTGAGAATCCTCACTTGAAAACATTGCTACTGGGACTTCTTTAGGCAGCACGCTGACTCCAACAGAAACTGTTACCACCGCCACAGCTAACTAGAGACTAGAGAATGCATTTCCATGAGAAAATGCAAAGTGTGATTCTGCAGTTGCCATGGTATCACGGCTCCCATCTCTCAGCAGTTAAGGCAGGTGCAAACGCAGACTTTCATCATTCTAATACTTTATTTAAACAAAACAAACAGGCAGGAGGGTCTAAACGTAAATCAAACTTTGAGATGAAGGAGACAGGAGCAAACACACGTAGCCAGAATGACGGTGGACCGACACTCAGTTTCAACACAAAATTAACTAAATAGAAAACATAAAATTCCACAAACCAATCAAAATCAAACATGAATAATACAACCAAACTCAAGACCGGTGTGCTCAGACATGTCAAAATAAAAGCTCTTACACAAAAACGATAAAAGACGGTCTCTAGCGGCCGCCATCCGTGACACATGGTTAGTGCAATGGTTGCTAGGGTATTTCTACATGGTTACTAAGGCAATACAGGTGGTTGCCAGGGTGTTGCTAGCTGGTTGCTTGGGTAACTGTAGTGGCTGCTATGATATTGCTGGGCTGGTGCAGTAGTGTTTCAAGTGGTTGCTAAGGTGTAATTTGCTGGTTGATATGATAACTGTAGTGGTTGCTATGGTGTTGCTAGGTGGACCCAAAAGTATTCTAAGTTGTTGCTAAGGTGTAGCTAGCTAGTTGCTATAGTAACTGTAGTGGTTGCTATGGTGCTGAGTGGCTGCGGATAGACTAAGAGAGCTAAGCTAAAGCAAAAAAACACTTACAATGGCTGCCAACTCTCAAACTGTTGCATTTTAGTCTCCTAAAGGCTGAATATGAAAACATTTTTAACACACAGCAGCCACGTTTTGTTCTGAAATTGGCTAACTGAGCTGCATAGCACCTTGCTGCCTAACTAACAGCAGAACAAAGCATTCACAGGCTGATTATTTTTAATAAACCAAAACAACATTTATACACATTTCATTTTATAACTGACCTGTGCTTTAGTGCCTTTAAGGCTATGTATGAGCAGATGTTCATTCATTCTTGTTATGTGGCTCCAGACATAACTCTTCTAATGTTCCTTTAATGCTGCTTTTTGCTCCGTGCCTGTTGTAGTCAACTGGGTAAAATTATTGAAATTAAATGAGCAATAATTAAACCTTGATCAACCATTCAGAAAGTTGTAAACATCCACACTAAGGTGGGGTATAAACCATGTGTTGGAGTTGAAATGGTGCCGATATTTCAGAAGCTGCGCCAAAATTCAGCCAAGAAAACCATAAATTAAACTTTAAAATGACAGTAGTCAGACTGCTGACACAATCACACTAATAAAACTTAGAAGAACAACAGTGTGATGGCGTCAGTACAATTATGCTCACCAAAAGACCTAAAAGTATCTGTAACAGGATATCAGCCTTGGGGTTACTTTGTATTGGCTCAAAAAGAAAGCTGATCACATTGTCCATCCCTAGTTTGAGAATGAGGTGGCATTGGTGGCACGGTTCCTATGTTTACCACTTTGGCATTTCCTCCGGAGCAGCTGTCTAACGCACACTGCGCCCACCAGCATGCTGCACCTGACATTCATTATTTATTCAGATGCCACATCTTAGCTGCAAATAGGAAGTCACTGTGGATTTCCCCCACACATCCCGCTTAACCTACTGGGGGGGGATATCCTTCACCCCTCATCCACTAATGAAAGTGACATTTCCTCACGCTCAAATGGTGCACCCCACAATGAAGTCAAACTGACAATCGAGTTACCGGAGATCCTGACTGCTGATAAAGTGTGTTTTGTAATTGCACGTGTGTGTGACCCTCTGTTCTCCGGCACGTGTAATGTGAGTGGGAAGTTGTCTGTGCTCCCAGCATGTGTCGTGCTGGAGATTTACAGCAGCACAGGAGTGTGCACAAATCTCATGGCCAGACAGAAATAAACAAAGACTGGAGAGACAACCAGCAATAGCATGAGAGAGAGCTGGGATAGAGAGTCGACTGAAATGCTCCTTCAGTCTGTGCTTTAGTCCACGTTACAGCTCAAGGCTTTCTGGAGTCTCCTGGTCTTCATGGTGCAGGTAAAAGCTGTTGCTCATTACAGCATGATATAAAGTCTGTGTGCTGTTTTAGATGCAATGAGCTGGAAAAGAAAATGGTCTACCCCGCTGAGACTCACTTTCATCTCTCTTTTTCAGGACGGTAGTGTGTATGCAGCTGAATCTGGGCTCATGCTCATCACCATGGAAATGGAGCTGGAATATGTATCTGTGTGAAGACAACAGGAAGCAAAACCACGCGTTATCGTCCACAGCCACCATTGCCTTCAGGGCATGTGCTCTTTCCAGGATTTTGGGAGCCAGTCGAATCAAACCAGCCCTGGGTCAAATCTGCAATAGCCAAGTGCTGTGTTGTGTGCAGCGGTGTGGATGGACCTGACTGGAGACGCAGCTGGCAACTACACTGAACATTCAGGCTGTGTCCCTCTATAAGGCATCAGCAGAGATTGTGGGTTAATATCCAGCCAACTAACACCTCCCTTTTTTGTCACATCCTCTCTTCCTTTCGTCCCCGCCCCATCCCCGCCCCCACCCCCCATCACACACCCCCC
>JBBPCX010000141.1:25440403-25479600 GCA_037974365.1 Hydrocynus forskahlii | reverse complement strand
CTATGACATTTATCTCTCTTTTAGACATGTACTTTGATTTGTGGATGCACTTTTTCTAAGAAGAGGCTTGAGGGATTAAATTAAAAGTAGTTAAAAGCATTATATCTTATCTTCGTTTAGATTTCTCATGGTCAAATATTAAGCTACAAAAGATGCAAGAAATATACTTGTGAATAAAAGCATTATACAGTATAAGACTGTGCTGCTTATATAACTCTTTATGCCCACAGGTTCTGCCACGTTCTCTGTACTAAAATAGAGGTGAAGTGAAAAGTGACAATTAGAGAAAAACAGGCCCCACATGTGACTAATACAAAGTTCTCTCAGTTTGGGTTCGGAGATATGGAGATATTCAGGGTGGGCCACAGATAAATAGCCCGCCTCCGATGATAGTATAACAGAATGAATGAGCAAGTGGATTGTTTTTATTTACTTACCCACAAAATTTCAACAATTTTAATTTAGTGGCACCTCTACTGGAGACGTGCTACTTATCCGTGTCCCACCCTGTATAACATAAATTGCAATACTGTAAGATGTATTTTCATGATGCACCAGTAATGCTGCATTTTAAAAAGTACTGTGTACAAATGATTTTTATTCAAAGATTCACACGCTGCACTGCACTAAATTGAACACACATGGGTACACTCTCTCTCTTCGTAAGGAAATATGCAGTCAGTCAGGGTTTTTTAAGTACTGATGATATCCACAACATACATAAAGAATAGTGTGATGTAATTTATCACAGTAATGATAATTATCATCATATTACTCAACTTACTCACAACACACATCTTCCTTTACCTACAAGAAGAACTTAAAAATGCAACACTAATGCACAAAAGAGGAGCATCCAATGCAGAGCCATGCTCTTGGCTGTTTTGGTTTAATGCATGCCAAACATCTGATGCTCAAATGGCAAAGTCTGCCATGGCTGAATGCCCATCTGAGATTATGCGTAGCAGCAACATTGATTACCATGGCACAGCAATTATGGCACATTCACAAATATCCTCTGATTCAATGGGCCAGTTAGTCGGACATACGACGCGCATTTCCTGAGATGGAAGAAGCTGAACGTGTGCGTCTGCAGTCTGTGGGAGGAATAATCTTACAGCACATGTAGAGTAGCAGCAACAGTCTGGCTGTGCATCTTTGATCAAACTCAGTAACGAGAGAAAACAGCCAGATCTTTTCCTCTTTACAGCAATTTCTTCCACATCTGTGGTTTTATCCTTAATGCCACCCATTGCTCAGCAGCACATTACTGTGATTCCCTGTAATGACAGTCATTCAACACATTTGTTTGGTTCTGTTTCCTCGTATCATTCTCACTTTTTATCATTATGTTAGCTGCCAAAAAGAGGATGTTGTGGTGCTCGATTAAATTGTCATCCACAATGTCAGCACAGTTCTGAACGAACCGTAGATGATAATCTGGTGAAAATGGACCTAAATCATAGGGGTCTGGAGCAATAATCCTAAATACACGCACGAAGCATCGAAGCGTTATTCCGGGTGGTAAGATTAGGCACATGGATGGAGGGATCTGCTGTGGATGGGGGATGTCCCTGACTGAACAGCAGTGACTCTTGTGCTGTAAAACAACCTGACAGCCCACAGTTGTAGCTCTGGGGCATGGGTAAAATAAACAAGTCACAAACAGCTCCAGTTGAGCCTGGGCCTGGGCAGCCCTCCTCCACAATCTCCGCAAAACTGCGACACGAGAGCGCTGTTGTAATTATTTACGTTCCCCTTGTTTTCCCAGGAAGGTAGCAGGATGAGACAGGGAAATATACACTGATAGGAGGTTCTTCGCTGGCGGAATTCATGTTGTCACCATGGTTACGTGGCTGTGGGCCAACTGGGTTGAGAAAAGATGCAGTGACTGAAACACTGGCGAGCAGATCTGCATCGTCATGAGTCTCACCCTGCCTTCACACTAGCCCAGATTGGAGATTCAGGACAGAAGCTGTCGACGCTGCAATGCATACCTCATGAAAACGCATTTAATGTCTGCTTGTATCAAATGCATTTTTAATAGCAATACATGTAAAGCTAAATACATGTAAAGCACCTGGTGGATATTCATTTATGTATGTATTTTTATAAGCTGCCCTTTATAGCCTAGAAGTCAAAAAAGAAAATGCTCTCATGTTTTTTTTGGTGATGATCTGATAAACACGATAATTAATGAATGCAAACAGAAAATTCTCTATTTTGTGGGTCCTCCTCAAGCCACAATGACACCACTATGTGATAACTTCATAAAGGTTTTATTTTTACTTTAATACATGACAATATGTATTCACACCCCTATGTTCAATGCACTTCCACGTCTTTTGACTTTTTAAGTAGTGCGGTGCTTGAAAGTTTGTGAACCCTTTAGCGTTTCTCTATTTTTGCATAAATATGTCTTAAAACATAATCAGATTTTCACAAGTCCAATTATCCATAAATATAGAGAATAAACTGATGACCAAAATATCATACTTGGCTATTCATTTATTGAAGAAAACGATCCAATATTACATATCTTTGAGTGGCAAATGAATGTAAACTTCTAGGATCCACGATCAGCAGTTAATTTGAAGGCAAAAATAGAGTCAGGTTTCTTCAGTCCTGACCCTGATTGAAAAACGCTAATGAAGGAGAAATTAGAGACACTTTCATTAAAGTTTTAGGGTTTGAGTGGGCACCATTCTTTATTTTAAAAAGTCTGATCTTCACAGCGCATTTGAGGAAGTGTATCGTGGCCAACAATCAAATGGCCATGTACCTTTATCTCATTTGTTTAACGGTGTTCTCTTCCACTAGTTTTAGGACTTTGTGATCTAAATCATCAACATTATCTAGAAATATATAGAAAATTCTAAAGGGTTCATGAAGTTTTAAGCATCATGGTATGCATATAAGCAAATATGTTTAAAGACAAGATTATAAATATAAATATATTAAATTACATAGGATAGAACATATACTAATGCAAAAAACAACAGTAAAGATGTTCTCATGCAACAGTAAAGATGTTCTCAACAGTAAAGATGTTCTCAAGTCTTTATAAAAAATGGCAGCATTGCTCACATATCCCTATGTAAAACATCTCAAAACACCACACCAAAGAAGCGCAGAAATCTGCTTAGATAAAACAAAAACAGAAGTCTGACGATAATGCTACTCATCAAGTAAGGAGGAAGAATGGCAATGGGAATGATCCTCAATGAAGCATGGAGGTGGGAGCACCATGACACGAGGCTGCTTCCTGCAAACGGTACACATGAATGGAGGGATGGACAGGTAATTCAATCTCCTTTGCCAGGAAAGGGGAGAAAATAAGAATTTCAACAACCTAAACTGTCAACCAGGTGGAGGTAGCCAATCTCCTGACTTGAACATTCATGGAGGATTTTGAATTTGTGAGTCTTGGGGAATTGACGTTTGCTAAGAGCAATGAGCCAAAATTGAACCACAATGCTGCAAAAGATATTTACTTCTTATCGAACATTTCTTGAAGCTACATTTGCAAAAAACATTTAACTTTGTATTTGTAGTCTCTGAATGTTCATTTTCCAGTCAGTTTCCTTTTTCCTGTTTAGGCTGGTTTTTTTGTCCAGTTCAAAGTTATGAGTACAATGTCAAAAGACATAGCATGTAAATTTGAAATGCACTTTCAGTAAATTGATCTGAATGCTTGTGATAGATAGACAGACAGACAGACAGACAGATAGAGGAGAGAAGGATAGAGTATTATGTCAGCAAAGGGGGGCCAAATTAGTGGCCATGCTTTTGGAATAAGGTGTTCAACAAGAACATGGATATGAAGTTTGTGTGTCTACATCATTTTTACCATGTATTGCATCTAAGCAAATCTTTTTGACTGCCAGTGTGTATTTACTGTCTTTGTGCTGTCATTATGACCCAGTCTAGTACCTCTGAGCCATATTGCTTAAGTATTAAAACCATCAGCCATTTATTACTTTCTTCGAATTAAGCAAACGTATCTATTTTCTTCCAGTTTGTGTTCACAGCAGCACTATATTTGCTGACTCTTCTAATTCTATAGTACCTCACTGTGTAAAATGAGAAGAAAAAAAACAAACAGAAAAGGCTGAAACATTCTTCCTCACATTAAAGATGGGAACATATTCGCAAACACAGAAGACCAGTGGCACCTGTCAGAGCCAGCCTAATTGGACAGCAGTGAAGATTATTGTAAAGCCTGGGTTTAGGACACTGATCCCTCAGCTTTCCAGTCATTATCTACACCCTGAGAACGCAACCCAGATCCCTGAGAACAACGGTGGCGTGACCTTGCTTCCTGTGCCCCTCTACTGTTACTGACACTGATGCTGCTTGACTTACACAGGTTCCAAAGTTCCACCCCTCTGGTGCTGGTTACACGAAGGAGCAACCACAGACATTTATTCATGGTTCACACCCAAAATGGCTCTCTGTTCCACCTGCACAGGAATCCCAAAATCATTGCAGCACTTGACGATTAAATAACAGCACCATCAAGAACAAGGAATTATTTCTGTACACAATAAGTAAATGGAATCGCAGTTATTTCATTGTGTTCCAAGGAGCCAAAATCTGAAGAAAAGAAGGGATTTTCTGGCAAATGCTTGAGAGAGCATAATGGACACAAGGTTGTTAATTAAAAATAACAGTCTTTGTTTTCCCACAGCTGCTCGCACCCTGCACACTGCAAGAGTGTGATGTAACCCTCCAAATGCACGATGACAAACTCAAAGTCTCAAGATTATCTGAAGTGCCTGTGATGTAGAGGGAGAATACAATCATGAGTGAAAATAGATTATCTTATTTGGGAGCCTGGGAGTGAGAAAAACAAGATAGAGTGAGAGAGTGAGAGAGAGAGAGAGAGAGAGAGAGAGAGAGAGAGAGCGAGAGTGCACCGGCCCATTTTCTGTCCAGATGTGGAGGGTTGCAGGACTGTTAGCTGAACAGATGGCCCTTTACGCCACCGAAGGCATGCTGTGGATTATGTGGTGGCATATGACCTGCCAGCCAGGGGGCGTGGAGCACCACATCTGCTGGGATTATACCGTGTGCTCTTCAGAAAAATGTTAATTTACTCTCAAGTTATATTGCAAATGAAGGCAAATGTCTCTATCTTGTACCTTGAACGCATAGGTGATGGAAAATCTAGCTCGGTCAGGAGGGAAAACATTGTGCGTTCCTGATGAATTACACCGAATAGTGCATTTTATCACATCTGATGATCATTTCGAGTCATACATTTAGAGGACGTTTTTGAAGCCTGGAACTCACAGTACAGTGCAAACGAGAGAACGTGCAAAGAAGCTTAACATGCACTAGCTGGCGTCAAGCAAATTTGCCTTAAAGAATTTACTAATATACACAGCGTTTTCAATACGCACCAGTATATGTCATAATCTAGCGGAGAGAGACTGTAATCACACAGCTCAGGCTTCATTCCACATTTGAAGATGACTTTACGTAGGTCGTGAGTTTGCTACAAAGAAACCTGGATATAGATATATCCTGGACAGAGAGAGAGAGAAAGAGAGAGAGAGCACTGTGAGGCTTTTTGTATACCACTAAACGTTATTTTTGCCTATTCCTCTTTTCACTAAGTCTTTAACCCTTTTGAACGGAAGACAGTATCTTGACAATTGCAGAAATAAATGATCGTCACTCATTTTAAACTGCCATGGTCTCCCGTTCACATCTGCTGTACAACTGCGCCCCACAACGACCAATACTGGTACTACACATGTCAAAGACCTCAATAACACAACCTACTCTAAATTGACAAAAGTATTGGGACACACCGTTTTTTAGGGTTTTGATTAGGCCTCTTACTTCCTGTGAAGGACAATATTAATGTTTCAGCATGTATTTGAGTACAATGTCATTAAAGTCCCTGTTGGTGTAATGGTCTCGCATCCCAATACTTTTGTCTATATAGTGTACCTAATATTGTGTAGGTCCTCCTTGTGTCGGTTCTGACCTGTCATGGCATGGACTGCACATGACCTTTCCAAACTGTGTCCACAAAGTTGGAAGTATGGCGTTGTCCTGAAGCATTAAGATTGACCTTCACTGGAAGTAAGGGCCCTAGCCCAAACCCTGAAAATAGATGTGTCCCAATACTTTTGTCCATATAGTGTGTTTTTCCTAGGGTTTGTGTTGGGCTCTCATTCTCCTGTATCACCCCCAAGACCCCAACTATGTTTGACCTCCCAACGCTAGATGTCCACGACTCCAAAAGCGCACGCGCAGCCAAAGTGTGTTTGTTTTCGCACGTGACAGGAAAAGACTGGTTGGAACTTTGGTTCCAAATTTGATTCAGTTTACTGAGCCGATTCTTTTAAATAATCCGCTTCAATTAATCGAATCCAGACTCGTTAACTCTATAGTCTCTGATGTCCACTCCGCTTCCACTTAAACACAGTCGGACTCGGAATACAGAGAGACTAAAAAACAATTAAAGGAAAAGAGCGAGACTGCCAGCTACAGCCTGAAGGGGGAAAATGTAAACTGAATTGGAGAGGCTGTCTTAATATAAGTTTAGATGGTAAGATAGCAAGATAAGAGTGGGATATTTGCATTGTTTCATCAGCAAAGCGAAACAGCATAACCTATAGAATAAAAGGTATATAACAGTATGATATATAGCATAGTATAAATAAATATGTAGTACACTTTGCACCCAGTGATATTGTATCCATGTGCCTGTGTAATATGTTGCAATGTGTTTTTTTATGCTATGGTTTTATGAAACATCTTTATCTGAAGCGGAAACATGATAAACCCCGTTGGTTATGGTGCTGCACAAGATCGATTCTGGTTCGATTCTGGCATTCTGAGATTCGGTTCAAATGAACCGACACGAAGATGTAGCAGGAAGCTCAGTTTGACATGGAGCTGAGAGGTAAACAGAAGGAGCTCGGAGCAGCTGAATAAAGCTGTCAGGTGGCTCAGGTAGACTTCGTTTCACAAGGTCAGGATCTCAGGGTGGTAGTGCTTGGAGAGAAGACCCAGCCGAGTCTCTGAAGCCAGTTGTTCGCGTTGTTTAAAAGTTTCTGGTTGGTAGTCGAGCTGTGCTAAAGAAGCTAACAGGCTAAGTGGAACTGCAGCCTGAACCCTCTTTTCTGTCTGTCCCTGTGGGTCTGGAGTTTTTAACCTGTTTGTTTGTCAGTCAGTTCTGTCAACACTATGGTCTAAATATGAGAAAGAGACGAGAAATACACTAACGGAGGCCATGACTCTTGTTTCTTTTCTGACAAGGACGGTCTTTCAGTTTCGATGGTCTCCATAGTGAACACTGGGTTCTGTTGTTGTTTGTAAATGCCTTCTCTTTACATTTAAGTGGATTAAAAGTGTTCCTGGCGGCTTGTTTTGAGTGGCCCTCCCTTCTGCTCGGGTTAAAAACAATGGTAAGAGATAAAATACGAAAGATCTCTATTTCATTTTTTTTGTTTTTAGCATGGTCAGACCAAGAAAATACAAACGAAGATAATGGAAAAAAAATGTACGCAGTGAACAGTAGTGCAACAGCAAGAACATTACTGTAAGAAAATAACGTTGTTGTGTGTAAGATTTAGATCTGATGAAACAGCAGAGCAGTAACGCAGAATGGTTTATGGAAGTGACTGAGTGTTAATGCATTAAATAATAACATTAAGTAATTAATGCAATAAAATTGTAAGAAAGAAAAAAATATAATAGACAATAGAAATGTTAAAAAAGTCAGTAAACAGTAGTGCAACATCAAGAACTATTGTAACTAACTGTAACACTGACACTGCAATGTTAGATCAGTAGTGCAAATTAGTTTATGAATGTGACAATGTTAATACAATAAAAAAATGCAACAAAACAGCAGTGGTGTGGGGATGAGATTAACATTCAGTAACATTCATTCATTACACAGATTAAGACCATGTAATTAAGACCATGTCATTTGCAGTCATAGCGTTTGGCTGCTGTTTTTTTGTCTGGGTTATGCTGTATT
Source organism: Hydrocynus forskahlii (assembly GCA_037974365.1). Taxonomy (NCBI): domain Eukaryota; kingdom Metazoa; phylum Chordata; class Actinopteri; order Characiformes; family Alestidae; genus Hydrocynus; species Hydrocynus forskahlii. The sequence goes on along the minus strand of JBBPCX010000141.1, from coordinate 25,471,595 downwards.
TGTGTATTGCTTTTTCCCTAGATTTCTGTTCACACATGTAGACCACAATCAGCCTTTTACTTCTCTCTGGTGTCTGTGTTAAAATCTTAATTATTAGATTTCAATGGTTAAAATATTTATCTCACTACAGAAAAGGGGCCATATATATTCAAGGATATAACATATAGTAAATGTGTAATAGAAGAAACTTCAAAATGAGAAGTATTTAACTTTCAAAATGAGTTTGTGTGCCTCTTGTTTTCTAGATCTCAGATGACCACAGTAAGCATTGCGTGTGAATCCCCTGTCTGTTGTCATCGAAGATCCCCTTCCATTTATCCCCAGCTCAGCCCAGTCCCTCCACCCTGACCTCTCATAATGTTGGAGGGACTTGTTGCTTGGGTACTCAACACATACCTGGGCAAATATGTCAGCAATCTTAACACTGATCAGCTCTCTGTTGCTCTGCTGAAAGGTATGTTGTTTTGTTCCTGTTAGTGAGTGGCTTTGTGTTTGTGTCTATTTGAATGTCTCTGAACATGGAATAATTTGGGTATTTATTTTTGTTCCAGGAGCTGTAGAACTTGAGAATCTTCCTTTAAGGAAAGATGCACTCAGGGAGTTTGATCTACCCTTTGAGGTCAAAGCAGGTAAGGGACTAACTTAACACTATGTGTAATTCAGCTGATTAATGTTCATTAATTTTGCCATATTGAACCAGACAGGGTTTGCAGGGTCAAATTAGAAGAGCTCGGTGGATCCTGCCGAGTGGCACTGCTGTCTAAGTGTTTTCTCAGTCATGAGTTCAAGCCTAATTCTCTACCCCCATCACTCTGTGTGATGTTAGCCAGAACAGGAATCTGTTAGACGACAGAATCAATAGTTAGCACTGTCCTCCAAGCATGCTGAGCTATCTAATGACGTAGCATTAGCAGCACAAAACTATGAGGTGACGCTTTACATGACTCAGAGGCACATCCTAGCCTGCACCCACCCAGTGTTGGTGTTATATTGGTATGGGACATGCAAAAAGAATGTTAAAATATTTTTTTGGTTTCTCTTTTTTTATCTGTAACCTGTATTTTCAAACTTGATTGTGTTCTGAACAGCAACAAGCAAATTGTGATCACTTAAGTGTTTTGGTAATTTTTTTTTTTTTTTTTTTGCATTTCTAAATTTCTACAGGCTTCATTGGGAAGATCGTGCTTCAGATTCCCTTCTATCGGCCTCATAGTGACCCATGGGTCATCTCCATGTCTCAGCTGAACCTAATTATTGGTCCTGCCCACCCCCAGGAATACGATGTTGAGCGGGAAAGGGAAGCTGAGAAGGAGCAGAAGAAAATGCTGCTTAAAGCCTTAGAGGACAAATGGAAGGTAGCAAAGCATGGCTTTTGAAAATAATTAGTAGAGGAACAAGTGGTTCGTTGCCTCTCAAAGGAAACAAAGGAAATATAAATGTGTCTTTGTCATTCAGAGTGAATGTGAGCAGAAGGGAGAGTCATACTGGTACTCTGTCACTGCCTCTGTGGTCACCAGAATAGTTGAGAACATTGAGGTAATTTTTCTCACCATGTCATCTTATAAGATTCATTTGAAAGATTAATTTAAAAGTTTGCCGCCTGTTATGGTTAGAGAGTAATTTAATGTTGTTTTCCCCCCTGATGTCTGTAGCTGAAGATTCAAGGTGTGCATTTAAGGTTTGAGGATGACTTCTCTAACCCAGAAAAACCATTTGCCTTTGGAGTTTGTATTAAGAACGTATCAGCACAAAACCCCTCCAAAGAACTGGTAAGACGAACAGATGATGTTACAGAATGCAAATAATACCACAGCTGTGTGTTATACAGTGTTTTTTTTTGTTCACAGGCACAGAAGCTCATGCGGCAGAAGCAGTTGGAGATTGAGGAGTTCAGTGTGTACTGGGACACAAAGTCCACCATGCTCGGGGATCTTCCTCAAGCTGAAATACAGGTAGTGATGTTCACTGATATTAAAGCAATTTCTGTTTATGTTGTTCCAGAAATAACCTTCCGTGTCATTTTACTCTTTTTGTTTTGCAAAGTAGTTTTTAATTTAATTTCATTAAAATAGAAGATTATTTTTCTTCTGTGACATTCACTCCTTGCATGTACCAAATAGGAGACAATGACTGCATGCATGCAGAGCCGAGAGCATCAGTACATATTTGAGCCCGTGTGTGCTTCTGTGTTGCTGAGGAGGAATGCCTCCAAAGAGCCACTGCGATCTCGTAACACCCCACGTATCGAGGGTCAGGTGCAGCTGGAGCCCCTGTCATTGCACCTTTCACAGGTACTGCTTGACCCATCAGCAAAGAGGAACCAGTGTGATATGCAGAGGCAGCTTTTATCGAATGGCTTGCATTTATTATGGACTTTGGGGCCCTATAGAAAGCTCAATCTTCCTATTTTTAAATAAAAAAAATGTAATGTAGTAAACACAGTTAAAGTTACACTTTGTGCCCTTCATTCCCTGGATCATACAGTCCACAAATAAAATTTAAGCTTCAAGAAAAGTCCATCCAAATTTAATCCCAATGCATTAACGTTTATTTGAAAATTATTTGAAGTTTATCTAAATGTAGCATTTATTTTTAAGGTGCTTTCTGGTGTAATCAAAATTTCAGGTGCAGTACCAGCAGATAATGGCCTTTCTCAAAGAGCTTGACCGAAGAGAGCGAGAGATGCTTTTTCGCAAGTGGAGGCCCAAAGTCTCTGTCTCAGGAAAGTAAGGCATACTACAATTTATTTTCGGAATGCATTTTTCTGCTTAGTCAGTAACGTGAAATTTATTGCAGTACTGAAATTTATTTCCTTCCTGTTTGCTGTAGTTGCCGCCAGTGGTGGATGTTTGCCATCAGTGCAAACCTAGACGAGATCAGGGAGAAGCGGAGACGGAGAAACTGGGACTTTGCCCTTCAGCGAGCGCGCGATGCTCAGCTCTACACTAGCCTTTATAGCCAGCGGCTTAAGGGAGTTACTCTGAGTCCACAGGAGGAGGTAAAACACCCTCAATAGACTTATAGACTTATAGGCTTGAAAGAGCATTCTTTACAAAGTCACAAATCACCAACTCATGACAACTCAGTACATTACTCTCTTTGCAGTGTAATTTTTTGTAGGGCTGCAACTATCGAATATTTTTGGAATCGAGTATTCTGACGATTTTTTCATCGATTAATCGAGTAATTGGATAAATCATACTTTTGTGTTTTTAAACAACTATATCAATGGTGTGTTATGCAACATGAAAGGTCTCTTAAAATGAGCAAGCAATTGGCTGTTATTCCTCACAAAATAAGGTTTTTATTCAAACTCAACACTTTTATTAGATCAAACTTTAAAACCTTTGGCTTAGTGGCTCCAGAACTAAGCCCATTTAATGAACCTTTCTGTGAAACATTTATGATGTACATGAAAAAAACTATGAAATGCAACTTCACAAACATAGGTCAGCCAATTTGTCCTTACAGTAGTTTTATCTTAATAAAAAAAGGAAAAAAGGGTGTACCCCCTGCAATAGCCCGTCTGAGAATAAAGTATCACTAATAATCCAATTTAAACAGTACAATTCAGTTTTCAGCTGTAGCCAGATGAGGTCGGTAGGTAGAGTAGAAAGCAAAGCTGCAGCACCTGAACCCAAAGCTTTCTCACGTGTACTTCTCCACACGGCTCGGAGCCTCTACAAGGTAACGCGTTTTTACGATTGCTAACTGATATGAACGCTTGTGCTTGTAAGAAGTGCAGTATCTGTAATTATTTGTAGGCTGTGTTATGAGTCGATAGTGACGAGGCATGATAAGTAGCAAAATGCACCAAGATTTCACTTCTCATCCCTGCCTCCCGCACGCATGCACGCACACACACACACTGAAAAGTTGCATCTCAAAACACACCTTCCCCATACATAAAGGAAGGCCAGGTCCGTTTTACAGTGTATACACTGCCCTAGGTTGTCCGCCTTACGCAGTGTACAATGGTTCCACCCACACACCGGGATCTTCATTTTCCGCCATTTCCATAGAGAGCAAAATAAACGCGCCGTCTTAAATCTTTGAAATGCATGTTAGTTAAAACAGTCCGTGTGAAACAGTGAAACCGGAGCTGCGCAGTAGTCTACAAAGCAGGAGCGATACGATAACAGAGGCATTTTAAATAGATTGAGTTTGGTAATATATATTAAACGAAGCCTCGAGGCAAAGAATAATCGAATAATCGTTACAGCCCTAATTTTTTGTTATACATTTTTCTTATTCAGTTTAATAAAAGGAACTGATTTAGATTTAGAATTGTGATGTGCAGTCTGTGTTTTTCCAATAAACAGAGTGAGTTTGAGAGGATTGAAGATGAGCAGACCCTGGAGGAGTTGCAGAGTCTCAGGGAAATCGTTCATGAGTCCTTTCGCAAACAGGAGGAAATTGCAGAGGCAAGCTAAGATGATTTATGTACAAGTTTAAGCAGCATTAGCAAAGTGGCTTTTTGACACTTAACAACAAAGCATATTACAGTGTCACACCAGTGTTGCAAACAGTGTCAGCTTTTATCTTGTACTGATTGTTAAGGAATTTAGTTTACTCTAGCTCATTGCTCGTTTTCCTAGCCAGATTAAAATTCAGCAGTATGGCAGAGCAAACCAGGGCCATTAGAGCAAAGGCTTAATTGCAATGATTTGAATATTAAAGAGGAATTCTGCCTTGTAAAGTCATAACGTATTGCCGCTTGCTGCTCTTCACTCTCAGTGATTTGAAAAATATGTTTTAGGCCAAAAACTACTGAGAATTTTTAGAAACATGAAATACTTCTGATTCTTGTCTCCTCCACTATGAACAATTCTCCCTCAGCACATTTCTCAAGAGTGGTACATTTCACATCAAACCAATCCGAATGACTTGATATTCATTTTAAAACTGTAATTAAGCAGAAACTTTGGGGGAATAAAGGAAATCCCAGAATTTCATTGAGAGTCATAATTTACTATTGATTTATTTACAGAGTGTAAGAGAGTCTGTCTCAGAGGCAGAAGTCTCCTCTCCCTCTGGTTCCATTCCAAAGAGTGGCAGTTCGGGTATGATTCAGTATCTGCAGTCCTGGTTCCCTGGATGGGGAGGATGGTACAGAAGTGTTGAGAGAGGGCCAGATGGGCAGCCTGTGACAGATGATCTTATGCCAGGAACTACTCAGTGGGATATTCTGGGTGAGTTTTGGTGATTTCTAATTTCATAGGAGCTCATGTTGAACATTGCAACAAAAAGAGATATATATAACTTTCTTGGTTCGCACATGTTAACCTTGGTTTCCTCCCTCAGTATTTTACTTTTGTTGTGCTCAAATGGTATCTCTTTACTTTCACAGTTTCTTGTTTTTACTTTAGTATAGCTGACTTTCTAAAGAAAACGGGTTTTTTTTGGTTTTTTTTTAAAAACACAATTTATTTAAGGTGAACTGTTTTTGCCATTCGCAGCGGAAACAGACGACCTCTTTGACCCTTTGGAAGACTCTCAGACTCTCAACACTTTTACCAGGAGGGACCACCTCTTTGCACGGCTGGATTTCTTTCTTGAAAAGGCAGCTGTCACTCTTTTCCAGCAAGACAAATTGAATCCTTTGTCTAGTGAGAGTGGGGTGATTCAGTTGGAATTTTCAGGTACAATCAACTCCATATAGTGTGGCATCTTTTCCATAAGAAGTCTGAACCGTATAATCTGTAACACAAAAACAAAATGTATCTTGTGTGTCTGTTCCCAGGCGTCAAAATTGGTGTCGAGTCTCTGCCCCGATCAGAGTCTTCTCTGCTTTCTGTGAAGCTTGGAGGGTTGTTCCTCAGAGACCTCACCACCCAAGGCTCTATCTTCCCTTTCCTGGTCTCGCCAAAACCTGTTAGTTTCTTTAATGCTATGTTTGAAAGTTTATTGCTTGTTTTTTAAATGTTTTAACTTACCTGTAATACCTTTCATTTTTAGGACAAAGTAGCTGTTGCTATCAGTCAGCCTTTTGGACAGGGTAGTAGCACTGACAAAAGTAACACTGGTGAGTGACTCCAGGGTGTAAGATTGTTTTTGTAAAATAATTAATTGGTGCTTGTCTGAGGGTTTTTTAAACTGTCATTTTGTTCATATTGTTTTATGTGTCTAGCGAGATTTGGTCATTTTTGATAAGCTTAAGTCTTGACAAGAATCTGTGTTTCTATTTTAAATATTTCTCAGCTACTGATATGGAGTCATCTGCATCTCCAGTCTTTGAGATGATCTATGAGCGTAACCCAATCAGGAGCAATTTTGAGAGGAGACTAGAGGTGAACACCAGCCCTCTCAATATCATCTACAACCCTCAGGCTATCAAGAAAGTTGCTGACTTCTTCTACAAAGGGCGGGTTCATACCTCAGGTCAGCAGTTAGTAGCTCTCAATTGGTTGAACAATCACAGTCAACTGTTGCTAAATAGTTATGACTAACTTTTTATTTTGTTTTATTCAGTTAATTTATTATTTTTTATTTATTTAATATTTTGGTGCTCTTGTTTTTTCCAGGGTTTGGATATCAGTCAGAGTTAGAATTGAGGGTGGCTGAGGCAGCAAGGCGACAGTACAACAAGCTTAAAATGCAGACCAAAGCAGAAATCCGGCAAACCATAGACCAGCTGCTTGTTGGAGAGTTCATTGTAAGAAACTATAACATATTGTTTCCTGACTGTTTATGCTGGTAATTGTTGTTTTTATTGTTTAGTACACCTGTTGTATTTCTTTACAGGAGAATAGTAAGCGTTGGACAATGAAATTGGATATATGTGCCCCTCAAGTTATATTCCCAGATGATTTTCAGTCTGATGACCCCATGCTAGTGGTAGTTGATCTTGGCCGTATTCTTCTTACCAATTCACAAGGTAATATTGTAAAACTGTACAGGATTTAGTTCGGTTGATTGCCTGTTAAGATAATGTTGATGTTCGCGTTTCCTGATTGATAAATATAATTGTCTGTTTTTCTTTTGGTGCTCACAGAGGATACTAAAACAAAGTCCAAGGCCTCTCAATCAGAAGGAGATGAGTTAAGTGATGAGGAATACCAGACTCCTCTAGCCACACCTTCTGGGTCTCCTCCACCTGAACCAGAGACAGAGTTTAAAGGGCAGGAGAAGACCCCTGACCTCTCAAGCCTTAAATCCGCAGAGGGTGCTCACTCCTTTAACAGGATGCTGTATGAGAAGTACTCCTTGTCTTTTAATGACCTGCAGATTATGGTTGGTCGCTACAAAGATAACTGGAAACATCTGCAGGAAAGTGAAGTGGGGCCCACCCACGTAGTGGAGAAATTCAATGTGCTCTTGCAGCTAGAACAGAGGCTGCGTTACACCTCAGACCCTCAGCTCCCTGGGGCAGTCCTCTCAGGGACTTTACCAGACCTGAAAGTTCACATCAACCTTGAGAAGATGACTGCACTGAGAAGCTGTCTGGCTAGGCTAAGCAGTCCAGGTGCAGATGAGAGCAAGGATGATAAAGGGGAACTTGTCAAGTCTCCTGATCCTTTAACCCTCCGTCACGAAAAGATTTTTCAGAGGGAAGACAGTCACTGGAAGCTCCAGGGATCTGACAAAAATCTCACAAAGAGTGTGATGACTCTTGAGCAACAGACGCGGGAGGTGTTGGTTGAATCGAGGCTTCTCCTCGCAGAATTCAACATCAACTACATGCAGCTTGGTGTTGAAAGTGGAGGACGGTATATATCGGTTCTAAAGGTGTTTGGTACAAATGCTCATTTTGTGAAGCGACCCTATGATGCTGAGGTCTCACTCACAGTCCACGGTCTTCTACTGGTGGATACCTTACAGACATATGGTTCTGACTTTGATCTGCTTGTGGCATCTCATAAACATCTCAGTTTTGATGTCCCCACTGGCAGTTTGAGAGAGAGCCAGCCAACATCACCAGTTTCACAAGATGGGAAGTCTCCAGAGCCTACAGAACTGGGACTGCCTTTTGACAAAATATCTCCGCTTAGCTCATTTCTCAAAGATCAGGAGGCTCTCATTAAACTGGAATATACGTTTGTCAGCTCAGACTGTCCATCCATGAATTTAGATAGCTCACTTCAGGTCACCACGATGCAGGTCAACAATTTGGATATTATTCTCAATCCTGAAACCATTGTAGAGCTCCTTAAATTTCTTCAACAGTCATTTCCTAAAGAGGAAAGCACATGGACTCCATCAACACCACAGCCAGCACCTTTGCCAAATGGACAAGACCAAGATGAGACGTATCAATCTACTTACGTTCAGAATAAAGAATTAACTGTAGAGATCCATAGATTAAATTTGCTGCTCTTGCGAACAGTTTCAACTGTATCTGTCTTAGGCGGGGAAAAGAGGGGCATGAAAATTGCCACAGCCAGTATAAATGGGACCAAGGTCAATGTATCAATGGGAAGTCGCTTGGATGTCAATGGTTCCTTGGGATGCATTCAGCTTGTTGATTTGACTCAAGAAGGTGGAAGAGGTCAGTTTGTGGTCAGTATAGGAAATTTAGAAGATAAAACCTCTGCAGAAGTTTCTGGATTAGCTAGCTCTGCTTCTGGATTAACAACTTCTGAGGCTTTAAATTTCCACCTTTTGGAAAAGTCCCAAGGAGAGTGTTCTCTAGAGCTTCACATGGCATCATTGCACTACAACCACTCGGCAAAGTTCTTGAAAGAGCTTAGTCTTTCAGCCAATGAGGTAGAAGACAACTTTCGCTCCATGCTGAAAACTGCTGCTACAAAAGTATCCACTGTGCTAGCTACCAAAACTGCAGAATACAGTGGAATGGTTTCTCTCTTTGAGACCCCGTCCAAGCGATCCAGATCGCAAAGTCAAAGCAACTGGACTCTGGAACCCTTTGAAGATGAAATGGATCTTACAGGTCCTAAAGAGGAACCAGGCTTGGATTCTTTTCTGGTCAAACTTACTCTAAATGTCCGTATAGAATCTCCTGTTGTATCTATTCCTCGGAAACCTGGTCACCCAGAGCTTCTTGTTGGTCACCTAGGAAGCATTACTATTCAGAACTTTGTTGCAGGACAGGACACAGAGGGAGAGAAATTACAGGTTGAAGTTAAAGACATAAGGCTGTATTCTGTCAATACCAGTCACCTAGTCCTGAAGAAAGGACCCCGCCTCGACAGCTGCTCCAGCTCCAGTCAGTCACCTTCTCATACCCGCGTCATCAACTTGGAAGAGCCACAGTTTACTCGCCATGACTTCTTTGAGTATCTAAGTCGTGGAAAAGGTGAGAATATTTATCACTGTGACAGTGTGTAAAAGTTGCCATATTATTTTATAAGTCTCAAGCCATATTATTTTATAAAACTTTGTTTAACTTCATTCACGTACTCTCAAGTCACCACTATGTGATTGTACTGGCCCAACTCATATTGCAGGATTTGATTTTTACTTATGGTGCTACCCTTTTAATTTGTAAATTAATGGAGTTAACTTTAGTGATCATTATTCAATCTCAGGTCTTCATATTTTGTCTGTCTAGCAATAAAAATAATCCCAGGGAAGTATTTAATCCTGCTATCAGCATTTTCTCACCTCCACCTCAGCATGTTCTATTACTCTGAGATGTTAATTGCAAAACTTTTCTTAATCACTTGAGGTCCTTACATTCCTCCCATAATGCTGACTCTTCGCAGTGTACTGACCTGTTTACTTCATTTTCTTCAGTTATACTTAGTGATCTTTTTACAGTAATAAGTAAAATGAAACCCTCTTTGTCTTCATTAGAGATTTTACCCGCTTCTGTTTTACTTTTAGTATCTATTATTAATTGAACTCATTGTAGCTATTATTAATTGAAGGAAGGTTGTGTTCCGTCCTGCTTTATACACGCTGAGTTAATTTCATTAGTTAAAAAAAGACTAACTTGCATACCAGTTCTTTATGTAATTATCGACCATTTCCAAATTGGTGTTTATTAGCAAAATATTAGAAAAGGTTGTATAAATTAATTGTGATGTTAATTAGCTTTCCTGTGCAATATTTACATTCTCTTTTAATATTTTCTCCACTTCAGCCTTTCACATTCTAAAGGACACCACCATCCAGTGTACTCTTGAGAAAGTTCCCATAGATGAAGACACGCAGTTCACGTTTCTGTCATGCGATGAACCATACCACAGTACAGGATTACTAAGAATTGAGGGCAAATTTGTAAATGCTGTTCAGGTAAATTAATCTGGCAAAATGGCAACTAATCATGACAGTTAATTCAGCTACTCCTCTGTAAATGTTACATTTTTATTTGTCTGACTTTTTCTTTCAGGTTTTCCTTTGTAAGTCCGTGTATGAACAGGTTCTTCAGACTCTAGATAACCTATCACTGATTGAGGAACAGAAAGTAACTGCCAGCCAACCACCAACTCCACCCCCCCCCACACCCTCGTCCACCAAACCTCATCGCTTCCCTGACCCACAGGGTGGGTTGTTTGCCCGTGACCCCCCTCTTCTGGGCTTGTCTTACTCTTCAATATCATCGTCCCTCTCAACACCACTCCCCCTCCAGAGCTCCAACCCTCCTCTCCAGCCACCCTCTTTCACCCAGGTCAGATCCACCTTCAAGGTTTCGGAGCTTCTGGTGCAGCTGAGTGCAGACCTCAGTCAAGGTTCTCAGGGCCTGGTCAGTCTGCGCTTCCAGGACCTGGAAGGAGACTTTGCAAAGGACCACCCTCACTCTCTGTCAGTCCAGCTGGCCCTTCGCTCCCTTCTTATGGAAGATCTGCTCGAGCAAAATCCTGAGTCTAAGCACAAGCATCTCATGGTTTCAAGAGGTGCTCCCAAACCATCTACCTTCAGCCCCAAAGAATACCTCTCCCAGTCGTGCCCGTCAACATCGAATGCCTCTTACCCAGAAATGCCACGGTCACTGCCAGCTCAAATAGAAGAGGCACAGAATGTCTTCCAGTTTTATCAGAGACACCCCAGTACTCCTTCAGCATCAAGCCGAAAGACAAAAAAGGACGCAGAATGCCCCAGCACCCCTCCCCCATCACCTTCACGGAATACACCATCCCCTCACCCTTCCCCAGACTTTGATGACTCTTTGGTTCATATCAATGTGCTTTTAGTGGACAAACGCCACCCTGAGTTTAAGACACGCTATGGCAGCATTGGTCGTAGCGTCGATGTGGACTTCAACTGTCTGGATGTTCTCATCACGCTACAAACCTGGGTTGTCATTCTTGACTTTTTTGGAATTGGTTCTACTGCCAATAACCATGCTGTGAAAGTGCCTAGTTGCTCTCCTCAGCCCGTACCTGGGGATCCGCTATACAGCGCTACCCCCACTGATATGGCAGACTTGTGCCCTGAAGTAAATGACGAGGAAATGGAGGAGATGCTCAACACTAAAGTAGACCTGAAGGTAGAGATGGGAATTCATTTTACAAGGGAGTGTTTGTGTGTGAAAAAGCAAACATTTTTCAATCATTTTTTTCTTCTCTGCTCTCCTTCAACAGGTTCATTCTTTGTCTCTAGTGCTAAATAAGAAAACCAATGAACTCGCTAAAGCCAGTGTCTCAAAGTTGTTGACACACTTGGAAATGATTGGTGAGTGTTTTCTTTTTAAGGGCTGTAGATATTCCATGCATTGCATTTATATTTCTTATTTAATTATTGTTGGCAATATACATTCTGCATTAAATTTTCTTAGATGGAGATCTTGCCTTGCAAGGAAGCCTAGGCAGCCTGTCACTAAGTGACCTTACCCCTCATGGTGACCTCTACAGAGAGCGCTTCACAACACGGGGTGGAGAGGCACTCGTCTTTAACATTTACAAGTAATTCAGTTTGACCTATTACATCAAATATTGTGCACTTCACACCAATCTTTATCTTATGAACTGTCTCCATTTTTGTGCAGGTATGGACAGCCCGATCCTTCCCTAAACCGGGAGTGTGACATGAAGATATCTTTGCAGATGGCCTCGGTTCAGTATGTGCACACGCAACGCTTCCAAACAGAAGTCGTGGCTTTCATTCAGCATTTTACCCAGTTACAGGATGTCCTAGGGAGGCAGAGAGCAGCAGTTGAAGGCCAGGCTGTGAGTAGGCCATTTATACTTCTTGTTTGTTCAGTGTTAACCTTTGGCCAGAGTATGTTTGACTTGCATAATTCTAAGTGGTCAGGCTTTAATGGTGATTTCAGATGTCGCTATACTCAATTAAAATATATCTTAGAGGTGAGCAGTATGACACTGGCATTAATGTTACTGTGATAAATTTCTTTTCACAACATCTAAAAGACATTTAGAAACTGGAGACACTAAGTCATGTAGCATTTTAGTTGTAAGATTGTAAGCAAGTCTTAATTTGCAACATTATGGAGTCTCTGTCACATTTGGCATTTCAAATTGAGCCACACATGGGGCAGTCAGTCCTAGTGTGCTAGAACTAGTTCTTTAAAATATCTAACATTGCTAATAAACACTAGAAGTCACCAAATAGTTTCTGTAAATGCATCCAAATTACATCCGGTTGTTCATCTGTATAGCACATCTGGAGAAAATTGTGTTAATTTGTAGTTTTGCCAAATTTCTTTAACATTCCCCAAATTATATTAAGGTTCCCTGGTAATGGCCTGACCCTTATCATTAGGTGGGGGGGGGTTGCTAATCTTACCTTTGTGTTGCTAATATAAATCTTGCTTATCCAGCCAAATGCAGAAACATTGCAAGCTAATTTAAATAATTAACATTACTTAAATTAGCAGGCTATTAGTTAAGCATTGCTATAAGTAAAAATTATCATTATTACAAGCATTGTGCTCTCCAAGTCTTAGAAACTCATGTTGGCTGTGTAAATAGTCCTGGATGTATTAATCTCATGTCCAAAGTCATCTTCTAAAAGGAGCAAAGACATTCAGTTCCTCCTCAGGTTGACCCAGAGAGAGGAAAAGAGAGTCTTTATGGGGTTGAATAACAAGAGTAGGCCTTTGTGAACAAGATTGAGAGTAGACCTTCATGAACAGATAGTGGTTCCAACTCTGTTAGCTGTAGACGGCCAGCAGTTGCCCCTGATTGAGGTAGAGCATGTGTGGAGTTGTGAGCTGCAGTAATCAGTCAAGGACATTTTGGCACAGAGCCCCAGCAATTGCAGGCCCGGGAAGGTGGTGACCTGGGGTCCCATGGTGATCAGTCGGGCTAGACAAGTGTGCAGCAGTTCGCCTCAGAAAACAGAGAGTTAGTTCTGTTTAAATGTGCAGAAAATTATTTATATCTGCGAGGGTGTGCAAGTTAAGACTCTGGCATATCTTGCTAAAGCAGCCTAGCTAGAAAGGGCAGAACCGAGAGGTATGATGGGCATGAGAGCGCCCCGAGACACCGGCGCACCTCCACTCCGCCGTCACAAACCTGAGTGAATGTGAGGCGTGGCGGGGCGACAACACCAGTGTCCCAGTTCACTGGAATTCTCTGTGCCCACCACCTGCCAGCTCTACACCTTTCATCTGGCAGGAAAAATTTATTACAGAAAGCCTGACTAAACAAGTAGGTTTTCAGCCTGGACTTAAAAACTGAGGCTGTGTCTGAGTCCCGAATGTTAAAAGGAATAGCATTCCAGAGCTTGGGGACTAAAAATATGAGAACGCTCTTCCCTCTACTGAAGCTTTCATAATTCTAGGGACAAGTAAGTAATCAGCATCTTGAGAGCTGAGTGACCGCGGAGGTTCATAGTAAGAGAGAAGTTCACGGAGGTAATCGTGTGCAAGGCCATTGAAGGCTTTATATGTCATTGGTATAATTTTATAATCAATACAAAATTTGTTCGGAAGCCAATGAAGTCTTGATAATATTTGGCTAATGTCAGATTTCCTCGTTCTAGTGAGGACTCTAGCTGATGCATTTTGAACTATTGGAGCTTAATTAGATTTTTGTTGGAGCAGCCTGACAAGAGGCTGTTACAATAATCGAGTCTGGAAGTAATAAAGGCTTGAGCTCATTTTTCTGCATCATAGCAATATTTCGTAAATGAAGTTTAGTCACAGTACTTACATATGTGTCAAATGAAATCAGGATCCATAGTGACACAGAGATTCATTAGAGTTAATGCTGGAGAGGCTGAGAAACCAGTACGATCAAGTATTAGACCTGACAGTTTGTTTCTAGCAGTTTCTAGCATGAACTTTGATCTCTTCATCAAATTGACCTCTGACTGTAATGACAGGCTGCATGGCTCAGCTATATAAGAGTTTGAAAGCACTCTTCACCTGCTAAGAGGGGGTTACACAGGGAGTTGTCAACTTCCATTCTGTCAGTCCAAAGACACGGAGCTTTGTCTAGGCACACTCTAATCTCCTTTCACATGCCTCAGGCCAGAGATCAGGAGGTTCTTATTAGGATACTCACAGCTCATACTTAACTTTAGTGGTTAATTGGATAATATTATTATAATCAGCAGTGATCTATCTGCTACTGATTCTGTAGTTAATTTTTGACTGATTTTTTTTTTTTGTAATCAGCCATATATTTCACAAAGGTTTGTAATATGATATTTTGTGTACTCATTTGTCTCTGTAAGCAGAAACATTACTGTGGTTACAGATTTGTGCAAGCAGTTTTTAAAGCCAGTATTTGGTGGCGTATACTGATTTTGTTTTTCTGTTGTTGTCTCTGTGATGTACGTTTATTGGTAACTGCTGTTTTGGGCTGAGAGAGATTGGAATTGAGAATGGTACACTAATTTGGTAATGTATTGTAGGTGCGCGAACGTCCACAGCGAGCCTCTCGGATGCTCTTGGACATCGAAGCAGGCGCTCCTGTGCTCCTGATCCCAGAAAGTTCACGTTCAAAGCGTCTCTTAGTGGCCAACCTAGGCCAGCTCAAAGTACGCAACAAATTCCTGTCTGCAGGAACCCATGGCACCTTCTCTCTCAGAGACAAGGTAGAGAAACTTACCATGGCACATACCTTTTTCCCATCACTGGTGAGTCCTGCCACCCCACATGCACTTCCACACATTCAGTCACTCTGCATTTCCCTTCTGCTTGGTTAAATGGGAGAATACCCTTTATGGGGAAGTCTTTATGGGGAGGTGTTGTCGTAACCCCAGATTTCCTATAAAAGTCCTTCTTGAATGCTTATTTCAGCCCTTTTCCTGTGCATAATTATTAAGGGCTCTAACTAATGCAATTAGTCAGTGAGAGTTAATGTATCTTTTTAAAAATCATTGACCACATTCTAACTTTTGTTTCCGAAGAATTTGATTTTGCATGCTAATTCATACAAGGATCCATCCCACTATAAGGTATCAGTCAATGGTGGTTTGAAGTTTTGAGGTGCATTTTTTTTTTACTGTATATTTCTAATATAATTGACACTCTTTTAGTGGCATGCAGCCTCATATCAGCCTTTTTATGTAGAATCTGCTACTCTCAGCGCACTGAGATGTCTGACGCTATTTTTCTGGTGCATGTACAGCATGCAAACCATGCTGTTTCAATTCTAAATATGCTGTGACAATTCTGTTTACTAAGCTGTTATTCTCTCCAACCATTTAAATACATTCTCTTTATATCTGATGTTTGTTCTTTTTTTCCTTTATCTGTACTTTAGCATTCCATTCAATACTGAACACTAGTAGATTTTTTTTACAACTGAGCAATATACCATTTTTGCTTATGCTTTTTTAAACATTTCTTTTAGGATCAGGTGAAAAGTGCACCTCCTGATTCTTCAAAAGTAAGAGAGGAGGCATCAACAGACAAAGCTAAATCCTCCAGCACCACGGCCTCTAGTTTCACTCTCGGCAGGCCCCAACGGGCCACGGAGCGCAACCTTAGTTTTCTAAGCCCTGGTCAGTTACTATAAAACTACTGTGCAGCATAAACCCAACATACCTCACAAAGTCCCATTTATGAGTTATTTGTGCCTTTGTGTTGTAGAGGACCACATATGTCTGCTAGACTGCATTGCCCTGGATCTGGAAGAGATGGATTTATTTGCTGCAGAAAGACTGCCGTGTGAACCCTGGGACAGTGGAGGAAAACACCTTGACACTGATTTAGTTTTCACCTCCTACTCGGTGCGCAGAACGGGAGGCAGTCTGCTGAAGGAGCGCTGCCGTCTCAAACTTAAAGTGGAGCGTAACCTAGACAGGCAAGTACAACCAATAGATCATTTTTCCTCAGTGTTATTTTAAAGCAAATAATTAGCACAGTTATTACAATTTCTACCTGCCCAAGCTCTGGATTTTGCTGCAAACAAAAATCTGTTGGTGTGCTTTGTGTTCATTGTTTTCTTTGTCTTCGAGGTGGGGGGTAGCTGAGCTATTAACTCTGATGCTTTTCCTTTACATTACTTAATCATTATCTACCTTTTTTTAGGGAGTTGAGTCATGCAGTCCCTGACATGTCCATCCATGGCAACCTGTCATCTGTGCACTGTTCCCTGGACCTGGAGAGGTACCAGCTCATCCGTGGCCTGCTAGAGCACAACTTAGGAGAGCCTGTGGAGGAGTTCCTCAGACCCTACAACCTACAGGACCCCAGCAGCTATGTAAACACACTCCTTAACCTGAATTACATTTTATGTAAATGACATAATGCCAGGTATATTTTGTACTAGTAAAAAGTATGAAAAAAATAATCTTATGTTCATGTCTTGGTCATTAGTAAAGTTGCCAACAAAGACCAGAAAGCCGCTTAATTTTTAAGATTATGCAGATGACATCAAACATGCTGGTCTCCACATTTTTCCATTTATGTAATTTCATCAGTGGTTCCCTGTGGCATCACGCAAAGGCCTCCTTCTGTCACATTTAGTTTTAGTGGAGGTACTGTGTTGTCTTCAACTGTATCCACATGTGGTTTACTTGTACCTTAAACTGTGTTGCAGAATATGAATCAAACAAAAAATAAACTTTAGTGACTGCAGGTGTTGAATTATTTATTTTCTTAAGTGATTCCTTTAAACGCTTGTTCATGTTGTTGTCTTCCTCTCCTCTTCTGTCACTGACAGACGGTGCTGAGTGGTGACGTTTACACAGGCCTTTCTCTCTTAGTTGACATGATGAATGTCAGTCTGGAGTTACTGGATGGCCCCAAATCCCACGGGCATAAGCAGTCTTTAGCTAGGTATTTAGTGTGGCTCCTTTTTGTGTTCATCTTTACCAGAGAGTTATGTTTGTGGCTTACAGAAAATGTTAAAGAGCATATGTCTTTTTCCTTGTAGGTTTGACTTTATGAAATCCAAGTTGCTATTTGAGAGTTTTTCAAATGGATCCAAGTCTGTGAATTTGGTATCTCATTCACTTCTGGCCTACGACACACGGTACACTGGGTCCAGCAGTGCTACAGAGGGCAAGCACAATGTGTTTGATTGCATTCTACAGCCGTCTAGAGCTGGCACCAACCGAGCCTCCCTGCAGTTGGAGCTGCATTACAGGTGCCTTTTCTCACAAAAGAGACATCTTTTGCATACTGTAATTGCTATGAGCAGCAGATGTATTTAACTTTATCTTTTCAGATGTGTCCATTGTGGTAATCATCTTGATATATGTATTCTGTATATTAGGCTCTCTGATAACCTTTCTGTCTGTGTTATAGGTCTACCCGGGACTCCTCATGTTTCACTGTGGTCCTGAATAACCTACGTGTGTTCCTGATCTTTGACTGGCTCCAACTGGTCAGGGACTTCCTTCACATGCCTGTGGAAAAAGGGGCAGAACCTGCACGTCAGCGCTGGCCCAGTGGCAGCAGTGACCCGGGAACCACAGGCGCCTTCATGCCCAAAACTGTCAAGAGTGGAGTTGTTACAAAACGCTCTACTGTTCCTGTTACCCAAGACAAATACTTGGAGGTCAAGCTCAATGTGACTGGTAAATATTCCAAGATACTTTCTCTTTGATGGTGTTTTTTTTTTGGCTGTGGAACATTTTTTTTTTTCATGGGAATTGAGTGGGCTACTTGTTTGCTGTTCTGTCCAGGGACAGAATTTGTAGTTGTGGAAGATTCTTCATGTTTGGACACGAATGCAATCATTCTGAAGGGTACCACTGTCCTCACCTACAAGCCTCGCCTTCTGGACCGACCCTTCTCTGGCAGCTTGGCTGGCATTGAGGTGAACCCTTTAGCCTATAACAGTAACAGTAGCTACTGTAGCAGTGCAAGGCTACGTATTCTTGGAAACATGTTTTACTTCAATATTTGAGTCATGTTTATTCTGGTCTTTTCAGGTTTTCTCATGCCGGCTGGGCAGTGAGCAGGAGACAGCTCTGTCGATCATTGATCCTGTCAATGTGCAGGTGGAGCTATGTGGCAGTCCTACCTACCAGAGCAGCTCAGGCCTGCTGGATGCCTTCAACATAGAGGACTTTCCTCCTTTGCTGGAGGTTGGAATATACTCAAGTACTTCAAGAGCTTAGTCTAGGAAAAGAGACTTAAGAGTCTTATAGCATGTTTATGCTCTCTGTGCCTTTTTATCTTATATTTCTGTCTTTTAGAACCTTTTCAGTCCATCTCTTTGTTATTTCCACAGATCCAGTTTCCTGCTTTGGATATCCGACTTTCCTACAATGATGTGCAGCTCTTCCTGGCTATCGCTAAGTCCATCCCCACTGGTACCCCTAGTATCACTGACCCTGCCTCTGCCTCCCAAACAGCCCCATCCACTGCCAGCCCAGAGGGTACCTCCAAACCCAAAGACAGCTTCAGGCATCGAACAGAGGCCCTACTGGGTAGGAGCTGCAGAAGATAACTTTAGTATGATGTCTGGCAGTGTGGCAAATTTGATAGTGATTGAAAATAAGCTGTGTGATTGTGCTTTCAGAAAACCAGCTTACACACCTACAGGACCTGGGATTCAGGAAAGAAGACTGTAGACGGGCTCTCGTTCACTGCAAAGGTATAGTGTCACGTACGAGTCATTATTTAAATTGCCAAAATTCTTAAACGTGAAGATGTCGGATATAGAGAAGTGTGTGTATTTGGTGCTGCAGGCCAGCTGGACCAGGCTGCCACATGGTTGCTGGAGAATGCGGAGAGCATGTCTGGATTAAGCAGGACCAACTCTGCTTCGGGTTCCCACTCAGCACACCCTCTCTCTGGCGTGGAGGTCAAGGCTGAAAGTGTGTGCATCTGCTTCATTGATGACTGCCTGGACTGTGACGTCCCCTTGGCTGAGCTCACCTTCTCACGTGAGATTTCTCTTTATGTGCTGTTAGACCTTTGGGTGGATCTCATCTGGCCAGTGCAATGCTTATGCTGTCATCTCTGTTATATTGCATCTATTGTAATTTTATACTTTGCCAGCTCAAACAATCTCAAAAGCATTTAGACTGAACATTTGGGATACTTTCTGAGAGGTATTTTTTGCCACTCTGTTACATCAAAGGGCTGTCAGTGCTGCAGAGAATTGGATCTACCCAAGAAGGAAATGCTAGCTTCACTCTGTCTGGAGATTACTACAACAGAGAGCTCTCAGGTGAGCTGGAGCAGATTCAAAGGGTTTACACTAAGCTTTGGAGTTGCGTGATTAAAGCTTTCATCAGTCACCTAAAAAAAACCCTTTTCTTTTTGGGTTTGGATGCTGAAAATGTTGTTTAAAGAGTGTTTAGCTGGAGAATAAACAATAGAAAAATGTCAAGGTGTTGTTGACGGCTGGTTTCTGTGTGTGTGTGTGTGTCTGTGTGTGTGTCTGTGTCTGTGTCTGTGTGTGTGTGTGTGTGTAGGCTGGGAGCCGTTTATCGAGCCCTGGCCGTGTGTCCTGAATTGGCAGCAGCAAGCGGCAGGCCGTCTCCATCCTCCTCGCCTGAAATTGGGAGTGAGAGCCAAGCAGAGACTGGACGTGAACATCACCTCTGTCTTACTGGGTACGCAGTCTGGGTCAAGCTCCCTCAATCACCTGCACTCTTTTCTCTGACTGTTTGCCTCCATATTTATGAGTTGTGTGGTGTTTTTCTCACCCTGCTGTCGGCCTGTCGTTCTGACACACAGAGCAGTACAGCACCACCAAGACTTCGTGGTTAGCAGATTACTGTAAGGAAGACGAGCAGTCGCCACAGTCCTCCGCCTCGGTGTCTTGGATGGGCTCCTCAGTGGACCCCCCCTCATTTGGCCAGAGTGAGTATCAGGCATGCGTCCAATCTTGACTTCCATTTGCTTTATCAAATGAGAAAAAACATTGCACTCCAAATTCTGCCTTATGGGAACATTTTGAAGGTAATATAGCATTAGAGCTTTTGGAACACTGAGACTATGTGCTGATTAATGCTTTAATTAAAAAAAGAATTTGCTTTGTGAAGCAGAGCACATACAGAACATATGCTTTCGGCCACTTAACAGCATTACAATGGCATGACTAATGATATTTAAACTATCTTGTCAAATAGGGTAGTCAAAGTTTTGAAAGATATTCTGCGAATCACAGTCTTTCCGGCTTCTCAGTCCACTTCTATCCTAAGTATTCTGTGCATGTCTTTCTATTTCTCTTTTCCTCTGTCCTAACCTTCTTTCTCTGCTGTCAGGTGTGCCTCTTTCCCATCTTAGAACTAGGAGCACTGCCAGCTTGACTTGCCTTGAGCAGCAAATTCATGCCCGAGGTACTGTTCATAGACTGAGCAGTGAAATTTTAAACAAGTCAGTGTCCGGTGTTGTAGATTATAGGTTGTCTTCTCCTTTACCTTCAGCCCTTCAACCAGTCCTTTTGAACTTTCTTTGTTTCAACCCTCTTGAGTCATTCATAAATCCTGTTCGTTTTCAGTCAGCCTTGATTCTTTGTTTCATTCACCTACACACCATTGCTTTTGTCTGGAGTATCAAAGTTCATAGTCATAGACAAAGAACAAAATAACACACATATACGGCTTTGAAAACTTCAGGATGTTCATTGAAAAGATGTATTCTTCATAATATCCAATCATGTTACGAATTGGAGTGGTCTACTCTTAATTCGTAAAGGAGACTCAAACCATTCGTTTGTTGATTGTTGATACTGGCACTATTGTTGATACTGGCTCTGCTGTCAGTTTGGGGTAAAACTAAGATTTACAAACTGCTTTTTCTTCTGATTTTAGCGGACATGAAGTTGTCTAAGAGAAGGCAGCCATTCGTTCCCTATGCCCTGCGTAACCACACTGGATGTACTATGTGGTTTGCCACTCTCACCACAACCCCAACCAGGTCAGAGTTCTTTTTTGTTTTTTGTTTTTTTTTCAAGTTGTAAAGAAAAATTATATTTATGTTACAATGGAAATTCACCTGGATCCTCTTTTGTCCACAGGGTGGCACTAAGTCACAGTGGAAGTGCTGACTCCATATCAGACGTGCATGGACCTGGGACAGACGACACACATAACATCAGTCAGTGGAGAGAGGTGCTGCCAGGGGAGGAGATTCCTTTTGAGTTTGAGGCCCGTGAGAAACTTAGACACAGGTGTGTTAACCTTTATGTATTGAAATTCAGCTAGAAAAAATTGCAGACAAAGTCATTTCAATATTATGTGACTCTTAATGGCTCAGGCAACTAAAGCTCTGGATTGGTTGACTTCAGTGAAACAATCATGACATCTGTGTTTGCTCTCAAATCCTCGAGTCTAAGTAATTTTTATGTTATATTAAATGTAGGGAAGATGGTTTTGCAGTAGCCCATCTGTTCTCTGTAGGTCTTAATGATTTGTTGTCCTGTCCTCAGACACACTCATGACCTGAAACTGCACCAGCTGCTGGTGCGTGTTGGAGGCTGGGAGCAGGTAAAGCCTGTGTCAGTGGATAAGGTCGGAGT
The DNA here is from genome assembly GCA_037974365.1 of Hydrocynus forskahlii. Classification (NCBI taxonomy): domain Eukaryota; kingdom Metazoa; phylum Chordata; class Actinopteri; order Characiformes; family Alestidae; genus Hydrocynus; species Hydrocynus forskahlii. The sequence continues at coordinate 25,449,852 of JBBPCX010000141.1, read as the reverse complement.
GTTCTTCCGTTACGCTGCCCCAGATCGCAATAACCCCTCCAACACAGTGAGTTTTCGACCCTACTTAAATATGAGCATTCATGTCACAATATTATTCTCTCTGGCATCAGACTATTCTGATTAATGTTGGAATGATTCCCTGAAATACACTGTACTTGATGATTCACCACATAGTACTGAGGCCTTTGTAATGTAACATGAGTTTCAGTTTTAATCTTTCTTTGATGGTTTTATTACAATGTAATCTGATTTATTGATAATAGTTAACAGAGCTGGAATACTATCATTTTAAGCATTATCTCTTTTGATATGTCTTGTTTAGGTTGGCAGCCCAGTTAGCAGAACCAACATCATACATCCCCATGTATATGTATGTGCTCATTCATATATCTGTTATTTGATCATTAATTTCAATAGAGGTTCAAGTTGTGATGTTCAGTATTCAAACTTTTGTGCAGTTTTCAGCCTTGCCGCCTGTCAGAGTGGTCTTCTCCATCACTTTGGAGGGTAGTGCACGCAAGGTCATCACAGTGCAGTCTGCTCTAACCGTAAAAAATCGCTTGGAGGTCCCAATGGAGGTACGGCTAGACAGCCCTTCAGCTCCAGACAGTAAGTGTCTAACTGTTACCTTGTCTCTGGCTTGTATAATATCCATCACTTGTATGACTATAGCAGATTTCCCAATATAATTACCTTTTTTTCCTTTTATTATCTCCAATAGAGCCAGTTGTGCTTCCACCTATACTGCCTGGAGAAGCCCTGGCTATCCCTCTTCACTTGACTTCATGGAGGCTTCAGGCTCGACCCAAAGGCCTGGGACTTTTTTTCTGTAAGGTACCCATACACTGGACAAGCGTAGAGCGCCCTGGAGAGATCAGCAGCAGTAAAAGGGAGTGCCAGTCGGCTGACTTTGATGACCAGCTCAAACGCAGCTTCAGGTGGATGAAGGAAGTGGTTGTGAAAGAGTGATACAATCAAATGTGGTTGCTAATAATCACTAAGTTTGTTTCTGAGATATTAACGATTTTTTTCTTTGTAGATTTTGTGTTGTTATTAAGAAGGAGAGCTACCCTGATCAGCAGCCTGCCAAAACAGTCGCTGGTGGTGCCAAACAAATCTACCGGCAGCCTGGACACACCATCTACCTACTGCCCACCTTAGTGCTGGCTAACCTGCTGCCTTGTGACCTCATCTATTACATCAAAGGGACTACAATCAAGGGAACCATGAAGCCAGGCAAAGAGGCAGTGCTCCATAGTGCTGACACCTCGCAGAATATCGAGTTAGGTAAGCGGCAGAACAACTTGTTCTATTAGTAGATATAGACCAGTCGGGCATAAGGATATACACCCTCCGGCCCTTACCATCTTAACTTACCATCTTTTTCCTTACTTGTGTATTAACTTCTGACTATTTTCTTTTGATAGGGTTTGTTAAGGTGTGTAACTTAGCTGGCACTATCTTGGTAAAAATCAAGTGTTGATTTAAGTATAGCTTTACATGTATGAAGAACATATGTAGACTACTTGAGCACTGATGTACGTCGCTCTGGATAAGAGCGTCTGCTAAATGCCATAAACGTAGAGGCATAACATTGAAACCACCTGCCTAATATTGTATAGGTCCCCCTCATGCCACCAAAACAGCTTTGACCTGACATGGATTCCACAAGACCTCTGAAAGTGTGACATTTCACAAGACGTTAGTAGCGTGTCCTGTTAGTTACAAGATGGTTCCTCCATGAACCGTAATATTTTCTCCATCGCATCCCAGATTCTCGGTCGGATTGAGATCTGAGGAATTTCAGGGCCAAGCCAACACCTTGAACTCTTTGGCATGTTCTTCAAACCATTCCTGAGCAATCTTAGCACAGTGGCAGGGTGCAGTATTCTTCTAAAAGAGACAACCGCCATTAGGGAAGACGGTTGCCATGAGTGTATGTGTCAAGGTAGCATTCAGATGAATACCAGTAACAAGATTTCCCAGCAGAACATTGTCCAGTGCATCATACTGCCTTTGCCAACTTGTCTTTGTGTGAAGTGCATCCTGTTGCCATCTCTTCCTAGTTAAATGATTTCACATTCACCTGGTATTCTACATGATGTAAAAGGAAATGTGATTCATGAGACCAGGCCGCCTTCTTCCATTGCTCTGTGGTCCAGTTGTGATGCTCATGTGCCCATTGTAGGAGTCAGCATGGACATTGACTGATCTGCGCACATGCAGCCCCATGCATAGGAAGCTGTGTGTTCCGACACCTTTCCATCATAGTCAGCAGCGTTTTTAGCAATTTGTGCTACAGCAGCTCTTCTATTAGGTCAGACCAGATAGGCCAGCTTTCACTCCCCACAAACATCCATGATCCCTGTGCTCCTATGATTCTGTTGCCAATTCACCAGTTGTTAACCATGCTGGGAACACTCCACATGACGTACCGTTATGGAGATGCTCTGACCGAGTCATCTAGCCATCACAATTTGGCCCCAGTCAAAGTGGCGTAGATCATTATACTTGTTTATTTTTCCTGCCTTTCAACTTGAAGAACTGACTGTTCACTTGCTTCCTTATAGATCCCACCTGGTGCCCCACAGATGCCACTGTAACAATATTAAAGTCACTAACTTCGCTTGTCAATGGTTTTAATGTAATTTCTTTGTATAGTGAAACTATTTTTTCATAACTATTTCAGATAGGCATTGGATATTGAGGACAGATGCCTGACCTAAACCTTATCACATCTTTCTCAGGTATTCTCCTGGAGAACTTCACAGTCTGTAAGGAATTGCTGATTCCTCCTGGTACCCAAAACTATGTGGTGCGCATGCGTCTGTATGACACGAACAAACGGCTGCTGTGTCTCACGATCCGCATCGTTCTCCGAGCACAGGGGGCGCTCAAGATCCTCATCTCTGCCCCCTACTGGCTTCTAAACAAGACTGGTATACTGCTCACTCCTCAACCTAACTACAAAGGTGTAATGATGCGAAGAGCGAAATGTAATAATCTGCTTGCAATTGTTTTCCTTTGCATTATGCCTGGTAGGACTGCCTTTGATCTTCCGCCAGGACAATGGGAAAACGGATGCTGCCGGGCAGTTTGAGGAGCACGAGTTAGCCAGGAGTCTGAGCCCACTCCTCTTCTGCTACACAGACAAAGAGCAGCCGTCCATGTAAGTAAAAGAAAAACGGTCAGCTTACTTTTCTGTCTCTTAAGTCAGCTTTTATTATGTTCAGCAGTTGTTTTTGCCATATACTGATTTATTTTTCTTTTTGTGAATTAGGTGCACTATGCGTGTTGGTAAAGGGATCCACCCAGATAGTGTTCCAGGCTGGTGTCAGGGCTTCTCTCTGGATGGAGGGAGTGGAGTGCGAGCCGTCAAAGTAATACAGCCTGGGAACAGACCAGGACTCATCTATAATATTGGTGAGTTGGAATCACTGAGAAATTTTCAGTTCTGTGTGTTATGTCTTCTAAATTTTACAGTTTTATAACAGACTTAATATAATACATTTAAGGTATTAATGTCAGAAAGGGCAAGGGACGTTACCAGGACACCCACATTGTGACTTTTGCACCTCGCTATCTGCTTGATAATCAGTCTTCGCACAGATTGGCCTTCTCCCAAAGAGAGTTTGCAAGAGGGAAGGTAAGAGCTGTGAGAATGTATGCTTTAAAACATGCCTCAACTCTACTAGTAGTAGTTGAAACATTTTCCTTAGTGCTTTAAATAATAAATGAATGTTATAACTCACACTATGTGAACACTCTAGGGCACAGCAAATCCCGATGGATACATCTCCACACTGCCAGGCTCCAGTGTGGTTTTCCACTGGCCCAGAAATGACTATGACCAACTGCTGTGTGTTCGACTCATGGATGTACCAGACTGCACCTGGTCTGGAGGGTTTGAAGTCAGCAAACCAAAGTCTTTCCACGTCAATATGAGGTACTCTGCAAAATTAATGTAGTAACAGCACTTATGTAGATGTCAGTTCTTATTTGTAAATTGCAATTTGGTTAATTGCAGTTGATAAACAGTAGAAATGCAGGAGTCTGGGAGAAATGGTGGAATAAGCCTTAATGCTATGGCTTCTTCTTCAGGGACACTTTGGGAAACTGCTTCTTTCTCCGTGCTGAGATAACCCTGAAAGGAGCAACCTATCAAATCTCATTTAGTGACACTGACCAGTTACCCCCACCCTTCCGCATAGACAACATCTCTGAGGTGAGGCAACATCCTCACTTTGTACATGTATTATGACTTTAATCATTGTGTGCATGTGTTCAATTGTTTCTGTTTTCTGTTGTGTCCATCTGTCTACTTTTCACGCGCTAATGTAATGAATGTGTGTCTTGTCTCTGGTTACATGGAATGATGATTTTACCTCAGGTGCCTATTCAGTTCTGGCAGCACGGAGTCCCTGACATAAGATTGCATACAGAGGTGAAAGCTGGGGCAGTGTTGGACTATGCCTGTGATGAGCCCACTCTTCCCCCTTACCTCACTCTGACCGTAAAGGGAGCTGGCTCTTCTGAGGTCACTGCTGACATGAACTTCTTCAGAGAGTACAACAAGCTCTATTATGAGAACTTCATCTACATCGCTGCCACTGTCACTTTCTCTCAGTGAGTTCTTTATTAGGCATGCCAAAGTTTTAGAGTTCATACACTATATAAGCAATACAGAAAAGAATTGAACAATGTAAAAAGTGGGAGAACTTTTGCTTTCTGAAGTCTTATATGTGCCTTATGTTCATCTGTGATTGACAACTTGCTGTGACTGCAGGGATGGAGGTAAAAGGCCAGGAGTAAAGAAGCGTGTGGTCAGCAGTGCTGACCTGGTGCTGGATGTTGAACCAAAGACACAGAGAGTGATATTGAAGAAAAAGGTGCTTTTTCTCTTTAGATGTCTTTCTTAATAATGTTTCTCAGGCAGTTCTAACTTCTTGATTTTTTTCTCAGGCAGTTCTAACTTCTTGATTTTTGTTCTGTAGGAGCCAGGCAAGCGCTCTCAGCTGTGGAGAATGACAGGGAAAGGAATGCTTTGTCATGAGGGTTCCTCTCCTCCTCAGAGTAAACCTGCCCAGCCCCGACCTCTTGATTCTTCGCTGGTACTGGACATCGCTGGGCTGGCCGCGGTCACAGACAACAGGTCAGTCAGCTCTGCCCCAAGGCAGTATGGCTGTTGCATGCATTTCATTAATGACATGGTGTCAGACAACAAGTACAATCTACAAGTCCAGTTACATAAGTTACAAAGTATGTTAAATGACTCATATGAGCAGTCAAAAATATTGAACTTATACAAGCTAATTTAGCCTGGTTGGGGTTGTTGTTCAAGATTATGCTCATGTTTCACATTTCACTTCAGGGCTTAGAGGTTTTTTCCAGTCTGTCACACCCACGCAATCCTCACAGAGTTATGTAACAAGAGTTGTTTTCACAGCAAAATGTGTTTTTGTTGTTTTTTTCCCCCACAACAACAAGACATCTGTAATAGGCATTTTTTCAGGCATTGATATATTTTAGTCAAGAAAGCTTTCATGTTCTCCATCATCATGCCCTAATCTCCTGTATTTCACCCACCTCTCTCTCACACTGTATGACATGCAGTTATGAGCCTCTGATGTTGAGACGGCCAGACTCTCGCCGCAGTACTACCCAGACATGGCACTTTAGCTCTGGCATGCTAACCTGTGGCTTACCCAGACTGGTGGTGCAGGTCTGTCTCCTTTGCTTGGATTGGCTGTGTCCCTTATGTGTTCTCATTTGTATGTCATTCTCGTAAATGGTTATTACAACTCTTGTTGCAGGTTAAGGGGGGAGTCTCAGGGCTGTATGATGGTGCAGAGGTAGTGCTGGGGCCTACACAGGAACTGCTTGATCTGCCACCAGAACAGCAGTTCATTAACCAGAAGATGAGGCCAGGTTCGGGGGTACTGTCTGTGCAGGTTCTGCCTGATGGACCCACGCGTGTACTGCAGGTCAGATTAATTAGCCGCTGAATAATGGTGCGTGTATTTAATATAGTCTTGTAAAGCAGAAACCATACCTGGATACCTGATTAACCATATACTTTTGTTTTGTTTTCAGATCAGTGACTTCAATCAGCGGCGTATGAACAGAACATCGCCCAGCACAGAGGATCCAAGCAAAGAGGACGCTCAAAAGAAGTCTACTGAAGAGGAACTTGAGGTAAAATGCTTCTATCTAAACAAATCATTCCAGTTTCCTGTTTTATAGGGTAGATGACTTCTAAAATATTCACAAATTAGCATACAATTTAGTTGAATTAACAAACATTTTCTGTAAAACTAATTTCACAGGTTTAAAACACATCACATTTTTAGTCGCTTAACCTTTCTCTCCTTGCTGTGTAGGTGTTGGTGAACCTGGAGGAGGGTGTTGGTATTTCTCTGGTTAACAAAGTGCCTGAAGAGTTGGTGTTTGTCACACTGTCTGGCATCAGTGTGCACTTAACCCGCACTGCGGCCAGCCAAATGCTGGAGCTTAGTGTGGTGAATATTCAGGTGACTGCAGCAAAAATAGGCAGAGATGTCTGTTCCAATTTTGTCCCTCGAAGCGAAAAGTAATAAGCGCATCCTTCCACACTCCACTCCTCCTTAGGTGGATAACCAACTCCTAGGCACCACTCAGCCTGTTATGCTTTGCGTGACTCCAGGCTCAAGCGAGAGTAGTGTGGGGGACTCTGGACCTGCTTTGCAAGTCAATGCTGTCAAAGTTCCTAGCAGTCTCATGCTCACAGAGCTCTTCAAGGTAAGGTCTGCCATCTGTGTGCCATGCCTTCATTTAGGTTTTGTTTCTATGGACACTTCCACTTTCATGATAAAAACCTTTTTATTGCAGAATTGTCTCTTAATTAAACATTTAATATGTTTTATTTGGTATAAGTCAGCTCTGTTACATTTATCAGCACCTCATGGTCACAGCCCGCCGCTTCACTGTCATCATTGAAGAGAAACTCTTGCTCAAGCTGCTGGTGTTCTTTGGCTATGGACAAACAGAAGGTTGTATGAAAAGTAGTGCAAAAAGTAGTCTCAAATGTACTGATTACAAAGCTCCTCTCTTTAAGGTGGTGCTGACAGTGGAATGGTGATGTGTTTCAGAGTTTGAGAAGTTGGATGAGAACCTCTATGAGAAGGCCAGTGAGGACTCAGGACCTCCAAAACGCTACTACTTTGAGAACCTAAAGATCAGTCTTCCTCAGGTCAAACTGAGTGTCTTCACATCACACAAACTGCCTCCAGACCTCACGGTAAAATAGGCACTCTACTAAATACTGTAATAAAGCAATTCATGTATGTGGTCCGTACTGCTAATATACTGATTTTGAGCTGGCACAGTGTTATGTACATTTCTGTGTCACACATCAGGCATAAAGATAATGGTTATATGTGGTCCACATTGCGTATTAGCTTATTAGCTGGCAGTCCGTTTGCATTTTGTTTGCCATAACCAGATGCTGGAATCTATCCAGGTGATGAGTTACAGAACACTGAGACAAGAACATAGTATTAAGCCGTGCTAAGGAAAGCATTTTAATTAAAGAGAGAAGACTTTGAGTAATTTCTTTTCTTCAGCAGTTTGAAAATGATCGTAAATTTTGTGTTGGGATGGAACTAGAGTTAAATTCCATTTTCTTCTTTACAGGCTCTAAAGGGAACTCTTGGAACACCTCTCATCAAGTTTGAGGATGCAGTCATTAACATGTATCCTTACACTCGAGTACACCCATATGAGACCCAAGAGATAATCATCAATGATATACTGAAGCACTTTAGAGAGGTAAGGGTGTTCAGACACCTTCATTATGTTTCTGGTTCTACAAAGAGGGACACAGACTATTATTAAATAGCATTGCTGCAGGTTCTCTGTGCTTGGTTTGGTGCTATTCTGAGGTCGAGACTATTTATTTAATAAAAGCCTAAATCTTTAATGTTTGTGAACATTCTAGAGAACCTCTGTGAATCTTCTAACCCCACCAGTTTGGTTTTGTTTTGATATTTCCAGGAGCTGCTCAGTCAGGCTGCTCAGATCTTGGGATCAGTGGACTTCCTGGGCAACCCCATTGGCCTGCTGAACGATGTTACAGAGGGCGTGTCAGAGCTCATCAAGTATGGCAATGTGGGAGGTCTCATCCGCAATGTAACACATGGAGTTTCCAACTCTGCTGCTAAGGTAATGCACACAGTTTTCCCATTTTTAATACCTGACTGTCAGATGTTGTTCTTCAACATATGGCTGAACATTTCCTTCTTCAGACATATATACTGTAACTCAATCAGCTAAGACCACCAAAGTATACTTGTTGCACATGAACAACAGTTAAAATGCTAATTATGGCTAGTTGTACAGGTTACCGTGGATCACCAGCAGGAAAAATCGTTAAAATTTGTATTTAAGATAATGCTTAAAAATGCACTGTTAAATATGTTAAATATGCTATCTGATAATTTGCTGTGTCACAAAACTAGAATAGTTTTGTGGTGCACCATGGGTCTTTTAAATGAGGCTTAATGCTTTTCTTCAAACTTTGAGTAACTCGTTACTGGTGATTTTTGTTTTTGTATTATTGTATCTTAGTGACCATTGTACTAGATTCTACAGTCCTAGAATTGACCTCAACCTGTATTTAACATAGCAAGGCCTTTAACCCTCTAAGCACCAAAGTCGCAGAATTGGACAAGACGTCATCACGAATATAATAGACTGTAGTTACAAATATCATGTAATATAGCATTTGTATTCCCTACCATTAGTTAGCAGACATGTAGTACTTCAATTTAAGACCAAAATTACGTCATCTTCCTTTTCAAAGTTTTGATTAAATAGCAGTGGAAAAGAGGTTTGTCTCATTGGTGCGGGGGCAGTCAAAGGACATTACGAGCGGCATAGCTCCGCGGGGCAAGCACTAAACACCGTCAAACTTCACAGGCTGATAGGGCTTGGTGAGACCATTCTAACGAGCCCAAGCATGACGCTCTGCTCCCGAGGGAACTGGCGCTACGGTCCCGTGCGCGCGGACCTTCCAAGCGGCATAGCTCCGCGACACAAGCACTAATCCCCGTCAAACTTCACAGTTAGATAGGGCTTGGTGAGACCTTTCAAACAACTCCTCATTTGTAATAATATCCCCCGGCGATCGGGAGTTATTAACCAAAAACCATTCACCTACCCCCGGTGTCCCATTATTTTTGTCCACTACGGACCTTCCGAGCAGCATAGCTCCGTGGTGCAAGTACCCAGACACTTCAAACTGCACAGTTAGGTAGGGCTCGACCATTGGAAAGGGTTGGAAATAGCGATTATAATGGTGGCTGGGTTTATTTGAGAAACGAAGTGTATCAAGATTGGATCAAACGCTTTGATGTATAAACGTCATAATGACATCATAATATGCAAATTAGATGGGTATATTTATACCCCAC
>JBBPCX010000141.1:25428248-25440303 GCA_037974365.1 Hydrocynus forskahlii | reverse complement strand
AAAACCATTCACCTACCCCCGGTGTCCCATTATTTTTGTCCACTACGGACCTTCCGAGCAGCATAGCTCCGTGGTGCTTAAAGGGTTAAATCAGAACAGGAATTGTTCAATCCATTTAGAGACTGGACTCCTGTTTAGTGCTAGGTAGGGTTCTTTTGTTTTGTTCTCTGAGTGACTATTTAAATGCATATTTCTAAGAACACTGGAATACTTTACATGAAGAGAACAACCCATTCAGTCATTTGATTATTTCCAGGAAAAAGATGAGACAGCACAGAAAGGTCAGGCGCACGCTTTGTTCCCAAGCTGAGCATTCTGACCTGATTCTTTTTCTAATCTGCATTAGGGATGGTAATAACCTTGATTTTCATACAGTTCTCCCACTTGATTGTGACTGAGGGCACCACCAAACTGGCACAAAAATAAGGATTTTATATAGTATTGTCCTTTGTTGAATGCAAGTCTTTGGAAATAGTTGGAAATGTCGATAGCAGTTGTTTATAGTTTCTGTGAGCATTTTTTTCAACCATAAATGTAGCTTCTTGTCTTTTTGTAAATGGTTGCACAGATATATTAATTGTGGCTGCATGCAGATATGCGATATTTTTCATATACATATCTGCCGATGATGACACATAAGTATTTACCAAAAGGAAGACACTGAGACTTACAGAGAAATCCAACACACATTTCTTTAGAGTTTCAAATACAACAACATTAATAAATGCAGACATTTTATCGCAGTAGCTCAGCATCTCAAACCTTCAGCTCTTGCAGAGTACAATACATAAATCATCAAATACCACGTTTAGATATCTCTCAAACCTGAGTTAGAAATATCTGTCGATCCTTTTTTTCCCTCTTTTTTGCAATTATCTACTGGTTACATTATGATTTGTAAATCTTAATTCATCATTACTTTTTATATCAACAGTTATTGAGCTTCATCTTGACTATTGAAACTCCTGAGCTCACGGGAACGTAAGCAGTTGGACTCTTATTAGCTCAGCTCCGACAGGCCTCATTTGCTCACTGCCCTGACAGGCTTCATTTGCGCCCAGCTCTAGCGAGTGCTGCAGCAGATGGCCCGTACAGTAGCTGTGTGAACTGTGTGTGGTCAGACCTGAGTGCTGCCCCAGTCTACACTTCTAGCCCCACAGCCAGCTCCCAGCATGCCTGGTTTACAGGGCCAGAGAGCCCTGGCCTTTCAGTGGCGGCCAGCTCCCTGTCAGCCAGTCTCTTTGTGTGTTTTTCCCCTCCATCCTCTCCTCCTCATTTACTGCTCTGGCCACGAGAGCACGCTGAGACAGCAGGCTTCATCACCAAATCCTGCCATTACGGATTCCTGCCGTAGCTCCTGTGCGCTGATTGCTGCCTTTGACCGCTGACCATAATCACCATAGCAAAGTAATGATTTTTGGTTAATTTGGCTTATTCAGCATGCTGATTGATCTAAACATTAATGAAATGAGTCATGAGTTTCCCATTCCCTTAATGTGTGATTGATAAGGTTCAGAGAAAGTGTAAAGTGAAATCATCAACCATCTGGACTTGGAGTTTTGACACTTGGTATGAGTGAAGATCGTTTCCTTTCACTTTTAAATCTCCCTGTTGCCACTGGCAGAATTTCATACAAACAAATTATTATTCCCATACACACATTTCCCAGAATATCCAGCAGGTCAGATGAAAAATATTTACCAAAGCTATCCACTAGCATCATAAAAACTCTGCAACATTTAACAGCCTATACAGGCTTTTGAGAGTTTTATATTAGATTACGCTTTCAGAGGGTTCTCACTGTCAGTGGCACAGTGAGTTTTTTCAGGTTTGTTTTTTTTTATTTTTGTAAATTAGGCAAATGATCACCTAGAATTTACTTTGAAACCGTCAGCAGTGTTCTGGTATTTGTAGTTACTTCATTATCTGGAAATGCCTTAAACGCTTGAGATATAGTTGACCGAGCCTTTTCCTTTACGTTAATGTGGACTCAACATTTCTTCGAGCATTCATCATCCTCTCATCAAGCAATTTTTAAACATGACACTCTCATAATCACTGTTACCCAGTAATGCCTCTGTCGTTGCAAAATCTTGAGACCTTGGTGAGCTGCTTTCCTGAGTTACTGGCTCTCTACAGCTGCAGTATCATGGGCTGCTAATCTGTGATATCTCACATTCCACTGCTTGCTTTAATACATGCCTAATCGCAGCTGAAGTGGATCTTTATTGTCTCCGGAATAGTTTCAGCATCTTTACCTCATATAGAGTTCCCCTACTTAGCTTGTGGCACCCTCAACTACTTTGACAGTTATTCCATGAATGTATTACTCAATCCCACCACACACACACACACACACACACACACACACACACACACATATAAATGAATGCATTGTGGGGCCCTGCTCTCAGACTGGAGGAACTGATGGTTTGACCAGGGAGATGGGGGGGCCATAAACTTGAAAGCATTCTCCTCTTCCTCTTCCATCAACCACCCCCCCAACACACACACACACACACTCACACTCAGGTCTGGTAAGTGTATTGGTTTAGTTTCACAGGACAGCCTTAAAAAAAAGGCAGAGAGGAGGAGAAGGAGGAGGAGAGAATTGGAGCTGGCCTTCAGATGAACTCACCAGGGACTTTGCTTGGAGAGGTCATCCCAAGTTCATGCCTGGCTCCTGCCGGAGCTCTGCAGAATGCGCCTGTGTTTACCCAGTGCTCAGGCTCCAGTAGGGCGCTTGCTTGGCCTGTAACACAAACCCACATCCAGGAGGCACCTGCTGGGGATTGGAGGGGGGGGCCCTCTGGGCAAAGTCAGATCAACTGTGCTGGGAGGGTGGAAAGCCACCCCGCTAGACAAATTACTGCCTGATATATTTGACAGCTGGATGAGGCGCTGTGAAAAATCAGCATCCCCATAGCTCAACAGCGCAGCGGATACAGCGATGAGAAATACACCACTGGTGCAGAGCATAAAGTCTTGCATATAATGTTTTCATAGTCATGGGTTATTTAATGTCAAATGTGGACAGATGGATGTGTATTTTTTCTCATGGATTCTTAACACAGGTCATATTTTCAAGGATTGCACAGAATGGCTGATGTAGATAAATATTTCTAAGGACCTCTCTTTAGAATGGAATGTCTGTGTAAATTATTGCACATAGGAAGCTTTTTGAATATGACTAACTGAATGAAACGACTTTTTTGGGTAATGTGCATGGACCTTTGACTAAGACAAATGAGTTATCAATCACTTCACACCGAGGGCCACAATAAGTCATTGATGTTGTCCAAAGCAGACAGTCTACTCCTTGGGGACCCTGCAGGAGGCTATTAACAAGCTGAAAGAGCCAATGTTGGCATCACAACTGCTTGTTATTTTAACAGACAAGTTCTTGAATGGGATGAAGATTTATTAAGACATGAATTGTTAACCATGCCGCCTCACAAGTGGCTTGACTGTTTCATGACAAACATGAATGTGTCCTTAGACAACATGTCACATTTATAGGTGTATGTTTACATTTTATTTTGTTTTTAGCTACTTTTTGAACATTTCATGTTTTTTACCTTAAAGGAGGACAGTGTGTTTCAGGTCACACCATCCCTTAAAGTCATGAAATTCTTAGTGTGAAAGTTAAAAACAATGCAGTACTACCAGATCATTTTTTTTAACTCCCACAAAATAAACATGTAGGTGGCTAGCTTGCCATCCAGCACTCTAGCAAACTATGTTAAATAGAAACAGTTCAGAAGGAATTTGCTTAAGCAGTTTTTAACACTGTAACCGCATACATGATCTACAAAAAAAAGGACCGCTATTGGCCACCACAATACGAAAGCTATTTAAACTTTTTTCTTGCTGTCTCATTGCCTCTTTACCTTTACATTGGATTTATTTCATGATATGATTATTTAATTGCTTTTTTCTGCAGTTTGCTGGGACCTTGTCGGATGGACTTGGCAAGACCATGGACAATCGGCACCAGAGTGAGCGAGAGTACATTCGTTACCATGGAGCCACCAGCGGAGAACACTTGGTGGCTGGCATTCATGGTCTTGCTCATGGTATACCAGCATATTTTTCCAATTATAATTATTTAGGCGTATACACAGGTTGCTGGACAGTTTAAGATTGTTTAGTACCAGAGACTAAATGCATCCCGTGTGTAATATATCCCCATATTTTTTCATACCATACAGGCATTATTGGTGGTCTGACAAGTGTCATCACATCTACTGTGGAGGGTGTGAAGACGGAGGGGGGTGTAAGCGGCTTTTTCTCAGGTCTAGGGAAAGGGCTTGTTGGCACAGTGACCAAGCCAGTGGCAGGAGCACTGGATTTCGCCTCAGAAACAGCCCAGACTGTAAGAGACATGGCCAGTTTGAGCAACCACAGGTACAGTTCTCTTCAAGTACTTCAGCTCCAAGTCCAAATAATTCACACTGCAACCACTGAATAAGTCATTACCCACACACACATGTCTACACTCTCCGTTCCCACCCCTTGTGGTTTCATGATGTTTACAGGGTTGTGGACTGTGCTTTAGGCTCTGTGAACTCTCCATAAGCACTTAAACACCAGATGTACCTATAAATCCCACCTGGCTTTTAATTAGTTTAGCTTGTGGCTGGTGGGTTTTTCACTCTATTGAATGCCTCCTAATGATCCACACCACTAAACAAAAGCTCTTAATCGCTCCTGCTCGCTGGTTTAAGAGCTTTCCCTCTGGGTGTGACCCCCACCTCTAGCTCTGACACTGCCCTACCTGAGCTTTTATGAGGGGGCCCAACAGGAGCTCATATTACACAGGGTGTCTGGTATGTAAAGCCATTTGTTCTGCATTTGCCTATGTATATGCGAGTCGGCCAGGCGTCGGCGGGAGTCGGACTCGCCGCACTGAATGTTTGTAGCTTTTCTGCTCCAACTGGAGGAGGAATGAGAGTGTTTCCTGCCCTCCACCCTTGTGCAGCGGGTGGGGGAGGAGGGAAGAGGGGTGTGTGTGTATGTGTGTGGGTGTGTGTGTGAAGGACCTGCTGGTGAACTGTGCAGTGGGGAGCTAGGGGAGGGTTTTGGGGGAAGGCATTTCGGAGCGTGCCTGCCACAGTGCGGCGAGGAGTTCAGCCAGAGTTCACACCGAAAACGCGCAGGATTCATGGGTCACAGCGGACACTGTCTGACCCTGTTATTACGCTCTCTCAAAAACACGCTCACAGGTACTGCAAGGTCCCGTTCTGTTACTGTTTCTGCATACGCTCATCATATGCTCATCCTCACGGTGAATCACTTCCATAATTCAATGTCCAAACAATCTGGTGCATTAGTCCCCATTAAACTTCCTTTCACTCTCGTATAAATCCTGGTTTTCCCTCATCTTGTGGCTTTTATGCAAACATGACCATGAATGAGACGAGAAGCTCACGGGGAAATGTTTATTACTGCTGTGTTCTCTCAAGTGCATCAGACCCATTACATCTCCTACATGCACTGTCGGATCACAAACAGGAAATAAACAAGTAAATGAGAAACAGACTGGAGCGGGCCAGGAGTAGTGCAACTGTCCACACACTCCCTTTGCTCTCTTGCCCTGCTTGTGAACTCTCCCTCCTTCATCTCTCAGCACCCCCCCCACACACACACACACGAATACACACATATGCACCCCTCCTCACTGCACTATGCAAACCAGGCAGCCTTCCAGAGCCAGCTCAATTACAATCCCAAAACAAAGCGAAGAAGTGCTGGGGGGCAACGGCAGGGGCTCAGGCTTTGGCTAAATAAGCACCCTGCTCCAAGCTCATAGCTGTCAGTTATGTTTGAAAACCGTGTCATTTCTATTACCCCTGCACAGCATTTGAACACTCTCTTCATGTGGTTTGCCTGTTGACTTGCTTTACTCAGCTTTGGGAGAGGCATGAAGGATGTGTTGTGCTGAACATCCATATCAGACTTCTGATTAGGTCAAGAGATTAGTGAGTAGTTATGTATGTTTTTCCTCTTTGAATTTATGCCAATTCACAGTGCAGTATATCTTCAAATATTATGTAAAGTTTGACCTGAAAGGGCACTGGTTGAATTTATTTGAGAGATTTTCTTTACTCCCTAAAAGGACCAGTGAACTAACACAAGCCTTTTCGAGTGTTCTTAGTGTTTATATTTAATGTTGGTGATCAATCCGAAAAAAAACAAACAAAAAAAAAAAAACTTGGGCCAAAAGCTTATTGCATAGTTATTCCAAAACAGTGTCCCAGCTCACCAGACGGGACATTCAAATCCATTTCATGCAGTGACTTAAAGGAGCTGTTAGGGGCATTAAACATTTGGACATCGGGTTCCTACCACCACTGCTGTTACCAATTCTCAGTAAGTTTGTCTAGAATGGAGCATTTCACTCTAATGACTTTGTTTACATCGTAATGATTGAATTATGCAGACATTTTGAAAAACAAACTGGTGGAATTGCAGCATAGTACAAAGGTGCTTATATGAATTAGTTTTTCATTATTGTGCAACTATCACATCTGCATGCATATCTGTTTTAAACTGTGAATAAACATTGGTTAATGATCATTATCAAGAGGTTGAATTTCAAAAGGGTGAGACATGCTTGTGCTTGTGACAGTCTGCCAGTGAATCACATTTTATGATCCAGAATTATCAGCAAATATGCACAAGGGACTAAATATGTGGACGTAACTGCTTCTGAAAACAGAGAAACTGTCATTTGGGATTTTAGGAAACTGTATGATTTTTAATTGAGACCATTTATTTCCAAATTAATTCATATAATTCAACAGCTGAACTGAGTCATGAGCCTTGCGACTAACAAAAGATAGAAATGCAGAAAGGATGGAAATGATTAGAAAAGAAAGGCTTCAAAAAAGCTACAGGCAAATTGTTGAGTTCTTCATAACAAAACCCACTCCCAAAGTACAAGGTACTCTACTGTTTAGTCGTTTGATGGCCTGTTTCCCCACTTAAAAATGCCCTGTTCCTTTGAAGTTTTACTGATTCTCATTAGATTCAATTAAGTGCTTCTGATGCCGCTTTCACACTCTGATTAACTAGAAGATAATAATTGCTAAAAAAATTTAAGTCTCCCTAACATCTTTGGTTGAAAGCTGGAGGGCTGTTATTCTAGTTTTCGTGCTCTAAACAGGTGTGTATGGTGTGCTTAGTTAAACACCTCTGCTGTGTAGTGTAGCAGCCCCCCCTCCCCCCCAGCCTGCTCATGCTTTTTCTCGGAAGGGAGCAAGAAGTAAGAGCTGTTTGTTTGCACCCATTGACAGATGACTGGCTGGACTCCAAGCCCTCGGCCTGACCTGGAGTTGAACCCTATTGTTCCAACACCACAATCGAGTGCAGGGCATTGTGTGCAAGTGCCTTCAGAGCAGTGGGTGAGGCTAGAGAAGGAGAGGTTAGGAGTCTCACTAGATACCCAGGGCCAGGTCTCATGACTTATGGTTATGATCCATGGGTCAGAATGAGAGCCAAGTACATGTGGAAGTGTTAGTTCTCAGAAAGTGAAAGCAGTCCTGAGATTATGCTTTACAGAAGTAACAAGTGGTGGTTAGATGCTGTTGATCTGTAGTTAAGTGATGCATAATAATGTCTGAAGTTTTGACAGTTTTGTGGTTTCATACCATTTGAGTAAGTTGACCATTGTCCTGCTTTGGAGCCAAAAGATGTTAACATCTGGTTTTCTATGTATTGAAAAAACCGAGGCTGTTTCTTTCTTCTGTGGTGTAATGGATAGGTTAAGAAAAGATCTCATACTCAGTCCTTCAGAGAGCCATCCTCAGTTGTTCTGTTCCCTCATGTCTCTCATCCACAACTCAATTCTAGATTAGCAGCAGCAGCTGCAGACGCACAGGCCTCAGTTTAAACAGAACAGAGGAACAGTACACTGCAGTCTTTGTGAATCAACTGGAAACCATCAACTCTAATCAAATGACTGCAGGCCCAGATTCAAGCCAGATGTAGGAATTTTCGCTGGGCCTGCAGTGGCAGCCAGGGAGAGGGGTCAGTGGTTGGAGAAGTGAGACTTTAAGTTTTGCTTTGGCATTGTAGCTGCTTACAGTGAACGGTCTTTCAGTCTTTCAGTTTCATGGGCTTAGTCCACAAAACACAATATGACCAAAGGCAGAAAATGTTCTGCAAAAACACAATTTTCCACTCACCTTAGATGTAAACAAATAAGACATGTTTGGTGTCAAAATTTTGCATCTTATGAATATTAACAAATATTAGAAGTCTTTCCATTAACACATACCCAAAATTGTCTTACAGCCCTCTTTTGTTAATGTGGTTTAGGACTCACTGGACCCACTAGGTCACAAATGGCCCCAGAAGTTGGAGTGCTGGTCTAGAATCTTTTTGCATCAATGGCAGTCATTATACAGAGAAATCCAAGTCTGTGCCACTTTAATGAAGAGGATGTAGGTTAAGTTTTGACTCCTCCATTTTCAGAAGTGATTAGGCTGACTTTACTTCTAGTGTTAGCAAGGTTAGCCTCTAAGTTTCTTAAGTAAATTACAAAATTTGGTCATACGTTGGACATCTTTGGTAAGAGGAAAATTGCTGAAATTAGATTTTTTGACAAACCATTCCTTTAAGGGTAGAGCGATTTTTATTTGAGATGAAGTAAAGGCAGGGCCAATGATCTGATCAGCTTGGTGTTGTGGATGCAGAATGCTCACACATTTACTTAAGTGGCTGTGGAAGGCATTTTGGTACTTCCTAGACCAGGTAAGCATTGTATCTGTGCTACTCTCCATAATTATTGTTGTTCAAAGGCCTCTGCTGCTGTTGAATCACAAATTGTCCTGTGAGTTTCAGGAGCTTCAGAATAGGGCTTTAATCCAACAATATGTTTTTATATGAATACCTGGAGTCACAAAGGAGTGTCAGACAGATATGGAGATCAAACAGATGTAGTTTTGTTCTATGTGTATATGAGTTGTTTGAACAATTATATTTGTTCTGGAGACTTGCCGACACTTGGGAAAAGGCATCTAAAAGGCTGGAAGAGGTTTCACTAACATGATTCACCTTGGATTTTCCCACATTCACCATTCATTAATCATTCAGAATGATTAAAAACATTGTTATTAGGAATAAATCACCTTGCAGCAATAAAGAACAGTGTGCAGGTCCTGTCCTGTTTTTTTCCTTAGGGTTAAAGGCTTTTTCCTGGCACCTGTCATGAGCTTTTGAATGTGCATGTTTTACGGTTTTATTTAGTATGCACAGTAACAGCATGTGTACACTAATGCTCAATTGTGTGTGTGTGTGTGTGTGTGTGTGTGTGTGTCAGACTGTGTGTGTCGCGGGTGAGGAAACCACGCTGCTGTAAAGGTCCTCAGGGATTGCTGCCCCGCTTCTCCGGCACACAAGCTGAAGGCCAGGAGCAACTCTTTCGCCTCACAGACAACATCCACTCTGAATAGTGAGTATTCAGATCAAACCCTTCAGACACTCAGCTTGTTGCTTCAAAGAAAAGTAAAACACAGTTTTATACAGACAAAAGTGCATCCCAAAACATGAAAACTTGAGATGTTAAGAACTAAATGCAAACTTTGCATAATTGGACTTGATGATTAAATTACAGGCCAGTCATCTTGGTTGGATTGAAATTAATGGTATTCAGAGGAAAATATTGTTTGACGTACCACCTACCTAAACAGTGTCCACACCAAGTACGCCACTTCATGACAAGGGCATTCACTAATGGCAGGGGCATCATTCAGCAGGAAAAATTGTGGATGGTTGAGGAATGGTTTGAGGAACATGACAGACAGTTCACAGTGTTGAATTGCGCTTAAAATTTCCTAAATCTAAGGGTGTTTTCACACTTGGTCCGTTTCAGCCCTTAAAGCGAACTCAGATCGATTTCTCAGCATTTTTTGCGTATATGTGAACATGCCAAACGAACTCGGACCCCTCTGAAACAAACCAAACTGAGACCACTTCGGGAGGTGGTCTCAGTTTGGTTCGCTTTGAGTTCCGCGGCTCTATTTGGTTAACACGCGCGTTTTGAACACAAAGTGCTCTGAGTTTGCTTCAACTGTTTTCGCCCGCTAGGCTTACGGTAGGTAGATCATGTGGTAAACCATATGTCTATCCGGGAAACAACCAAAAATAAAGAAAAACTAAAAAATACGAAGAAACGAACAAATGATCATAAAAAATAAAAAACCCAGTAAATACATAAATAAAGGGACTTAGAGATTCTTGTCAAGATCAAGTTTCTCTACCAAGCTGCTCAGACTCAAAGCATTCTTGCTCTCCATCAGCTGAAGAACGATGGTAGCAGAGATCTTTGTGGAAAACGTAGAAGTTTGGTAGAGCTTTTAACCATCTTCTCTTATGTGGAAAAAAATCTTAAGAATGGTGAATGTGAATGAACTCACACTGTGAACAGTTCTCTTTCTGTCTGTCCACTTTTTGGACCACTTCTAGAGGACTGAGTTTGGTTCCTTTAAAGAGGACTAAATGTGAAAACACCCTAAATCCAGTCAAGCTTCTTTGGGAGATGCTGACAAACTAGTCCAATTTGTGGAAACCCACCTCAGAAACAGTGTGACTAAGATCCACTGTTGACGTCTTGATGGCAGATACCACAGCACCTTCATCCTTGCATCTGTGGGTTAAAGCTGTTTAGGTGGCACAAGGTGGCATACACAATATTAGACAGGCGGTTTAAGTGTTATGGCTGATTGGTGAATATACAATAATGTATAATATATATAATTTAATATGTCATTTAATACAGTTAGCAGCTCAAAGTGCTACACAGCGAGATGAGTAATTTAGTAATTTAAGAAATTAAAGTTGAGCTTTAGATAATGATTACTACTTTTTGGTAACATTAACGTAGGAAAATATGAAATGGGGCTCTCAAAAAGCCAAAGCCATCTACGGCTTGGAATCCAAAGACAGCATAATTAGCTTCACGCTGTAACACTCTCAGTTAGCTGTTTACTCACACTTCGTTGGCAGTTAGTGTTGTCCACAAAGCACGTCCAAGGACATTGTGTTAGTGGAAGTTCAAAAAGATGTTTTGGCACATAAAACTGAGAAAGCAGGTGCTATTCTTCATCCCAGTGTTGTTAGCATTGTGTAATATTGAGAAGAATTGGTAATAACTAAATTGGAGAGGAAACTGGGTCTAAAATCTAAGAAATGAATGACATTTTATTATGCATCTGAGCCAATAGCATAGATCAAGTTAAAAATGTAAAGTAAGTAAAAGTAGAATTGTAATTAAATGCTAAATTAGAAAGAAATGTTTCTTAAAAGTGTGCTGAACTTGATCGCTTAATAAAAAGTACAGTTGATTTTGGACACTTTGGAAGCATAATAATAATAAGCAGTGTTCCTGGTAATATTTTTTCATGGCAGCTTGGCAGGCCTAAATCTTTGCAACCACAGAAATGAAGCCAAAAAAAGAAAACATGAAGTGGAAATGGACACTCCCCCTCTCACTTGGCAAACCGAGCCCCCACATCCCAAAATTATACCAACCCCCCCCCTTCACTAAAAGAAAATTGCACACCACCCTTCCGCCCCTCAACAAACTGAAATTGCTTGCTCACAGTAATCTCTTCTTCTCTCTTTGTTTTAACCCTCAGTATTTGCAGGTCAGTTTTTGTACATATAGTAATGTAAGTATACACTTGCAGATTGTAGATCAGTTAGCTTTAAAAACCAGTAAAAGTGCCTAAAAATACAGGCAACCAGTTCAGTTATTTCAAATCAGTGTGAGCTGTGTGTGTTGTCTTCTTTGTAAACCCATTCATTAATGAAAATATGTTAAGGTAAGAGGAGAGCTCTTCACCTCTGTTAAATAATTGAAAGTATAACCTGTTCACAAAAAAGTGCCACATTCAGGCGCTAGAAGCTGCCTAGCAGGAGTGTGAGGCAGCTTTAGGTCAGCAGTCTAAGACCTTACAACTGTGCTTGAAGCTGGGCCAAAAAAGGCATTTGTCACTTCTGAGGCTAATCCATCCAGTTCTGCCGCCCCCCCCAACGCCCGCCAACCCCC
>JBBPCX010000141.1:25400301-25428148 GCA_037974365.1 Hydrocynus forskahlii | reverse complement strand
CCGTGCCCCCGCTGACCTCTCCCCTCAGAGGTGCCGCACAGCCCATTACTCTCCCCAGCAGCAGCACCACTCCATCCGCTCACCAGGCACCCTAACACGGCCATGCTAGACCTTCATCATAATCACTCTCCTTCATACACATCGTGCTTCATACTCTGTTATATTTACTTTTTACTTTGCCATGGTTCTGCTAGTGCATATTATTGAAGCGATAATTAAGGCTACACCTGATTTTACTACACTTGCAGAGTGTGCCTAAAATCCTGTGGTAAACTAACTTTTATGCACAGCCTCTAATGGTTTATTGCTTTTATAAAACAGCAACAAATTACTATGATAAAATGCACTAATATTCAGTAATTTAGTTCTGACTGTTCAGCTTTGTAGTTTAACTACAAATCTCTGTGGTTGCTTTTAATGCGTGGACGAGTTTTTAAAACTTTAATGAAGAATCTAGTTGAAGTTTAGTTCCGTTCAGTATAGCTATTTTTAGGTGCCCTCATTGCTGTCACAGACACAGGAAACTCGTGTAATCTCCTCTTGTGGACAGAAAAGTGTTTTACTGCGTCCAGTGTGGCTCAGCCAATCAGATTTTAGAACCAGACCTGTGTTTATAACTTGATTTGTTGCTCTGACTCATCCTTCTGATCCTTGTCTCTTCTTATAGCTTCATCGCTGTGGAGCCCATAGACACCTACTGTGTGCTCATCTCCTCTAAAGTCGTGTACTTTCTTAAGCCTGGAGATTATGTGGATCGGGAAGCGATTTTCTTGGAGGTCAAATATGATGACCTCTATCACTGCCTGGTGTCCAAGGATCACGGGAAGGTGTATGTTCAGCTCACCAAGAAAGCTGAAAGCACGAGTAGCGGAGTGGCCATTCCCGGCCCGTCTCATAAGAAGCCTATGGTAAGAGCATCTGCTTGGGGAATTTTTCAACACAATTGAAAAATGAGTTTGTAATTTAATAAAATGTCACCCATCTCAGTCATTCTCAGGTGGAGCTACAACAATTCTGACTCTTCTGTTACTCCAGGTTCACGTGAAAAGTGAGAGCCTTGCTGTCAAGATCTCTCAAGAAGTCAACTACGCCAAGAGCCTTTACTATGAGCAGCAGCTCATGTTACCCCCCAGCGAGAACGAAGACAGCTTATTACTGGACTCCTGAGTAAATGAAATCACACTTAACATTTATTTGAACTGAAGGCATTTTTTTTCCTGTAGTTTTTGGTTTTCTTGAGAGAAACTTAACAAAAAAGAACAGGCATCCTTTATAGGCAGTTGTCTGCACACGGTCATGACAAAGGGATTATTTTCTGATGCAAACTAGTCTACTGTAATATTCTCAACTGAGCACAGATTTAACTCTGACAAATATGCAAGTATTTTATGAAGTTCTTTGTTGAACTTAGAAGATATATATTTTGTTTTACTGCTGTTTATAGAGTTTGAGTGGTACTTGTTGCTAAAAGTATGCGTATAACTAATGTTGTATATGTTTGTGTATAGAGCAAATATGTACATATATATAGATACACACCAGTATACCACTGTCCTCCATGTATTGTACATATCACTAATGAAAGGCTATAAAGGATTATATGTGTATGGAGGCTGGGTTTGCTGTACAAAACTGCCTTTAAGAAAAAAACATTTTTTATTTCTCTGTATATCTTTGAGTATTGTGAGGTTGATAATTAAATTGCACTGATTTAGACGTAACAAATTGCTGCTGATCTCACCGCTCACTAGTGAGCAAGTACCGGCATAGGTCTCATAGTCGTGCAGAGGCACAGGGAAGTATAACTAATGTCTCAGAAACACTTTCGTTGCTCTGCATGCTGACCAGACATTTAAACTTGTAGACTTGATTTAATTCTCTTTGTATTTATTTGCATTATTTTTCTATAAGCCTTTTAAAAACTGTTTTGTGAAAGAATGGCGATTTAATTATAACAGATGTGCTTGCTGTTTGTGGCACAGACAGTACGCTAAAGGGTTACGACGTGGTAATAACACTACGATTTATACTGATATGACATTTGACCTGGCTATGAAGTGCATACACTGACTCATTTTGTTTCAAATAAACCACTGTTGCTTTGCAGCTGTGAAGTGCAAGATTTTGTGCCTTTTGTTCTTGCTGGTGTTTTGTTTACCATAAAGATGTGTATTTGTAGATATATTTTTTGCCTGCGACTTAAATGTAATTAAAATGACCTAAAAGCAAATCTGCCAAATAACAACTGTGCTCTTCATCCTCGCTCAAAGCTGAATTTCCTTTGGTAAAGGACCCAGTTTTTGATTATTCTTCGCATCATTATTCATAATGGATCATCTTAAACGTACACCACTGCTATTAAATGCATAGATCTATGCATGTCGTTCTGCTTCTCGTTTTTGGCTCTATATTCATGAAATTGCCCCCATGTTTTTAAAATTACCCAAACCTGAAACAAACCAATTTACTATGCTGTGTGTTTGGAAGCTTGATATTCTAATGAAGTATTGTTTTTTTTTTCCACAGTGTGTTCTATAATACGACTATGATTAGAAGATTATTGTTTACTTAAGTAGCTTAGACTTTTTATATAGAAGTAATTTCAAGGAAATTTCACCAAATCATGGGCTTCATTGGGAGCAGCAACAGAAAGTGAGAGAATGAAACCCTGCATTTTGTTCTGTGCTGTTGCAGTGATGATGCAGCAGCGTGAGATGGTTTTCTCCTTTAGTGGGCACAGACAACTGTAAAGTGAATTATAAGATGTGTAAAGCTTTTGTTTGTATAAACTGTAAAGCCTAATAATAAACTTGTGGATTTTTAAATGAAATACTCATGTGTCTCCCCATTCTCTTGTCATCAGTCACTTTATGAAGGATGCTTAAAGGCTGTCAGCTACTTAATCTGTTTGCTTTTCATTAAATATTGCACCTTTTTGTTTTTAATAACTTAACGGAAAGGTCACTATGTTTATAAAGTGAACAAAATGCGTAGAGCGGCTGTGGTTTCATGGTGTTATCTGTGTGCAAGAACTTTCTGTGTATCTGGGGGAACCACCCACACAGTCATAAAAGTTTGTGTGAAAAACTTAAAATGAAAGAGGAAAAAAATGCATTAATTCCTTTAATGGGTTCAGTGAAGTGAAAATGTTTGCATACCCTTGGTCAAATTACATTATTTGGTTATTTTCACTTAGAAAATAAAACCTGTCATTTGACCAGGGTTATGGAAACTTTTGAATACGACTGTACATACTCATGCTCCCCTTGTGATTCAAGGAACCTACACAACTGCTTTTACTGCTTAGAACAAGAAACGGTCCTTTTGTAACCTATTTTTCATTGATGTATTTCATCATTGAGCTCTTATTACTTTCGCAGGGTTGTGTAAACGGTACTTAACTCTCACTGGACACACTGAGGTCCACGATCCCTTAGAGTTAAGTATGACTGTTGCGAGCTCCCAGCCTTAATTTCTCTTCTTGACTGACAGTGTAATGGAGGCTCCAGGGGTCTCCTCCTTACTGAGGAGCAGTTCAGGGTCAGTTTGTCTCTCTTTCCACCGCTTACTCATTACTTATTGATGGATCTATACAATGCCAGTCCACCCTAGGAGTCTAAGCTGCTAATAACAGCAGCTCTAGCATGAAGACGTCAGTGGGTATCCATGATAATCTGTTCAAATGTTCCAAAGTTGTATTTCATGAAGCGTTAAATGAAGCCAGATGAAGAACACAGTCCTCATACCGTAGGTCAAAGATTGTTCAGCCAACTGTCACCATTATGCTCAATTTCATGCATGTTTCCTCCACCACAAAGACTTCTCCTGAGACCTTTTCCATAAAAAGTGCCTCAGTGGAATGAATGTGCTCAGTGGAAAGAATGTCTTCGAGAAATTGAACTGGATATTTGCTTTAGCCGAGTGCACAAGAAAGCACTATAAACTTCAGCCGATCCAAAACGTCTGAGGCTCTTAGGTGGAAAAGAAGTTCTCACTGAGTTCCTGGGGTTGTGCGTGTGCCTAAAATGTAGTAAACAAGGTTAAAAAAACTGAGTAACTCACTATTTTCACAAAAAATCCTGATGGAAGTGCTGAATCTAATTAAAAAATCAAATCTAGCTCATGCACAATCTCATATATAATCTGGAAAATATAGTTGCCAGAAAGGCTGCAAGAGAAGAAGTACTTTTAGTTCTATAAAAAAGAATCTTCAAATAATTTCATAAATGAGACGTGTCCAGTGACTACATAGTGTTTAAGAATGTGTCATTTTCACATTATGAAAACCTACAGTGAGGTTTACAAGTCTGACCATTACATGAAAATGCTGAATCTGGAATTACTTTCGAACGTAATACATTTTTAATTACAAATTCTATTTTTCACAGAAGAGTGAAATAAAAAAAGTAGAATATTTTAAATATTTGATCTTGAATACATGATCTTCAGAATTTTGTAGGATTTGGTCTCTCCTATATTTGCTTTAATCACAGGTGCACTTAAGCTACGACTTCACATGTTTATGCAAAAGCCTCTGATGAGTAGATCATACGAACACGTTTCAATGGAAAGAATGACAAAAAATTAAAAAATCTTTTAAAATTAGGATAGTGACAATCGCAGGGGTTATTTCCTAGAGCACCCGCATATAGTGAACAAACGCAAAAACGCGAATTTGTGATGTGGTAAAACAATGGTGTAAACCCTAAATGTCCCCCCAAATATGCTCCCAAAACACTTTAATTTCATTTTAAGCTTAGCTTAGTACTTTAGCCTTAAACAAAATGTAAAGGTAAACCCGTATTCCTACTGTACAGTTTACACTGAACTCCAGCGGTACTAGAATGTAAAATGCTGATTTTACCGCAGTACAGACAGTACTGTAATTCACGGATGCACGTTTTCTTTGGTATGCACTGTTGTTTTCTTTGGTATAAGCAGGGTAAATGCAGTAATAAATTAATTTAATTTAAAGTAATAAAAACACAGGGCTTTAAGAAGAACAAAACGAAAAACACTTGAGATGCTCCACAGGGGAAATTCTGGACCGCAGCTGCCAGAGATGCATCACAGGGCAGCAGCCAATCAGCAGCAAGGAGAAATAAATAACGTTCTCGGATTGGCTACTTTCAAACCTCCCGCCTCTGAGTACAACTGACCGTGACGTCCAGTCCTCATCCGCCACGCCCCTTCGTCCTCGTGCTGGTTGTTTATGTTTGAGCAGTTGAGGATCATTCTGTTCAGGTGTCTGACTGCCTTGCTAAACATAAACAACCAGCACAAGGATGAGGAGGAGTTGCGGATGAGCCTCCGACATCACAAAAGCAGAGAAATGTGGAGGATGTCGCGAACAATTATTAGCTCGGGTCTCCGAAAAAATCTGTGCGAGACTGAAACAGATGAACCGTGAATAAGACATATATGTATTAATGTTACTTTGAAACCTATGACTGAGAACATTTACTATGCTCACTTTTATGTTACAAATACTACAGTATATGTACATATATGGGTGAATATTATGTATTTTGAAGGATACGATTCTTTTCTATATTCTTTTCTATATGTAAATACAGACACACACACACTGTGACGAGACCATGAAGTATGATGGGCTCCCACCACTGCTCCAGAACAGCCGGTTCCTCTTACCCACCTGTGCTGGGTCTCATGAAGCTGTTCTCTTCGCTGGGCGAAGAGTTCATCACAGGGTGAGCTGTCCATCCAACAGCCTCCTTGCGTTTATCTACTATTTGGCTAACCCAGCTCTGAACTCTCCCCCTGAGATCTGAGCTGACTTCTCCAACACACATGCAGGCCATGACATAGTTTCATGTCATGATCCCAATCTGAAAAAATTCACTGGCAACGTCAGTTACGTGACGATCCAAGTTTCATATTTTGTACTTTTCAGTGCACCACTGCAGTGGACAGTGCATTTCATATAAAGCTCTGTTTTGTGCAGTGATGGAGATACAGGACAGTTTTATAACTGGCATGCAAATAAGGAAAGACAGCAGCTGCCTGTAATCAGTCTGCAGATTGTATTTTATGAGGTACTGGCCTCTGATCCAAAATGACTAATGCGGCGGTGAGGCAGGGCTATTTTTATATAGTTCACCTTCTAAGGGATACAACCTTCTTGAGGGTGATCATTTCTGACTGTCGGGTACGGAAACACTTTTGACAAAGCTGAAAACAATGCAGGCAACCCTCGATTATTTGAGTAAACACACTGAACTCCGTCCATTAGGCCTCCAGTGGCTGACCCTCTGCAGTGTGCTTTCCTGTTAAGCAGAGCCTGTGTTTTGACAACCCTACCTCGAGCGCTATGAGCTCATGATTGGCTGGCCTGCAGTGGAGGAATGCTGACCGTGAAATGCCTGTGAGTTTTGGCTGAGAAAGAACAAGCTCACTGCCAGGGATATACACTTCCCTGTTTTCTAACCCACACGAACACACTCAGAATAACACTGGCTGGCGTTATTTTAATATCAAATGCTGTTTATTCAGTGTTGACATTAATATGACGGTTGGATACAATGAATTTACTGAAAATGGGTTGGAGAAACAACTTGTACCATCTTAAATTACAAAAAAAAGCTTTTAAAATTAGTAAGAGTCTACAAAACACATGCTAAATCCATGGTCTCGGTGTGATGGTTTGACACCCTCACTGAAAGCCTTATAAAACGTTCCCCAAGCCAGGTTCTCTATCGGTTAATGAGTCTACTCCAGTATTCTCAAGTCCAAGGAGCGCTCTCACCAGCAAACCTGTGAGCCATTCAGACTAACACATCAGTATTACCAGCGCAAGCAACTACAAATGATCAATCCATGCTACGCCCATAGACAATTATACTGGATAACCAAGCCACTGTGATACACCACATCCCTGTGATGCTGAAGTCCTTTGCTACGCTTGTTTGTCGCTCCAGGGACAAGAGGGCTTGCATTGCTTGATAAGTTTGTTGAACAAAATTCTTCACATTCAATCCTTCCCTGCGGTCAGCTCTTTATGTCCGTCCCTTAAATGTGTTCATACAGGTGTAGCTTCCTGCAAACTTGTGAATTTCCTCCAGAGCACCCTGTGGCAGAAGGCTAGCGGCCAAAAGAAGAAAAGCAAATGTGAATAAATGAGGACGGGAAGTAAAACGAATTACCTTGTGACAGCAGAACTAAAGCTGTCCCAAGGCAATCGGTCCATAGCAAAGAAGTGCAGATACATATAAATAACAAAAAACAGGGTTAACTGTATGAGAACAAAGTATTGAGAAGAGCCATGAGATTTAGATAAAACTACAGCACATTGCTTTGTTTGAGATAACTCAGTGTAGCCTGAGGCAAGGGCAACATTTCACTGAAAGGCAATGTTCATAAGACTACACTACACCAACATAAGCCTTATGCATAAGATTTGCATATATTTTTTATTAAGGCTAAACTATAAAGGATGCTTGTGCCAAAATTTTCCCCAAATTAGACATGTCCAATTTCACCCAGTAGCTAGGTATCCCCAACAACACAGTGCTACCAACACTGGGACGGCTCAATAACTGCCAATTTACTACTTTTGCTAAGCGATGCTTGTTGGCTAGCATCATGCTGAGTGATCAGGAGAGAGGAAGGGCCATCCTACCAATCAGAGAGAGCAGAGTCAACTGTTCACTCTTGGGCTCCCAGCCATGAACTGAACATGTGATAATAGGTTTATAAAGGCACTGCTTTTGTCTATTTTGATGTAATTTCAGGTCAGCCAGTGTTATGACAACTGATGCTTGTTGGAATAAGCCCTATGAATGCCTGCAGTTGTCATAAAACGCTTCTGTAGGTGTTGTTTATCTTTACAAAGGGTGTCTCCCAGTATAGTGGAACAGATGTAAGTGTGTGATGAACTTTACACAATGTGAACTAGATAAGTATGGTATATAAGCTATAGCAGGAAAAATCAGACACTAGAAATAAGCTTGATCAACAACATCCAAGATAGGAAGAAACCTTTTCACCAACACAGAAACCTTATGTTTATATTAGGTGTCTGAAACTGACCTCTTTAGAGCAACGAGAAAGTGCATGGTCCACGGTAAAACAACAAAGGCAGTGTTGGTCCTGACTGCATCTACTGCTCTCTGGGCCACCATCTCAGGATTCAGAGGGGGGAAGAGCTGAGGAAACCTAACAAAGGTCAGAAGGAACAAACTGAACACAATCTTACAGATCACAGTTTAACAGTAGAAAGAATGACCTTCTTTCATTGTTACCTATATACATGTTCATGCATGTGTAACTTCAGACATGTCTAGATTCACAGCTACCAGATTTACCAGTCCTAACTCTGATCTCTGTCACGCTACCTGACACGCATGCCCTGAAACATCTCCGTGTCTGTGTGGAAGGGCAGCACTGTGGTACAGTCCACTCCTGGGCAGTCCAGCAGGCCCAAAGTCAGACTCTCCATGAAGGCGTAGGCCGAGGCCTTGGACGTGCAGTAATCGATGGCTCCAGGGATGGAAGAAAGTGAAAGGATGGAGTTGATGCACACCACGTGGCCGTGGCACAGCTCCAGCATCCGAGGCAGGAAAGCTTTCGTGGTCTGTGGGGAGGGGAGACGGGACACATTCTGCATTGTTCTACGTTTCACCGCTATTCCCCCCGACTAGCTTTAGGAATTTCCAATTACCAGAAGAAAAGCTTCAGCACAAAAGCAGAGAGGATTGTAGAAAGGCCATGGGATCCCGTAAGTGAAAATCAAGCATCCAACTAAAAGACTTGATTGATTTAGCAGATGTTTGAATTTTGGCCCACATTTGTCGTTTGATCTCAAGTCAGAGGATTAATGACTGTGAACTACTATTATTACATCTATCCACTGGCCTTGCCATGCCTTAACATGTCAAAGGTTCCTCTGCCAAAATCCTCCATGTGTTTCAAGTTAGGAGCACAGCAAAGTACTACCACCTCCAGCAATGGTAACTAGACATATATCTAAACCAGCTGAACGCCACGTCTGATTATCATTCACTTTGGATTGGTTCTGAACATGACCGGGGTTGGACCCATTTATACGATCATATTTCTTCTAAGCGTTGCTTTAATGCAGATTCAGCTTCAATCTTTTATTGCAGCTGGACCTCTGCGAGGTGCTTTGAGGAGCAGCCAGTTATCCTGACAGGGTTTGTTGTTTTAGAAACTTCTACTATACAAAATCCTCTGATTGTTCTATGTGAGGAATGCGGTGTTTAAAGCAGACTTTTTCCTCTCCTGGCAATAACATCGATTAATTATGAGGGAATATTCCAAAACAAATAGCATGCCAAATGACTTGCAAGTGTTTATGTAAGTAAGAATGTTTTGAAATCCACAAAGAAAGCCGTGTGCAATTGTCGGGTTCAGGGGAAGGTTACCACGGGACGATACTCTCGTATTCCTTAGAGGGAAGAAAATGAGCCAGAGCACCAGGTTCTTACTTACCCAGAATTGGCCAAGGGCATTGATGTGCTGTGTTTTCAGAAGTGCATCATCATCACTGTTCATCAGGCTTTTCCCATGAACCACTGCTGCATTATTCACCAGAATGGTAACATCACCAACCTTTAGAAGAATTCCAAACATTCAGTCTGGATAAGAGCCAGCATACTCTCCAAGCCACACTCGATGCATTTCAAAGCCTCTTGGATCACAACGTTATTGTGTATGTGCATTTATTTTTGAAGACCGCTACTTTAAATAGTAGTCCATTCCTTCTGAGCATTCACCTAAGCTAAGCTGAAGTATTTGAACTTATTGTCAAAACTGCAGTATAAATAAATCCAGCAGAGCTTTAAAACGAGCCTCCAGGCCACTTGTGTTATTGGTTTTCATGTCTGCAGCTCAGAATGTGCCTTCAGGCGTGGAAGAGAAATAAGCTTTACCTCTAGCAATTCAGCCATTGTGAAGCACATTTATTGTTAAAGGACGGCACTGGCCATGAGGCAAAATAGTTTCATACACTGCAAACATATTCTGCTCTGGATCCTTGGAAGTGTTCTCAGTATTGTGCAAACATTGTCAGTTTTATGTTACCTTTTCCCTCACCACCTTGGCCTGCTGGTACACCTCCTCCCTGTTCCCCACATCACACACAAAGTAGTGGCATTCCGTCCCTGTCATGGAGATCTCCTCGCACGTCTCTCTCAGACACTTCTCAGTGCGGCCCCACAGGATCACCTGAGGGAGGAGGAGCTGTTAGTGGGCGGCAAAATCAGGACAGAATGTCCAGGACTGTCCTCTAGGGCACTGGTTCTCAGTCCTGGTCCTGGAGTACCACTGCAAGTAGCCAAATAAGGTGCATGGACATGCACATCCTAAATCGTGTGCAAGCAGAGGCACTCCATAACCTTCAAAGTTTAAAGAATCTACACCGTACTTAGAATCTACACCTCTGTGCCAAGATTCAACCATCCAACAGCCACTGCAACTACCAAACATCACTGAAGCACTGAAGTTCCCATGGGGAAAACGCAGTGATGTATTCCCATTTCTTTCCGCAAGAGGTTGCGGGAGAGCCAGTGAGAGTGATAGCACACGGGGGTCAGCCTGCGTGGGCCGCTCCACTCACTGGCTATTAGATATGTCATCCAGGCGGGGGTCAGAGAGAGGTAATGCAAGAATGAATCCTCCTACCTCACCCCGTCCGTCTTCGTCTCTCTCACTCACACACAAACACACAGACACACACACACGCACGCTCAAAGACATTACACGGTTCAGTCGGCTGATGAACCCTTTTTTGTCTGCTTACTATCTCAGTGAGCAATGTGGGGAGAAAAAGAGAGTGAGAGAGAGAGGCAGACAGCAGACAGAGAGAGCAGTGAGAGAGAGAGAGAGAGAGAGAGAGAGAGGGAGCACTAGGATACGAAGGCAACAGGTGTGTGCTCTCAACTGCTGAATGATCTGCCTCCTGACTCGTGCCCAACCAGTGTTGCAATCAGCACACAGAGAGTGTCCCATTATCAGTAAAAGTTCAAGCAGCGGGGCTCCTAGAGGACAAGCGGAGGGGGCAGCCTGCGCTCCCCTCATTAGGGCAGTGCTGCTGGGGTCAGACCTGGGCCAATGCCCAGCTGGGAGCTTGGAGCCTGTCCTTGCTCTACACCCTTACCCCCACGCTCAGCCATTTACATACTGCTAGGCTTCCTTATGGAGGTTCTTGTCTCCTCAGGTACACACTGTTCCAGAGACATTTTTCTGCTTCTGATACTAATCTCATTCTGCTAGCTCACATGCTGGACATTATGGACTTCCTGGCCCATCATGTTATCATACCTACCACTCAGTATATATTACACCACAAAAAGGAATAGTTTGCCGGAATTTTTACAGACATCTTTGGTATCCAAATTTAGCTTTTTTTATTCAGCACTGGAGCAATGAGTCCAGTGTGACCTACAAACCTTTGTGCAACCCATATATGGCCCCGTATGATATGAATTTCATAGTGATTACAGAATATTACACAGTTGTTACTGAATAATACATCTTAATATGAGTAACTGAATAATAAATCTGGGCTTCAAAGTGTGATGCTTTCCTCCAGTTGATGCATCTGTTTAATCTCTGTTCTATAATCCAAACTGTCACACTACTGCCTGGAGTCAGCTAGAGGCTTTTGAGTCGTGGTTCCTCTCAGAGTTTCTTCCTCAGTCTCTTTTAAGGAGCTTTTCCTGCCTCTGTCATGCTGGGCTTGCTCCGCAGAGGCCTGGACCAGTATTTCTGTAAAGCTGCTTTGCAACAACATCTGAAACTAAATTTAAAAATAGGAGTAAATACGTAAAGTATATATATAAGTGTTACATATAACTACACAAAGGGAACAAGCAGTTAACTGCACATACAAACATTTTCATGATGTTCCAGTGAACAATAGGTCAAGGGAGAGGAGCTGACACTCATGGCCTTCCTGACTTTTGTATGCTTGCTTAGCTTGGCTTACACACACACACACACACACACACACACACACACACACACACACACACACTCGCCCACTCGCTCAACTCTTCTGGCTTTCCATTTGAGTCTTTTCCTCTGGGAGTGAGAAGCCTGGACAATAACACTGATGACATCATCAGCCCTACTCTACTAAAGCTGGCTGACCTGCCAATGAACTTGGTCGTGGTAACCAATCTGCAAGGTGCTTTTTCACCTACTGCACCACCTGCATGCGATCCATTCACACACAGATGCACGCACCTACACCCACAAGCATGCCCTCCGCACACACACACTCTCTCACACACACACAGACACACACACACTTACACACACACATTTACTCGGTCTCACTCACACACACACACACAC
Source organism: Hydrocynus forskahlii (assembly GCA_037974365.1). Classification (NCBI taxonomy): domain Eukaryota; kingdom Metazoa; phylum Chordata; class Actinopteri; order Characiformes; family Alestidae; genus Hydrocynus; species Hydrocynus forskahlii. Next base: position 25,415,809 of record JBBPCX010000141.1, on the reverse strand, counting down.
ACACTGACACACTTACTCTGTCTCACACACACACAGACACACGTACACACACAGACACCCACACTCACACACACACACACACACACACACACTCTGTCTCACTCACACACATACACACACACACACAGACACACACACACACTTACTCTCTCTCATACACACACACAAAGACACACACACACACACACACACACACACAGACACACACACACACAGACCCCCCCCCCACACACACACACACACACACATTCTCCTAAAGTAGAACAGTTCCCATTGAAATTATTAATACCTAAATGATCCGGGTTCTATTTTACTGTAAGAAAGTAAGAAATCAGTAAGAAATCCATGCAGTTTAAAAGCTGAGACTGTTCTGCCAAAAAAGCTGCGGTGACAGTGTGCTGAACTTTGTTTTGTTCAGAGGTTTTTTCTCCCGTACAGCACAGGGAAGTATGAGCGGGGAGGTTAAAAAGTCATAGATCATTTAAGCTCAACAAAACAGTCAGTCTTGCCTGTCAGCACTCCATTGTTGGGCATTTGAAAAGGCAGAAAGGCTTTCGGAAACACCTGTGTTTGTGTGCCCGCGGAGGAGAATCCGAGGAGACTCATGAAACACAAGTGACTCTGCGTTCGGGGGCAGCAGCAGTTCACTCCAGCTCCTGTAGGCTGGAGACATTTAACCATCACATGGAAAACCACAATATGGAGAATTTATGCCTGAAGGAGTAACACACAAATAAGCTAATATTGCTGACAAAGAATGGGAGCCAGTAACCTGCAAATCACATGATGTCATTGGCATCATGCTATGTGGAGTGCTGTTTGTTTTCATTCACTGTTAGCAACATTAGTGCCTCTGGCTGAACTATTTCTTTAAAGGAAAAGTGGAACACTAGTATTTCTGGCTGGACTATTCCTTTAAAGTAAAGAATGGTTAAACATTCTCATTTCTGGCTGGACTATTAATTTATGGCAGAACAATGGGAAAATTAGAATTTCTTGCTGAACTATTCCTTTAAGGGAGAATTTGGGTGAACTTGTATTTCTGGCTGGACTATTCATCTACAGGAGAAAATTTGGGGAAGCTGGTATTTCTAGCTGGACTATTCATTTAAGGGAGAAAATAGGGGGAAGCTGGTATTTCTAGCTGGACTATTCCTTTAAGGGAGAAAAACAGCCCAGTATTAGAAGTTTTGCTGGACTATTTCTTTAACGGGGTCTCTGAAAAGCTTTCTGGTAACTTGCTCCATCACAAATACTCAGGAAGATTTTAATGACAGTTTATCAGCTAAATCACTCCAGACACTGTAGTCTTTGACTCTAGTGCTCAGAGGGATTACACTGGGTATCCAATGCACTTCCCAGCTGCCACACAGTTGTTTTCTATGTCCTTGCAACGACGCATTCACCAACATCCCATTTCAGACATCATACAGCGTGCAGAGAGGTAAGAGTCGCTGAACGATCAGTCATTTATAGATACTGACATAAAGAATGGGTTCACTTCTTACCTTCCAATAAAGGTTCCTTACAATAAGGAATGGGAATCACGTGCTAATTATCTCTCCCTCTTTGACAAAGTCAGTAATCTGATTAGACTGCAGTAAGAAATGACACTAATCCAGAAGATGGTGCGGTAAAAGAGGAAAAGTGATGAAAAGACACAGGCTCTGGTCATTTATTACAGTGCAGAGCTGGTGTCCGCACGTTACGCGCGCGTTTAGAGCGGAACGCAGGCAGGGTACTGAAGTCTGGGGTACCTTTCTGGCTCCTTGCTTGGCAAATTCTCTGGCCAGGTGACGGCCAATCCCTCTGCCTCCTCCGGTGATGAGGACCACGTCGGTCGCCAGGTCTTTGCGCCTCGGGGGCAGGAGAAAGCGCACGGCTGCCTTCAGGACGCACAGCAGAACCTGGAGGGGAAACAGCAGCGCGCATCCCCACAGCCTCAGATCCATCATGACGAGAGAGAGGACCTACTGTTAGAGGAGCAGAGCAGAGCTGCTGAACGTCTAGGGGGAGTGCACGCGTGTGTGTGCGTGTGCGCCACTGCTGCTCAGCCTCCTCGACAAGTTTCACGCAGCCTTGGTGGTGGAGAGGTAGGACCCTCCTGGTTTAAGCGCCCCTGGGTGTAAAGCTGAGAGCCAAAACCGCACTCCTGCCAGTCCAGGTGTAACGTGTTAGTTGCAGGTACACACACACACACACACACACACACACACACACACTCCCTGTCTAACGAGCGAAGACCATCTTGCCTCAGCATCAGACTCTTGTACATAGAGACAGGCTATCCAGAGTATCCCGCAGTCTCAGTTTGTTCAACACAAGCAAGTCTCTGAGGAGTTTTCCGACTCAGTTTAGGACATTAAGAACCCTGCTGTTAACATCTGAGAAAGTACATTCCTCACTCTCTCTCTCTCTCTCTCTCTCACACACACACACACACACACAAACACACACTCAGTTAAGCAAGTAGGATCATCTTTATTTTCCAGCTGAGTAGCATTGCTACTTAGACACAAGTACACACACCTACATAATCTCTTCCAAAATAAGCCAAGAGTAATAATAATAATAAATCCAGTAGCCTATAATAAACACCAGTGGAGATTAAATAGCAGTGCCATTTTTTATCGTCCTGACATTGGGATTCTTGTCGCTTCTGGGGATACAAAACATTTTAACTGTTCGTAGGATTTTCTACATAGAGTGAGAGGGGTACAAAATCCTCTCAACACTTTATATGAAAAGAACGTAGTCTGCTTTTGTATGTGTCTCACTAGAAATAGGTCTCTAAAGCATTACATAACTGTCCAAAACCACACCGTGCTCCAGTCCTGCTGCTCTGTAGGTTTTCTGACAGTCTCCACTGCCATCTACTGGTGAGATGTGGCACAAGGGCATGGACATGTTAAAGAGGTGTCCACAGACTTTTTCCACATTTATTGCATAACTCTCATTATTGACAAAAAATCATAGTGGTTTGATGTGAACTGCTGTGCTGTAGAGAAGCTTAATGACTTATTTGCTTTAGAGAGATAGCAATAGGAACCAGTGGTTGCAATGTGTACCACAAAAATACACCATATGGAAAAAGTATTGATACACACCTCTTGGTTATTGAATTCAGGTGTAGCAGTCATACCCACTGCCACAGGTGTGTAAAATCAATTATTAAGACATTTTGGACAATGCCATGCTTCCAACTCTTTGGGGAGGAACCTTTTCTATTCCAGCATGACTGTGTCCCAGTGCACAAAGCAAGCTCCATAAAGACACGGCTGGATGAGTTCGGTGTGGAAGAACTTGACTGGCCACACAGGGCCCTGACCTCAACCCCATCCAACACCTTTGGGATGAACTGGAGCGGAGATTGTGAGCCAGGCCTTCTCGTCCAACATCAGTGTCTGACCTCATAAATGCTCTACAGGATGAATGGGCACAAATTCCCACAGAAACTCCAAAATCTTGAGGAAAGCCTTCCAAGAAGAGTGGAATCTGCAAAGGGGGAGCAACTTCATATGAAAGTTTATGTATTAAAATGTAATGCCATTAAAGTCTCTGTTGGTGTAATGGTCAGGTGCCCCAATACTTTTGTCCATAGTATATGATCTTTTTTTATATGTAATGCTGAAAATGGTAAAATAGTGATAATTCAGGGGGAAAAAAGTAACCAGGCACTATTTTGCCTTACAATGTCCTGCTGAGGTGGCTTTTAGAAGCGTTTAAGCCTTTGAGACATCTGGTTCCTATCACTACCATTGCACAATCCTGATTCCTCACAGTTTCTCTAGAATAGCACAGCTCACTTCGAACCGCTGAGTGACTTTATTTACGTATTAATAAGCAAGTTGTGCAGAAATGTTGAAACAATTGGTTGAATTCCCCTTTAAACAATTGCCAAACAAATAATAGCAGGAAACAGCTCAGAGTCGTGACATTTTGTGTCCAGGTAGATTCAGTTCTGCATTACAAGGGCCACCTTCATTTATTCGGAAAACATACTCGATCACAATTCAGTAGAAATGAGTGCAAAGCCAAGGCAAGTGAAGGACATGCGGTATGTGGTGTGAAGTGAACTGTGGCAGGCCCAGTATGCCTTTGGTCTTTCCTTGTCTATTTATTTCACCTGTGTTTAATCTTGCAGAGAGAGATTGAGAGGGGGGGGGTGACTGAAAAGTTGAAGCTGTACTAGAGAAGACAGGGGTGAGCCACATCTCTCTCTGTTCATGTAAACTCCAGGGTCACAGATAGCAGCAGCATTGTGAATGTGGATCCGAACAGACCTCCACCAGAATCAGCAACTGGAAGAGTCACAAAGTGATGACAGTGTTTATGCATACAGGGTCTTCGTGTCACTGTATTACAGTTTCATTAATCCAACAGCAATTATCTGAGGTGTCACGCGTCAGTCATTATTAATGCTTACCATTAAATTGCAGTGTCTCTTTCTTTATCCTTGGATTTTCTATTCAAACAGAAAACAAAGAGTAAAATGTTTCATATCGTATATCTGTATATTAATGAAAAGCAGTGTTGGTAATTACAGCTCCAAGACATTTACAGGTAAGAAGAAATTTGCATTTTTGCAGCATTGTGGCTCAGTTTTAGCCCACTGCTCTTTGCACACTCTCCTCAGTTCCTCAAGGTTAAGGATCTCTGTTGGTTTCGAAAACCCTTCATAAAATTTGAACAGGATTCAAGTCAAGAGATAGGCTAGGCAAGGCCATGCAGTCATCTTCACCTTTTGTAGAAAACAGTCTTGTATATTTGGAGTCATGGTCTTGATGAAACATCTTCTTCTTTCTTGGCTGACACTGAATTCTTCTATGATATTTCCTGGTACATCGCTCACAACTTTTCCCTTCAATAACGAACAATGCCTAGAACCGATTGTGGAGAAGCAGCTTCATATCACTTCATGTAAGAGGTGTTTTTGAGATCAGAGTTCTATTTTTCTTCATCTGATTAGGTTATATTGTTCCAAAACAATTTTGCAGCTCTCCTTCTTTTTTAGAATGGAAGCTTGGTGTGGCCAGTGGGAACAGAAGTTGTTGTGGGTCAGTTCATTGCTTATTGTTCTCTATTTAACTGTTGTTCTTGCTGCTTCAGGCCATCCTATAGCCCTTACCAAATGACTGTGGGCTTCTCTCTTACCTTCTTTATCATTAGCCTGAGAGAAATCACACCTGCCCGGGGAGGATTACTCAAGGCTCCATGAACTTTCCATTTGTACTTAACTGAACCAGTTCAACTAGTGCGGATGTTTAAGATCTTTGCAATTGCTCTGCAGCTTTTTACATCCAAGTAATAATAATTGAACAATGTCATCCCTGTGAAGCTCCTTCTCCTTCACCTTTTGCAGCATTAATATGTAAGACATAGTTTATTTTTGTGCATATTTTAATACATTGTCTGAATACTTTTTGCTAAAAAACACTATGAGGTGTCTGTAGGTGTTTGACACTTACCGAATACTATGAGGCGTGTGTGTGTGTTGGTGGATCCCAGTGGATTCTCCGCAGTGCAGCGGTACATGGAGCCATTGAGCTCTGCAGGAACTCTCTCTAGAACAAGAACCTTCCCTTCCCTCTCAGCACTGCCATCCAGCAGCAGCCCCCCAACGCGCGTCCATGTGAACAAAGGTTCGGGAAACACCTCGTTCTGCAGCACACAACCACACAGAAATACCTTTTATAACTTTCATAAGGCCTTACCTTTCATAAGGCCTTCAACTTATTGTTATTAAGAATAAGACTTATTATTCAGTAACTATTATGAATGAATGCATATCTACTATGACACTAGTAAGCTACTTATTTATAAAAAAGTAAAAAAGAAAAGTCTTAACCGTTAGAAATATAACCCTGAAAGAACATTACAGTTGACCAGGCAGGTCCTGAAGGGCCTTCGCCCTGCTTAATTTGGTAATCGTCCTGTTTAAGTTTAGTCTAAATTTAAAGCTCATTTATTCACATTAATTATTTATTATATGACACTAAATACCTAAGAAGATAAGAGGTTTAAAGAAATTAACATTCAGTGACACTACTACAGTGCCTTTAGCAATATTTTTTAACATGCACACATTGCTCACGTACAAATCCGAATTTAAATTCCGGAAGCCTCCTATGGCTTCCAGCTACACTGAGAAGCACCAAGGCAGTAGTCCAAGAAACTAAATGTAACACTGCTTAGGAGAGAAGTATGTGCACTTTATGATAATTAACCAAGCTAGACTAACTAGAGTTTCTCAAACAACAGTAGCACCAGTTCTTAGAGACAAGCTGTATAGACCCTTAGCCTTATCTGTTATACAACATTAGCATATGAACTCAAAATAAGCTGTATTAGTGTTTTCACTAATAACTAACTGTGCACCGACATTTAAATGTCACCCATCTTCAGTGTGGCATTTATCTTCAGTACTTTCTTATGATCTTACCCCCTTTGTTCCCACTTGGAATCCCTCCACAGCGATGCGGACCGTATCTCCCACTCTCGCTCTGCTTGGAGTCATGGAGAGCTTAGGGCCCTTTGGAGCAGCTTGGGAAAGTAAGAGAAGCAGCAAAGACAAACAAGTTGGCTGGTTATTTCATTTGCCAGGGATGTCCACATCTACTACTCTGGAGAGTTTAGTTCCAACAAATCTGGATCTATAATTGAGGGGTACCTGCCCTTTTTGTGCAATGTTTGTCGTGGACAAAAATAATATAAACAATGCAGGTAGGCTTTGAGTTTTAGAAACATTACATTCTATGTTATTACTAAAAAGTGAAAAATAAATATGTAGTATGCGTATATTACTTATAGCATAAGATAGTGTCTGTTCTCTCATTGTTTGTGGGATAGGGATTGGATAAATTCCTGGCAGGTCAAACCAAATTTCCTCAGGGACAAACTCTGGTTCGTCATGATTTCTGTGCTCTTTAAGGCCATAGACCGAAAAAAAAAAAGATATTTTTTTATTATATGCTTGAATGGAAAATCCCAGCTGGACCCTGTACTGAAAAAATGAATGTATCGAGTATGTACATCATTTCCACACAGAACACATTACATAAACAGTTATTCCCAGTAACTGTACAGTATGGTGAGAAACAAAACTTTGTGTACTATGGATTCATGAATAAATCATATAAGTGTAAATCGAGTAAATTCAACACATCTCCTGCCATAGAGTGAAAAACATGCTCATCTCTGTAATGCCGAGTCAAAACAACAGCTAATTCTCAGGTAATAATATTGATGATTTAGAAGTGTAACATGTTCCTAAACAAACATATGAAAGGGAACGTACTTCACACTTCAGTCACTTTTTATTGCAATTCTGATGACAATTAGCCTTTAGTGATCGTGCATCTGTCCTAAATGTAAACACATTTCTCTATCATAGTTATTATATTAATATCATTAACAAAAAAGGCAGTAATAGTAGCACACCGAAAGCTGCAATTCCACATGCTGGTGTACTTTACTGTTCTCAGTGCCCCAACCACTCCGCAAACAGATTTTAATGAGTCAATGGGGATATCGCCAAAGTCTCTTAATGTACTGATAGACCTTAGGTGAGACAGAGATAATTTCATCTGATGTGATAGGTCATGGTTAGAACAAACTTGGGTACACATGCACAATACAAGAGTTCTTAAGAGTTCTTGAGAGTTCTTGTACTCACCGAGTGTGACCTCTGCCTGCATAGGCATGGAGAGGGCAGGGTGTTTGACCTCACAGCTGAAGAGGGCGTTGTTGTCCAGCTGTGGGTTCAGGTGCCAAGTGAGCATGGCCTGCACCTCCATGGTGCCGTCACTATACTCAGTCTGAGTGTGGTTGAAGTAGTAGAGCGGACTGGAGCTCAGCACCCAGCGTGGGAACTCCCGGCTGACCACAGTCTCTGGGATGATCTCAGTGGTGGGCCGGGGAGCCTCCTGTCCAAGAGCTCCGGCGGTGTAGCTCTGATGCGGCCGGACCCTGTCGAGCCGCACTGGCTCAACGTCTGGCTCGAGGAGTGACAGGGACTTCTGCAACTTGGTGTCATCCAGGTCCCGGCTGATCAAAGGTCTACTGTCTTTGGATAAGAACAAGGCTCTGTTCTCGGCCTCCTCAGGGGACTGGGTGGAGGGGACCACCTCGATTAGTTCACCGTCCCGCTTAAAGTGCACCTGAGGGAGGACAAACAGCAAAGGACGGTTACTAAAAAAGTGAAGATTTAAACTGGTTATCGCCAGAGACAACAGAAGCATAATTCAAAGCATAATTCAACATTTAGCAGATATATGTCTAAAATATGCATAAAATCATCCAGTCAGCCTGCGCAGATGTTAAACTTACAATCAATACAGGATTTTGTTTAGTAGGAGAGTAAAAAATGTTCAAACAGGTTTTGAACTTGTGAAGAGATACAGCTGTCTCATCCTTTACATTGTTGTGATTGCTTCTGATACACAGTAAATGGTTGTAAGTGCAAGACTGTCAAAACTGACTGTAAATCTAAAATAAATTACATTTGAACTTACATTTGAATAATACAGAAAAACAGAAGTAAAGTTTCTCTAACTTCTATGGGTTAACCCATTAAACTGCAGGGTTATTATTCAGGCTATAAACCCACTGAGAACTCTGGCAAACATACCCAAAGTCTATCTTTCTTAAATGGTGAAAGCTTTTTACAGATTTGCATATTTTATAATGAAATTGTAAAAGCTGATTTAGGGAAAACATACTTACTGTTTTCATGTAAAGCTGTGTGTGAAAGTTTGGACACTCCTGACAAATAGCAAATTTTGTTGATTTGCATAAATAAACTGAAATATGGCACATTTTCAATCGTAATGCACAATTATTATTTATTTGCTTAATGTATCATATTTATTTCACGTAGTTGTATTAACATTTCATTACAACTATTACTGTAAGAGACTAAATTAGCAGTAACATCTAGGGACAAACAGGTTGATTTGAAGGCTTATTGCTCAGGAAGTGTGATGATTTTTTTACAGTAACTGTTATAAAACTAATATGAAATGTATGTAGTTATGAGAATGAGGAACTGAAACGTGGGTCCGCACAGGCCGTTAAGGGGTTAATGCAGTGAGCCAAGAGGGTCTGTAGTGCCTTTGAGGTCACCAATTCACATTTGACAAATGTTCATTATCCAAGTAACAAATCAGTAACTGACCACGGGCGCGGGTTTTCCTCCAGTCACGATGCAGACGAGTGTGAAGTTTTGGGCCTCGTAGCGATTGAATCGTGCCGGTTGGTCTGCCGCAATTACAGAGATGGATTTCGGAGGTGCTGAGAGGGGAAAAAGTCAGCAGTACTCATTAGTGCATCAAATCATTTTGATTGCCACAGAGAAGATACAGCTGTGGAGCATCCTTAGGGCCACAAAAAGTTCAGGGGGAAAGTTCAGAAGGTCATAAGAAACAGCCCTGGGCCATGAGTTCAGCGTCAGCCACTGCTAATTTAGAGCTGCTGAGAGGTCTCAGAGCAATTTGCTCACCAAACCATTAATGTAAGGAACCAGGCTAACACATACCATATCACTACATTCACCATGTTCACATAATCTGTTTTCAACACGTAATCCTGATGGTTTTCACGTATATATCAGTACTTAGCAGATCATTACATGAGCTTCTGCGCACATCTCGCTCTTCGTGTCACAGCATGCTATCCTCTGGAGAATTACTCACTCAATTAATCAAAGCAAGCTAGAGGAGTTGGCTTAACACGCTTGTGAGTTCCCACTGAGAGCCACGGGCTAATAGGCAGCTCTAAACCAAGACCAAAAAAATGCATGTACTGCTTCTAGAGCTACTTCTCATTTAGGAAAAGCATTATTATGAGAGCATCATTATGCTGAAATGTTTTAGTGTGAGGACTAAACAAGCCTTTTTTTTTAATCAAGTCACTGAGTCATTTAAAATGAAAGCATCCAAAAGCATTAGAGATCGTCCGCAGAGCACCATGTGGATAAGTGAAGTGCATAAGGTCTAACCCCCTATTCTAACCCCGAGTCTTTCATCCACACAGGCCCAATTCTGAGTATGATACAGAACCGATTACAGATGAACTGATCTTGTGTTAATGCTTAGCCACAGTGCACCGCCCAGCTTATCCCAGGTGGATCAGCGCTAACTATGAAGATAATAATGGTCTATGTAAACAGGACTGGAACCTACACATAACAGCAAGTGTTATGCTTCCAGATGCTAAGACCACCTTGTCTCTGGATGCCCTGTCGTAGATCCCCACGTGACATTCATACGGCCCACTGTCTTCCATTTGGACCTCAGGGAGCCTAGTTACAACAGAGAGAACGAGAGCATTGATTCTGAAGAGATCTCAAGTGTTATCAAAGCGCGGCAGTACATTCTGACAGGAAAACCGCAGGTAATTTCAAATGTAAGTCACGGCTCAGCTGGACGTAACCTTTACCTCACAGTTGACTGGTAAACAAGGTCCTCTCTTCTGCGAAAGTCCTCCATGTGAGAGAAATTGGTATTGTACATGGCATCATAGGTAAATATCTTCTGCTTCGAACTACCACCCTCTGTAACCTATAAAAAAAATATGACAGCTTTACTCTGAGGAGAGTGCCATACTGTATGGAAGTGAGAAATAAAAACCAAACACATCTTATCTCCTATCTGTGGAAGACCTGTTACAATTTCAACTGGCAAAAATGGTTTCAAGAGGTTCAGAACTTTGGACTGTTTTCAATCATCCGAAAGGTTTCATTTGTGCTTGAGTCAAGCAGAGAGCTGCTGTGATTTATGCTCTGCTAAGTAATTAATAAAGCTAAAACTGCTCGGGTGTGCTGCAAATGAAATGACAGAATTTTTATTAAAAATGTCATCACATCATGAAAGAAGAAATAGTTCTTGGCCCGGTGTTAATGCGCTGTAATTGAATGCTGTATCTGGAAACTCATCTGTCAAAGCTGAGGCACAAAAAAACCCCTGTAAAATGAAAAAGGCTTGTCCTAGAAACACTGAACCATGAACTCCTAATCCTAAATCATACACTCGTATTTCGGTTCACTTTTCCTGCACACTGTATCAACAAGTGGGGCAGTACAATTAATGCAAGAAATTAACGGCTGGCTGTATAAGAAACCAATATTTTTGCAGGGGGTGAATGCAGAGATGTAGCCCTGAGCTCACTCACCCGAAACCACACTATTTCTCTCAGGTTGCCGTCAGTTCTGAAATTGCACTTCAAAGTCACCGTATCACCCATAACCACGGGGGGCAGAGGCTCGATGGTGACTGTTAAATACCCTGCGGGACAGAAGAGAGATCACACACTGAACCTGTAGTGCCCCAGAATACTCTCCAAATTACTAGATTACTAGCCTAATCATAATATTTTGAGCAATGTTATAGCTGCTAATCAATCCAAATACAGTGAGATGTAAGATACATTGTATGTCCAAAAGTGTCCAGACACTCATTCAGTGACGGAATTCAGCCACTTTAAGGTGTGCTTATTGCTGACACAGAACTATAAAAGTATTCCTGGAAGAATGGGACACTCTGGCGCTGCGAGTGAGTCTATATTGATGTCCAATCTTATCCTCAAAGGGCCACTTTGGCGGCAGGTTTTCATTCCAACAAAACAGAAGCACACATGCTCAGCTGTTAGTCAAACATGTTAAACAAGTGGAATCAGGTCTGTTCCTGCTGTTTGGTATGAAGCCCTGCAGACACACCAGCCCTTTGTGGATAAGATGGGTGACTGCTGGTCTTCTAAAAATAAGGGTTCTTTGGATCAATTTCCCTAAACAACCTTTCAGCGGATGGTTCAGCGGATGGTTTCATAACCATAGGAGCACAAACCCAGGAGGTATAAAGGAGGACCACAACAGCTTCACAGGGCAGATCCACCGCCTGGCAGTGGTAGCTTGCTTGTTTTGCTACTTTATTTGGCAAAATTAAGGAAACCACCTGCATAATTTTCTATTGTACAGTTGCTTTTATTGGATTTCTCCTAGAAGCTTACATTTTCGCCACAGTGATATTAAGAGAAAAATTATATTTCTCTTCCTAAAAACAGTTGCACGATTGAATCGATTGAATGGTATGACGGTTGAAAGAAGGCACATGAAAGGGAACATGTCTCACTTCTGAGATTTTCTAAGTGAGCTAATCAATATTTCATGTGGTTTCGAATCAGCCAACCCAGCTTGGCTGCTAAAACTAATATTTATCTACCACGGACAAATAACTGGGTTTAATCATCCCAAATTTAAGATGCACTTGCTGGTCAAAACTTTTCATAACTGATATTGCAAGGAATGAAAGGAGAGGCACGGATTTTAAGTTGTTTTTCAGAGAATGAGAACGCTCCCAGTGTCAAGTAGATTTTGCAACCCACGCATTCATTCTGTGTCACAAAAAAGGTATCAAAGGGCTTTCTAGCTATATGTCAACCATTCATCTGTTATCGTGCATTAGAAAAAGATGTTCTGCAGCTTAGTGCATTATGTAACGCTTGTGACAAGGTCACATGAATTCATCGCAAATACTTTCAAGCTTAAAGGGTGTGTGCTAAATGTAATCACATGGTTTTTAGTAAATCCTTCATCAAGAGCATGGCGTTACGCTGCTGTTGCAAACTAACGACACTGAATGAAGGGACATGCTAAAGAAATAGCATCTTTGAGACCTTACCACCAGTTGCTGACAGTCATATTTGTTACTTTGGCTGACAGTTACAGAGCTGAAACACAATCACCCTATTTTTCATTAAGCAAATACAAATATTAGTTGACACAGATAAGGCAGCCTGGTTTTGGAGAGCACCTTGGGTGCAGACCCATTCGAACGGTTCCCATGTGATAAAGAGAAATCAGTGTGGGAAGCAATATAATCTGTCACAAATTCAATGACCTACAAAATCCCCCTGTTCCTCCGTATTGGCTCATCCACTGTGACGTCGACGAATGGATTATTTTTTTCATGTTTTTTCCCTCCTCCCTAATCCATGAGCTTTTCTTCCATCAACCAAGTGGTTCTGCATGCTGCCCCACAGGCAGCTCAGACACCAAGGCCAGAAGGTCCTGCAATCCTGCAGGCACTTTGTACAAACTGTATGTAATGCTAACTACAAGGGACTTACATTTTCCATGAAAATGGCCACATCACTGAGGCAAAAAGCTTGATCACAATGACAGTGAAGAGGTATGCACTCTATAAACATCTGCACACATATAGAGGGATTAGCAGGGCATTTGAGATGATAGCATCATGTTTACTAAGCATGCGATAATGCAGCAGTTCCCAGTCCTGCTCATGGAGTCCCCCTAAAATGCACATTCTGGATGTTTTCCCTGCTCTTAAGCACCTGACTCATCTCATCGGCTCATTAACAAAAACCTCAGGAGGTTAAAAAGGGTGTTTAGTGTTCCAAACACCGAACATTAAAAAGTGTAACTCAGGGGTAGCAAGGGAGCAACACACTGCTTATTTTATGAGCTGCAGGGGATTGATAATAGCGTTTATATTTTAGTTTTTAGTCTTAATTACACTTTGCCAGTTTTATTTCTCTTTACTTAGCTGATCCGTGTACTTATTGACTCTTGAATCTTTACACGCTGCTGACACAAGCTTGTTCCTGAAGTCAAGCCTGTAATGAGTGGAGATACATACGGCAATGATGTAACATTCATTTTCTCTCAAAAATGGTATGACATAGGCAAGCTACTGGAAGCTTTTATTCATGATCTGAGTTGAATTTGCTGCATTTTGAACAGCGCAGCTCTGACTGGTTCCATGTGGACTGAACGAGCAGGAAAGTCAGTTCCTCATCACGTGGTTTTATGCTTATTGGATTGGACAGAAGAAGATGACCGATGTTTATTTGAAACATGCTCCTTTTCTCCAGACCGACAGGCTTATTCCATTACTGCAGTTCAGTTGAACATCATACGCATTATCCGGTACCTACAAACGTGTGCAGAAAAGGCGAAGCCGCACTTATCCCTCACTCTGCAAGTAAATCAACAATTGGTTCCATAGTAAAGACATGCTACTTTAAATGCAAAAAAATGCAGAAACATTTATATTTATCTTTGAATAAACACATCAGCTTGTACAAATGTCTTCTTAAAGCGCTGTACTTTTTGATCTGAGATTTCAAACTCTTCCTTTTGGGCTTTACTCTCATAGTTTGACAAATGCTGATTATTGCGTCAACTATAAATACTGTAAAAGGTAAAGACTGCTAAAAAAAAGAGGCACTTTCTATAAATGTAGTCTACATGAAAAACCCATATTTCAAAGGCTGGATTCTCAGTCTTGACCTCAGAAAGGAATTCGAAAAAAAGTTACAGTCAAGGACACATCTGCTCATCTGCTCACTGACAGAAAAAAGACATGACAGGCAGCTAGTAAGCATTACTGAATTACTGCTATAGTAAGGACTCTTGGCAAATTGTCATAGAGGTAAAGCTGTAATTGCTGGATAACCCCAACTGTCTAACATGCACTGACAGACACACACACACACACACACACAGTGCACCTAGGGCTGGTCTAAATAAAATGGCATCAAATGTTATGCAACTGGACAATTTCCCATAATGGGGGAGTCAGATATCACTTAAGAAATGACCACTGTCAGTGACTCATGCAGTTAGTGAGTGACATTAGCGACCTTTAATTGTTTTATGCACAAATTACTCCTCCAACTGGGAGTCAGGGAAAAATACTTAAGCTTTTATTCCTCAAATAACTATTAATCAGAGTCATTTAGCATGTGACATGGTCTCCAAAAAGACTGCCCTGCCTGTAATGAAAATCAGTACCAGGATAAAGAAGGAGCACAACATCAGCACCAAAGGCCGTCAAAGATAAAAGCCAAAATGCTTCACCAAAAGGAAGCCTGCAGTGAAGTTCTCCTGCAGCAAGTGAATGGTGAATGGTGGAAGTTAACACCAGTGTTACACACACGCACACAAACACACACACACACACACAGGAGTACTGCTGCAATACACAAGGTGTCCTTTCACTGTTTATGCACTTCTTGCCTGTGCCAGTGTTGCCTGTGAAAACGCCCACATCTCACATGCTCAGGACACTTCAAGCCTCTTCACTGACCTCCGGCCAGCTGAGTTTGCATTAAAGCCAAACCACACTACAATTAAATTCTGCAATAAGAAGAAAAAACAAAAGTAGGCACAGCCTCACCCTTCACTGAATTCATCAGAACGGAGCACAGGAGCGGCAGTAAAGTGACCAGAGTGTTCATTTTCGAAGCTGAGCTGAGTGAAGCCATGCGTGTCGCATTCCCATATTCCTCCTTAGACCTCCTTGGGTGGTACAATCGCCCCCCATCCCAAAGTGACTGCGCTGGGCAAGTCGTCAGAGCGCTCCATGTCTTTTCATCCGGGCTGGAGAGGCTCCGTTCCCTGGATCACTGTCAGAGAGGCGCCCGCGGGTCTGTGCTGCTGGTGGCTGCATCCAGATTTACATGGGGCAGGAGGAGGAGGAGGAGGAGGGGG
>JBBPCX010000141.1:25390131-25400170 GCA_037974365.1 Hydrocynus forskahlii | reverse complement strand
GGGGGGTTTGGATGGGGGGATTATCGCAGCAACAGCTTCCACTGAAATTCCCTCGCTCGCTCCGTCGCCGTGCACGCGTACGCGTGCGCTCATGTGCTGCTGATGCGCATCCTCCGGAGACCCTCAAACCATCATGCCTTCTGCAGACAGACAAGGGTTAAAGATAAACCCTTCTGCTCCTCCCCCACCACCTCCTAAGTTCACGAGAGGTCACTGGAGCCAGACAAACCGATACAGGGCTCCGATCTTATCAAATATGAGAGAATGTGAGGAGATCAGCCTGCAGGTCCCTGAGGCGCCTCCACCAAGCTCACACTGAAACAGTGGCGCGTTGAAGGTGCACAATATAATTACGCTACACGGACAAAAAGTATTGGGACCCCTGACCCTAACAAGGACTTTAATGGCAGTGCATTCAAATACACAGACTTTAATGTGGAGTTGGTCCCCCTTTGCAGCTACAACAGCTTCCACTCCTCTTGGCTTTCCACAAGAGTTTGGAGTTTCTGTGGGATTTTGTGGCCATTCATCCTGTAGAGCATTTATAAGGTCAGACACTGATGTTGGACGAGAAGGCCTGACTGACAATCTCCGCTCCAGTTCATCCCAAAGGTGCTGGATGGGGTTGAGGTCAGGGCTCTGTGTGGCCAGTCAAGTTCTTCCACTCAACCAGCCGTGTCTTTATGGAGCTTGCTTTGTGCACTGGGACACAGTCATGCTGGAATTGAAAAGGTTCCTCCCCAAACTGTGTCCACAAAATTGGAAGCATTGAAGCACAGGTGCTTTGTCCATATAATATACATCAACACCGTTTCAGTTTCTTTTAGTTAACTTGTGTAGTCTGATTTTATTCATGTGAAGATTACACGTTTATATTACACGTATATCCATCTATTTCCAACCCCTTCGCCCCGCACTCGGGGTCGGGGGGTGAGGGGGGGGGGGTGCTGGAGCCGCGAAAGCGGGGTCCAGCCTGGACAGTCGCCAGCACATCGCAGGGCCACATACAGAGACAGACAAGCATTCATGCTCACAGTCACAGTCACCTAAGGGCAATTTAGTGTGCTCAATGCCCAATGCATGCATGTTTTTGGCGGGAGGAAACCAGAGCTCCCGGAGGAAACCCACGCGGTCACGGGGAGAACACGCAAACTCCACACAGAGAGACCCTGCGCCCAACCCAGGACCCCCTTGCTGTGAGGCAACAGCGCTAACCCCTGCGCCACCGTGCCGCCCGCACGTTTATATTATTATTATTATTATTATTATTATTATTATTATTGCTATTAAAGTTCAGTGCTTCTTAGAATCTTCTTGTGTTCACATTTCATCCGAAAATTATAAGACCCGAGATTCACCTAAAATTCACCCTGTTTTTGTACCATGAAAAAAAAACCTTTTTAAACTTTATTTACTGAGTTGCAATTACACATTTACTACGGAAAACCCGTTTGCACAGCTTAATGCACAATTACCGTTTCTGTGCTGATTGTAGCACATTGGAGAAAACATTGTGTGGCCTATGCAAAACGAGTGGCATATTTAATGGGTTTTTCAGTTAAGTTCAGTAAACAAATAGACGTTTTGGATATGCCATGTTTAAGTATTCTGCCTGTTGCGAAAGTTTTATTTGAACTGTAGCATATGAAATATGCATCTATGTAAATAAATACCAGTGAGAGTCAGGCTTAAGCACAGCCTCTGTAGGGCGGATATATATATATATATATATATAGAGAGAGAGAGAGAGAGAGAGAGAGATACATAATTAGATGCAGATGGAGAAGGGATAGAAACATTTACTGTCCTGTGATGTTACGTTTTGCTGCCAGTGGCAGCTCCGGATACTGGCAGCAAAACGTAAGATCACAGGACAGTAAATGTTTCTACCGCTACTGTGCAGATGTTTAGATGCTTTCATACATTTAGTCTGGAAAACTGCTCTGTAATGATGAACTGCTCACTTTTTAGCAACTGCTACATAATTTGCGCTATCATTTGTAACAAAGCAGTGTGGGCTACTTGTATAAAAACATAAAACTTGCTCTCAAATATTTAATTATTGAAATCAATGTGTGTTGGTTGAACCACCCCTCCCCTATACTTTTCAATCAAGTAAACGCTGCACATTCTGTTTCCAGTGCATGTTCAGCTCGGTCATGACAAACGCATGATTAAAAGAGGGGAAAGTGGTTCACAGGGCATTTTAATTGAACTTTTTTTTCCTCTCCCTCGACCTTGTACGAGTATTCAGAATCGGTCTTGGCTTTGCCCTTTTGTGTCCTGCTGAGTTGAAAGGATTTGAAAAAGACTCTGACTGGCACATAGCACAAACGAGAGGGGAAAAAAGCTGTGCACACTGCAGCACTCCAAGTAATCGCTGTCTGGGTTTTTTTCCTTGTCTTTTTTTTTTGGTTTAGTTTTTTTTCCCGCACAGAGTAAGGAATACTTGAAGTTCGTAAACAGACAAAAAAGAAAAGCGATTGCTCTCTGCAAATTCAGGCGACAAAATTAAAGGAATTATCTCGACTATAGCCTTCTATTAGCCGTAATCACTAGCAGGATTACCCCCACAGGCCAATCAGGCATCTTCAAACAGAAGACTCCTACCAGCATGAAATATTTATCAGTCTGCTAAGCCTATAGAGTTCTTTAAAGCACCTCAGACTCAGCAAGGTTCCTAATAGTATTACACTGCGTTCCATAACTGACATCATGCCTCTCCTCTAACTCCGGCACTCGTTTTTGGTGCAAACTGATTATAAAAGAAGCTCTAGTGGACGGTCGCCTTTCATGCACTAAAAACTGAACGCACTGAACTCGATCCAAATATGTGCATTATTTCCACATGAAAACATTATCTTACGTCATCGCAACTTTGTCTCACTTTATTCACATTTGGCCGTGACTATGCCGTTGTTCATGTAGAAATTATGGGATCAAGCAAATTCAGTGCATCGATGCATTTCTTCATTGTATTGGGTTTTGCCATCCTTTTTTTCGCTGTTTCTTTTTGCGCAGTTAACTTCCGTCAAAACTAGATTTCCAATCAATCAGCAATCACTTTGTGTAAAAAAAAGTCCTATCAAAATCCCTCGTGGCACAGATTTTAACAGCACTAGCCGTAGAGTGAATCCATTGAATTTAAGTGCTACCACGACCGCTCCTGTAAATCCAGGAGACATCGTGTCTGGCAGACAGCTCTGCCAGAATTTCCCACATCACGTTTGACACAGTATCTGTCAGGCATACAGGGCGATTTGGTTTCCTCGTCACGTCGAGTTTGAGTCACTGCTTGCATACATTAGCCCGCGTGCGAGCTGCTTCATTCAGCGTCTGCTGATATGTTTATTGGGAGGGATGCCTATGGCTGCCCGGAGATAAGAGGATGAAAATGGCCATGGCATAAACATACGTTTTGGAGCTAAAACAGCAACATTTCAAACAGCTTCAAACAGTTGTGCTTCAAGCACAGTGTGATGTTCAAAATGAACAAGGTATTTGTGAGACCTCCTTCGAAACAACGTGCTCCAAGTCCAGCTTTCAAAGACTTGGTGACCATAAAATAATGGATAATGAAAAAGGCTGATTGCTGTATTGTAGTAAACATTATTTATTCTTTTCGTAATTCTTCTTTTTCCTTTTTTAAAACAAAGTGACACAGTGTAAAATAAGTACCATCAATGAGAAGTACCTAAGCCAAACCAAAAACCTTTTTTCTCTCTCTACAGAACAGCTTTCACATTCTGGATCGACTTAAAAAAAACAACTGAAACAGAGAGACTGAAACAGAAATTTCAACATGTACTTGTCTTTGTAATCCTACTGTATACATCCACAATGATGTTAACATTAAAATACCCTTTTTTTCCATTATGCAAGAGACTAGATGTGTCATGACCCTTTTGAATGCATTAATGAGGGTGATTCTCTGCATTCGGTCTAGAAGAACAACTTCATGCAGCTTGGGCACATCATTTCTGACATTTTGAGACAATGAGCATTTTTCTTCCGTGTGTAAACTGGTTCTATCTGCCGGGCTTGTACTACGGCATAACACTTGATGGAGTTGCCTATATTCCACTGCTTATAGGCATAGCAATACAGGAGTACTGCTATACCTATAAAAGGGGCCTAAGAATTTTGTAACACAGCTTCAGACCTACAAACAGAGGCATTCAGTCTATCTGTCCTTCAGTGTTTCTTCAAACTTCCATCTCACAGGGAACAAGTCAATATCTTTGAGTTTGTTTCTTGTCACTGTTTCAGACTGTTAGTGGAAGCTGCCAGACCATGAGTGTATTTTCATTGGAGCTGGAGGAGGCAGAGGAGGCGGAGCCTGCCACAGTGAGTCTGCGGAACCCTCGCCCCCCTGACATAACAGCGGCTGACATCACTCTCTCTCTGCGTGGTCCCTCCTTGGTGGATGGCCCTGGGCCTCTGACCCAAACTTCAGGGTCGTCACTCAGCTCGTAGATGGAGCCATCCTCCAACGTGTGCTCCAGAGACTCCTGGGAAGAGTCGGAGGCTTCTTCGGGCCGAGCGGTCAAGACTTTGCCGGGGAGCTGGGAGGTGGAACGCAGTCGGTACTGCAGCAAGACTCCTTTGGGTTTGGCCTCCCTCGGTGCAGAGCAGTCCTCCTGCTGCTGCTCTTTCAGAGACTCCTGGGATGAGTGGCTCCTCTCCTTGTCCTCTCCTCCACTGCCAGAGTCCATCCCTTCCACCAGAGAGTCCCTCTTCAGCAGGTCTGGGGACAAAGTGCTGTAGGTGGCCACCAGGAAGTCGACTGGGCCGTCGTGAGCATTCAGTGAGGTCATGCCTTTTCCTGTAGGAGACAAGCAGGAAGATCTGTGTGAAGTCTGCACAAAGACCCAGCAGATAACTACTGTCAGGTTGTGTCCATGTCTCACCTGTTATTTTAGGGATGCCCTCCAGTTTGGGCACTGGCAGGGTGACAATGATGCCCTGGGCAGTGCCCACCCACAATAGGCCTTGGCAGACAAGCAGGCTGGTGACACACACGGTCTTTTGACCTGTGGGAAAAAAACAACCATTACGTCACTGTGCTGCTTCTGCTCTACCTGCCATCAGCTTTAAAGTGCCAACATAATGGAAAACCAAATTGTCATGTTTTTTTTTTAATTAAACGTAGCCAGTAAGTGCTGTTGAAGTTTCGAAACGTACTGTTGTCTGCAGTCACTGTTTTTGTGACGTTGTGATAAACTCATTTACAAACAGTGTATCGGGCTTTTTAGCCCATTGCAGCTCAGCCTTGACCATTCATGGTAAAGTTATAAGGCAGTGGTCATCAACCCTGCTCCTAGAGATCCACCACAATGTGGCACATCTATCATTCCATTAACCAAGACAAGGCAAACTAACGTAGCAACCAAGTAAGATGATAACTCCACCTATTTTAATGATGTAAATTGCACGCCTAAATCATAACCCACGTGCTTCAAACTGTGTCAAGTTAAGCAGTCTCAAAAAGAGCTTTGTATCTGGGTTCTCTCACTTGCTAAAAACAGCAAGAGCTGACCGAAGCATAAATTTTGTCCATTTTCGCAGACAAAATTCACAAGCAGTGTCACAAAAGCTCAGTGCAAAGCTCCACATTTATGATGTAGATTATTTGCAGAACAATTCCATTAATAATAAAATATAAAATTTCACCTGCTAATTGATAGAAAGATAACATATATGCCTATCATCCATTACATTAAGATCGCCTAACTAATTTTGTGTAGACCCATCATGGCAGGGACCCCACAAAGACCTCTGAAGGTGTGTTTTGGTTTCTGGCACCAGAAAGTTAGCAGTTCTGTGCGCTGGGGCCTCCGCGGATCAGATTAGTTTATCCAACCTTATCCCACAGATGCTTGATCCCGACTGAGAGCTGTGGAATTTGGAGGTCAACTACTTGAACACTTTGTCATGTTCCTCAAGCCATTCTTGAACAGTTTTTGTAATTTGGCAAGGTGTATTATCCTGCTCCCAGTGTCATTAGGAAGTACTGTTGCCATGAAGGGGTTTACTTTGTCTGCAACAGTGTTTGGATGGGTGATACCTGTCAAAGTAACATTAATTCGAGGACTAAAAGTCTCCCAGCAGAACAGTGCCCAGAGCTTTATACGGCTTTTGCCGGCTTGCCCTAGTGCAACCTGGTGCCACCTCAAGTCAAGTAGGTAAGCGACACACACATACCCGGCTGTCCACGTGATTTATCAGACCAGACTACCTTCTTCAAGCATTATGGTCCAGTTCTGATGCTCATGTACCTATTTTAGGCTCTTTTTGTTGTGGACAGAGATCAGCATGGGCAGCCTGACCAGTCTGTGGCCACGCAGCCCCATATATAGCAAACTGTGCGTACTGTGTGTTTTGACACCCTTCTATCATAGCCAGCATTAACTTCTTCAGGAATTTGTGCTTCAGTAGCTCTTATGTCAGCCAGACTGGCTAACCTTCACTCCCCACACACATTAATGAGCACTGGGTGCTCATGACTCTTGTTAGTTCGCTGGCTTTCCTTCCTTGGACCACTTTTGTTAGACACTAACCACTGCATACTAGGAACACCCCACAAGACTTGCCATTTTGGAGATGCTCTAACTCAGCTGTATAGTCATAACAGTTTGCGCCCTGTCAAAGCCTCTCAGATCCTTACGCTTGCCCATTTTTCCTGCTTCCAACACATCAATCTCAAGGAGTGACTGTTTGCTTGCTGCCAAATATTTCCCACCCCTTGACAGGTACCACTGTAACATGATAACTGAGGACACTCTAATGTGTACCTGTATATATATCCACATTGTTCATATATACATATATATCAACCCTGCTCCTCTATATATATATATATATATATATATATATATAAATATTTATATATACACATACATATATAGGTAAACACATACACATTAATTTGCATAAACATACAAATGTATATATTTATATTTTTTGTAAAGTGTCATTTTTGTTTTATCTTGCTGTGTTGTATAGCTTTTAATCTACTGTTCTGCTGCTATTACTTTGGTACCGTCCACTTTCTGCCGTGGCAATGCAAATTTCCCACTGTGGGACTAATAAAGGTTTATCTTACCTTTTCTTAATCAGTGTTATTCGCTTCACCTGTCAGTGGCTTTAATGTTGCGGCTGACTGATGTACAGCGCAGTTTTAACGTTGTACACTTGCCTGGACTCAGGTAGGTCGAGCGTGTGGAGATGTTGATCTCCTGCAGGTGTTCCAAAGTCTCCGTGTGGAAGAGGCGAAGAGAAGAGCCTTCTGAGAACGCCATCCACACCCCTCCCCCAGCGCGCACCATGTGCGTCACACTCACCATCGGGTCTGGGTGAGCTTCAAAGCACTGAGAACGGCAAGTAACACAGTTTTGAGGAGAAGGCGAGAAAACAAAAGAGAAATCCCATGAAAGAAAGGAAGGGAAATGTAGCAAACAAAGGCATGGAGAGGAGCAGAGCGAAAACAACAGCAAGAGAAAACAATAGTCGAACATAACATAGAACGTACAGGCTCAGCATTGTTGAAGGCAATAGAAGCAAAGCATTTCTGGATGTAAAATCTTTAAGCTATGCAAATCAGCTGTCTGGGCTCCACCACAAACACACGCGCTCTTTGTTTGTACGTCCACATGTACACATGTGCAGAGAGGTTCTCATCTCCAGTTCAATTTCCGACAGCCGGAGCCAAATTTATTCCCGCTATTAAGCGCCAGGGTGGAGGGAGGGGGTGTGCTCCTTGCGGCAAAATGGAGAGGTTGGCTTAGCTGTCAGAAGTGATCAAAGGCTCGCACGCGAACATGCTGTTGGGCTTCTACAGGGAGGATACCTTTTAGGTGCTGCTTAGGATGCTCTGTAATAATGAAGCTCACAAGGGAAGCAGACTACATGTCGAAATAATGCACAAAAAAATATAACTTGCACTTATAAAGATGCGAATCAACCCTGTACCGATGCTAGCTTCAGTGCAGAGGAAAGCGCAGGCTTTGATCGACAAAGGCAGTCGACTTGCCTCGCCTCATTGGCATTGTTTACACCTGTCAACAATGGGTCTTTAGAAGCAACCACAGAGACAGAAGTAGTGGAAAGATGAAGATCTTCTTGCAGTGTTTTCATTGCAGAGAGGAAGGAGTTTTCACACAAGTCACATTTAGGAGGTTTTGCTGAAAAAATAAAACAAACCCAAATGGGCTTTCTCTTTTTTCTAACTGACGCTTAATGAATTGTTATAGATGATTAACAGTGTTCACCTGTGTGTTGAGATTTTCACCCTCAATGACAGCCACTTGGTTTGCACAACTAGCCCACACACACTCATCTATCTTGAGGAGTTTGAGCACAGGCGCATATCCAACCACCACCAGTCTGCTAGAGTCTGGATCCCACAACGCCTCTGAAAATACAACAAAGGTTTGAGAAACATGGCAGTATCTTTCTTCCATATAAGGAGCCAAACATGTCAGACCACAGACTGCAGAATATCTGCAACAAATAAAACACAGAAAGTCATTTCCTTTGCTTTTTCCTTCAAAACTAGCATACATGCTTTAATAAAGGGTACCACAAATGTGGCAAGATCTTAAAGAAACATTTATATGTCTATTGCAGGGCTGTCATGATTACTTACTAATAACCGTTTTAAATTTTTTTAAAATTCCCAATGAACTGCTTAGCCATATAAACAGGCCTTCAGAGCTCTATAAAGCTGTGTTTAACAGCTTGAAGATTCTCCACAAGGGGGAGCTATTACACCTCATGCTTTCTTTATTATTACTGGAGAGCAGAAACATATATATATAAATATATATATATAAAGTAAAAATAAATGTTTGCTTTTATATGATTACTACATAATTTATTACTTATCAACTAAATTACAAAAACAATCTATAATGAAAAGCTCTAATCTAGCCTTTCATGTTTATTGTTTTATTATTTAGACATCAAGAGGAACTGCACCAAAGGACTGCGCACAGTGTACATAAGCAAATTTAATTCACAACTTAATTAAAGACAAATGATTAATTTCATGAACACAAATTGTCGAGTTTGAATATTCAGTGGATAAAACATGTTCAAACACTCGGCTGCTTAAGAGGATTTGGGCTGTACTCTGTATGTTCAGGGAGAGTGGCTGTTATATTGACTTTGCACTGATGAGAAGTTCAAATTAATATTTGTATCTCAGCATGCTTTCATAAAAGTTAAAGGCATGCAGAACTACTTGAGTATGAATGGCAAAAATGTCGAATTTGAGACAAGCGACCTCACCTCCACTCTTTCTGCTATAAACCACAACTTTGCCATTCGTCAGTCCAGCAAAGAGAAGGTTTGCAGAGTGTTTCAGGCACAGAACAGGACAACCCTCAGGGTTACGGAAGGTCAGGAGGCACTGGGCTGCAGTGTCCACACTGCCGTACACTAAGACACTGTAATTAAACACGCAAACACGCACACACACACACACACACACACACACACATACACACACACATTCACATTTTTCACTGTGAGAATTCAGTGAGCTGAAAAGGCAACATTTATTAGTAGAATAAATATAAATAGCAAAAACCAAAATCAAGTTATTGGACTTTGAACTCACTTGCCATCCTGTAATCCCACACAGATGGTGTTTCCAATCCTGGAGTGTCCCTCACCAGCCTGTTCCTCATCATCCTCAGCAGTTCTGGGTTCCATCACATACTCGAGGCTCAGCACTGGAGAGCCCAGAGAGAAGCTCTTCACTGAGCGTGGAGTGGATCTGTTCAGCGAGAAGATCTCCACCTGCCCATGGGAGTCATCTCCACCACTGGCCACCTGCACAGGACACAGTGAAAAGTTAGCACGTTTGAAAGACCGGGAGAGAAGCCAGAGAGAAAGCCAGAGAGAGAGAGGGAGAGAGAGGGAGAGAGAGAGATAGAGAGAGAGAGATAGAGAGAGAGAGAGAGAGAGAGATGAGAGAGAGAGAGAGATGATGAGAGAGAGAGAGAGAGAGAGAGAGAGAGATGAGAGAGAGAGA
>JBBPCX010000141.1:25373001-25387415 GCA_037974365.1 Hydrocynus forskahlii | reverse complement strand
GAGAGAGAGAGAGAGAGAGAGAGAGGGAGGGAGAGAGAGAGAGAGAGAGAGAGAGAGAGAGAGAGAGAGAGAGAGAGCGAGAGAGAAAGAGAGAGAGCGAGAGAGAGAGAGAGAGAAATGAGAGAGAGAAAGACAGAGAGAGAGAGAGAGAAAGACACAGAGAGAGAGAGAAATGAGGGAGAAAGACAGAGAAAGAGAGAGACAGAGAAAAATGAGAGAGACAGAGAAAGAGAGACAGAGAGACAGAGAAAGAGAGAGAGAGACAGAGAGAGAGAGAGAGAGAGAGAGAGAGAAAGAGAGATAGAGACAGAGAGAGAAATGAGAGAGAGGGAGAGAGAGAGACAGAGAGAGAGACAGAGAGAGAGAGACAGAGGGAGAGAAAGAGAGAGAGACAGAGAGAGAGAGACAGAGAAAGAGAGATAGAGACAGAGAGAGAAATGAGAGAGAGGGAGAGAGAGAGAAAGAGAGAGAGAGACACAGAGAGAGAGACAGAGGGAGAGAGAGAGAGAGAGACAGAGAGAGAGAGAGAGGGAACAAACATAAAAAGCGCGACATCCACAACTTTTGCTCACTGGTAACAACGAAAGGTTCTAGGGAAGAGGAGGATGCAAGAGAGAAACTGCAGAAACAGAGCACAATGAATGAATCATTTATGGGATGCCCTTTGATGTGTGTGCTGCTTGATGTGAATATCTGAGGTTGTTCTGATGCCATTTCAAAAACCTTTTAGTCTTGCTTAGCCCATAATTATAAATGTCGATCAAACCATTTAAATTGCAGATTTTTAAGGTCAGGCAGCTATTGGCTCTGTGCACATTCTTAAAAGCAGTGACTGACCAAGTTGGAGCTGGAGAAAAACTGGCTTCGAGAAAAACATTCTCCAAGATCATTAAGCCAAATGGAAGCATTTCTCTTTTTTCAGAGTTTCTTTTTCCAGTGCATTCAGGTTTCCATGATTTGGTCTATGCTGGTATAGTTTCACTGCCCACATGTATTAATGAAGAACTGGTGGTATGATGGAGATGCGCTCACCCAGAGATAGCCTTGAGGCAAAGAGGTACTGGCTGCAGAGAAACCGAGCAGGGCACAATGGACTGGGTTGTGAAGGGCCATCTGTAGCTGTGGAGAAAGAGCAGACCTTGACTTTACACTCCATCCAAAGCTGGCCTATAATAAAAGAGCAGCACTGCAGAAAGAGTGTGAAGTAATCAAAAACCTGTGAACATCAAAAATGTCAATTCACAGCACACAAAGAATACAGAAGGGTGTTTTAATATCACTAATAGATTTACATTTTAAATACATGAATACAGTTTTTTGACACCATGTTAAATTAAACACAAAGTACAAATGAATGATACTATTATTTAAAACAGAATTATTATATCAGAATGACATGAGAACAAATTCATAACATAATCTGGCTTGATCTCTTTTGTTTACTTCAGTGATAATGTTGTTGTCTACAACAATTATGATGGTGATGATGATGATTATTATTAAGGATTTTATTAAAGTAACTGGCCTGCTTTGATTTGTTTTAATTTTAGAAAGAACGTACAAAAGGTCTAAAATCTGTTTGTTCCATTTTTTTGCAGTCAAACAAACCTCTGAATATGAATTTTTAGTTCATTGTACAGCCGTCCTCACACTCATTACCACATCTGGAGGCATTTTTAAAAGAAGGCGACACCATGGGTGTATGGGAAATAAGAGAAAAGTGAAAGGAAATTTAAAAGCAGACTAACTTGGCTCTAAATGAACGTAAAATTATTAAGACACAAATTGCCTCCCACTTACAGTTTAAACCCACCAGCCCGGCTCTTTCGCCCCTCCTAATCATCAACGGCCCATATGTGGAGTAACAAAACCACCTGCCTGCCAGAACTGCACTAATCTCCATTACCAACAACAACACGTCTGTCACACCGAGTAAACACATTACATACAGTCAACAACGGCAGGCGTCATACAACATCTCAACACTTGTGGAGTCCAAGATAACACACGACGCAGCCCGGACGAGGCTTTGAGTCACAAATGAGATTTGTTTGGTTTTTAAAGCCCCCTGTTTGCCGTCGGAAAGAGCAGGAGGATGCCA
Organism: Hydrocynus forskahlii; assembly: GCA_037974365.1. NCBI lineage: Eukaryota > Metazoa > Chordata > Actinopteri > Characiformes > Alestidae > Hydrocynus > Hydrocynus forskahlii. The sequence goes on along the minus strand of JBBPCX010000141.1, from coordinate 25,385,314 downwards.
TACTCCCAGTCTAGCGATCTACCAGCGTGCTCGCGAGAGGAGTGGGCTCGCACTCACAGGCTGAGCTCACCTCCCCTCCTGGACCCGCTCAGCAGGGATGAAGCCCTTTTTCATCTATTGGGGCCAAGGCTGTTATTCCTATTTTTCTCTCAACGAAAACATGAGGCAGGGTGATTAATATGTGCATGAATTAGCCTGTTGGAATAATTTATACTAAGGCTTTATGTCTGACAATCTCCCATTCTGTCCCAGACCAAGGAAACAGCTGTGCTGCCCCGCTATATATATACACACACACACATACACACACACACACACACACACACACACACATATATATATATATATAGAGATATGCCGGCTAGCTTTGTGCCTCTTCCTTTCTTTTGTAATCTTAGGTGATTACATTTGTTTGTTTGATCACATTCCAGCTCTGTGTAGAAAAAGTAGCTTGAGAGCGTGCAGACCTTTCAATTACATATATCTCAGCTTTCTCCTCCTCTTAGCTTCTCCTCCTTGTTTGTTTTCTAGCTAAGTGAGAGAAGGGCTGGATGTCAGGGAAGAGAGCCAACCGTGTTCACATGGTTCAGATGTTTTTCTACAGGAATCTGCACATCACCCTAGATAAACAGCCCCCCGCCTGACCCAATAAAGGTACTTGTTTACTTCCAGCTCTCATGAATCAACAAAGGCGAAGTCTTTCCTTTCAGCCGCCTAATACGCTCCTGAACACTGTGAAGTTTTGCACTGAGGCATGGAGCAGCTCCAGATGAATTCATCAAGTTCAGTCCTTCTTGATCCACTCTATCACACAAGGACTACATACACCACAGGTTATTCCCTTCACACGCTGTCTGTGTCCACAAGTTCCCCCGATGAAGCAGATCATTCGTTCTCGTTCCCTCGTGGACTATGATTTTCTCTGTATCGGTAGTTTCCTCTCCATTGTTCATATTCAATTTAATCTCAGCGCTTGTAGCGCTGCCTAATTCTTCACGCTGAGCTGCTGAGCTCGCAGAGCAAGACTTGAGGGAGTTTGGCCAAGGTGAAATAAGCTGCAAATCACAAGCTGCTGCACACAAAGCCCTGCCAGGGCATACCAATTCAACTTCGACGCATATCTGTAATGACTACTTTTCCTTCCCAGCAGCACAGCACATACAGAATCAATTTTAGAAATCACCAATGTAGCACATCATGATTTCAATACAATTTGTATTAAAATCCTTCTACCTACTATCTAAATCCCATATACATCCTTCTGTGTATACCTATATCCTCACTCTATAGGGTGCCACACATCCTGACCTAAGGCACGGTTTTTAAGGTTTAATCATTTGGAACAGATAAAAAAAAAGGAAAAAGCAACAGTACAAATACATTCTATTCAGCGTTTCACACATTAAATCAAATTTGAAACAATTATTCTCTCTCTGTAATAAAAACACACGTGCTAATGAAATCCAATAATCTCAGAAAAGCGTTTTGTGATATATTCATTCATTTGTTTTCTGTAACTGCTTATTATAGGGCCCAGGACAGTACCTGGGCTCACCCTGGGAGGGACGCCAGCCCACCGCGGGGCACACACACCATTCACTCACACACTCACACCCACGACCAATTAAGAATCCCCAGTTCACCTGACACACATGTCTTTGGACTGTGGGGGGAAATCGGAGACCCCAGAGGAAACCCACGCCACCACAGGTAGAACATGCAAACTCCACACACACAAGGGCAGGACCCTGATTCAAACCCCCAATGAAAACTGTGATATAATGTGACATGATGTATCATGAAAATGATAAATATTGTCATACTTCCCACCTTTACTCCGACTACTGTTATAATCAGATGCGCTGGTGCTCACACAGCCCTGATGTTGAAAGTCTGCATTGTGCAAAACTGTTTGGGTTGACGTATGAATTAGTGGATAGTCCCAACATAGTGAATTTTCATTCTGAGATGTGAAGCACCTCTCTGGCTTGGAACTGACTTGTAACTCATTCACTCATGTTTAGCAGGCAAAAATGTTCTCCACAAAGCAGCAACATCACTCTAATAACTTTTTATGCTATAGTGATTTGCCATCAGTGACATCAATGAGTTGCTCCATTGCTCTGAGAAAGTGTTTAAGGGCAGAATTTTTACCCAGGTTGCCTGGCTGGCATGCACTGGACTGTCTAGAGTGGACATTAGATACAGAGGGGCCTTTTGTCCACACAATTGGGGTCTAAATCATATAAAAATGGACCTAAAATGGGATCCACATTTGCAACAGCAATGTTCTGAAAAGTGAGGCAAAGAAATTTGGAAGGCAACATGAGGAGAAAGCACAAAAAACATGATTACAATAATAACAAGCTTGAAGTGCCAAATCTTTTGCAGTCTGATTAGTCACTTCTAATTACCAAAAGCAAAAACGCTACAATTAGCTGATTACTGCTGTGTTCACATCAATAGCATCACCCACAGCACAACTTTATGTATGAAACTGGAGGGATCATTGTGCCCCACTTCCACAATGACTGCAAAGTGTAAATTGCACCTCTGGGAAATAAGTTATAGAATACTACGAGCCCCATGCTGTCTCTCACCTTTTGATCTTGTGCTTTCGGGGAGAACACAGGCACACGGCAGGCCAGTAACGGGCACCAGAATGGAGGCTTAGTCTTCTCATCATCCTCTGCACAAACCCAGCCCGGCATATTCTCCTCCCCTATACACACAGCAACAAGCTTAGCCAGAAGCACTGCGCATTCACTAGAATCCGAGCCTGCGGAGCAAGCACTGAACCCAAGAGTTTAAAAATAAAAAAAGACATGTTGACAGTTACTTACTTTGAGCAATTTTTGCCAGATGCAAGCGATTCACCCATGAAATTTTACTGATGGGGCTCGGAGTGTTAAACACCACAGTGAAGCTGACAGGACGGCCAGACCTGTTGTGGAGTGAGTGGAAAGACACAGAATCAAAAGAAATGGTTCATGAGACATTTAACAGGCAATCATCACCCCCCTCCAATAAACCCTGCCCTCCTTTAACCCCATTTGACAAAACGCCCTGTTTCTAACAATTTATGTTTTTATTACAATTTATTAGGACATGTTACATAGATGCTTAAATGCTATAAACTCCTGGGCTGCTACTTTTACTGCATCCGTAGTAGCACCTTGAGTAAAAAGGTATTATCTTTAATAGTCCTAATAGAGAATTAATGAGCCGCGTAGGAAAAAACACAATGCTGCGGAAAGCATATGATGCGATGGCATTTTTGAGGTAATGCCCAGCTGTTCCAAAATCTGTTCCCACCAAAGTCCTGTTACTGAAGCCAAGCCCCGTCCATTTGGCCGTGGGACGGGAAGACCAGCCGCAGCAGCTGGTCCTAAACCAGTCCAGCAAGGCGAAGCCCTCTGATATGAATCATTTCAATCACTCAAAATCACTTTAAATTGTTTAACAGGATGAATGTGCTTCCCTCGGCAAGCCTGTTGCATCTGGGCACATTATAGTCAATTTGCTGCAGAGCTCCATTTTGTCTCAGTCGCTGCTCACTGCTGTGAGCGGTTTCTCGCGACTCACTTGTCAGGCTTGCCAGGCACCATGAGCCGCAGACGGCACTTGTTGGCACACTGGATCTCGTCCTCTTTGATGCGGATGAGCCTCTGCAGAGCCAGGCACCAGTCTTGTCCCACTGTGGTGTTAAGATTCTGCACACACACATGCACACAGACAGAGACAGCTGTCAAAGACACTGAGTGCCCGTTAACATATCATTTAGCACCGCGTTTGCTGATGCTCAGCTATACAGCAATAGGAGCCAGAGAACAAGGGATTATTATTCAGGATATCCCAGTCAATCAAGATATATTTGAATACAACAGCATTAGTTAAATCAAGCAAAATCCAATTTCCATCATTTCCAAGCTCCCATACCTTACTGTGCTCTATTTATGTGACAGGAACAAACAGGAACGATTTTCAGAAGATAGCGCTGTATAAATGTTTGCAGTGTAGCTATCTGACGGTTTAAAATGAAAATCGCTCAAAAGCCACTTGTGAAAATCTGAAAAGACAGTGTTTCAACTGTGGTTAAATACCTGTTCAAATATCATCAAGCTGTTATTAAGGTGGAGTAGACTAGTGGACAGGGCTGATCGATTATGGCACAGTTATTTTGGTCAGCACTGATGATTGTTTTACATGATTACTGAAAAACAAACAATAAATAGTCTGACAAAAAACAAAAATGATTCCATAATTACAAAGAATCATTATATAGATAGATAGATGGATAGTTTATTGTCATTGTGTCAGTACAATGAGATGACGTTTGAGACTAGCCCGCAGATGCACACAGCAAAAACATATGTATCATTTATATCATTTATACATTATATAAATTATATAAATGATCAAAACGTTGGTGCACTTCTACAACCTACTGAAATCTAACTCTTCAATGTTTTAACATAATAAATCAAAATAAATGAGAAAACTAAATTAGAAAATGAAATCACACGGTTATTTCACATGGTGGTTTTCTGAGTAAAGTGTCTTTATATCTATAAAGATATATTTTTGCCACAGTGAATATATTCTACAATAACTAAAACATGATTTTACAGCAGCTTTTCAAAATAACTGACCTGACGTGTCTCACCAAAATGAACAGGTTTTATTCTCCTTTCATGTATGTGTGCTTTAATATCTTTAAAACACAAATAACTGATCTCAATTTGCACAGATATTCAATATTAACAGGCTCAAATTCAAACTTGACTGGGACTCCCTTAATCATTATTTAGAGCAGTGGTACTGTAGCTGCAGAATCATACCTGATAGGATCCCTGCAGAGTGCCCACTAGCAGTGTGACCTCCTCCACCACGGAGAGATCATGCTGCAGCTCCTGTAGCTCATGGTACAGCCTCGGCGGCCCCAGAAACATCTTACCTAAAACAACCAACCCTTCATTATCACCCACTGTAGCATACTGTATACATTCACCTCCAATCACAGTGCACCAATCAAGTCTATAATAGACATTACTGTTCAAATGTTTGGAATCACCACTGAAAAGCGAAATGAAAGTAAAGTAAAGTGGCCCCTTATAGTCACGCATGAAAACACCACAGTACAGCGCACAGTGTGAAATTCTTTCTCTGGATTTAACCCATTCACCAGGTGAAGCGGGGGGCTGCCACCAATGAGGGGCGCCCGGGGAGCAGTGTGTGGGGACGGTATCCTGCTCAAGAGTACCTCAGTGGTGACACTAGCAGTGTTGGGATTCGAACCCACAACCTTCTGATTGCAGGGGCAACTACCTAACCACTAGACCACCAGAATCATAACTCGGAAGCTGTAAAATAAAGAATGTAGAAAAGAGCTGTAATTCCAACTCTAAAATGGATCTAAAATTGACCCGACTGAGAGAGAAGCTCAAAACATTTGACAGGAAATCACGGAAAAGTAGTAACTACAGAAGGTCATTTTATGAGTTAATAGCTTATTCTTGTTCCCAAAATATTAATATATATGATCATTTTTCTAAATGTTTGAACCACACATCTAAAATAAATGGTAAATGGCGTCGTTTGTAATATTTAAGTCTACACTATTATTATTATTCATAAGCATAAAATAATTATGAATTCCCTGTGTGAATAATGCATTATCATAAATTGGTGAAAGCTGAATACGAATAAAAAACAATATGACAACAGCAGTAAAGCCCCACAAGAAAGTCTAGAGCCTAAAATCACAATAAAAAACTCCCAAGGACATCAGTACATCTTATTTGAGAATTAGGCCAGCGCTGCCCCCTGAGACTGAGCATGTGTACTCGCTCTGGGAGAACAAGCGCTGGGATTTGTTCGGAGCCCTACAGAGACTCTTCAGGCAGCAGTTCTCAGTTTCCCTGTTAAATAACATAAAAGGGCCATATGTGTGTCAGTATGGAGGTACTGACTCCTAATAGATGATCTCACATGTGAAAAAGGTGTGATTTCTAAAGCCTCGGGGGTATTAAGATCTAACAGATGTTCCTGCATGTGGGAAAATTGCGGCCTGTGCAGCTACTGTGTGTGAGTAAGAAGCGCCGAAACTCTGTTTATTCATTCAGTTATGTCTAATGTTACCCAACGTGTGTCTCATTTCTTCTTGTAAAAGTGCTTCCGAGCATCCAAGCGAGGACTGCAGAGCTGCGTCCGTGTTCTTACAAAGACGATAAGAAAGTCAAAATGGCGTAAAACTTTTACACCATTAGGATTTTTCATTTATGACTGACTATATCAATATTTTATCATTGAATCACAAAGGGCCCATCACATTTCTCAAACGCCTTGTCAAGTTATTGTTTAAATATGCTCTTCTGTCTCCATTCTGGAGAGGGGGTGTCTGAAAGCATGGCATTATTCTGACCTTGTGAGCCGACAGAGCTCAGGCGTTTGGTCCCACTGGGCTGGTAAACGGTGTCGTTGTTCTGGGGGTTCTCCTGACCCACCTCCACCACTTGGACCTGCTGTAGAGGAGCGCTCCACTTCACAGTGTACTTTGGCCCAACAGGGACCAGACTGGTTATATCCGGAGGGCCCCTGTTTGAAGACAACAGCACAGTTTAAAGATCTAAAGACGGCGACAGAACAAAGCTTAAACTGCAGTAAGATTTCATTCATGATCAGAGGGCCTCTGAATAATTGTGACAGAATCTCAGGGATAATCTTGGCTCCATGAGAACAAGATAGACCACACTGCGATAGGAGGAAATTGTTATTCACGTCATCATCCGTCAAGCATGACCCGCATTAAAGATTAGAGCTGTGAAGTTGAATGGCACCCATTTTTGCGATGAAATGCTGTGAAATCACAATACTTTGAAGGCCCTGTAAACCTCATTGTCATAATCGAGAAAGTGCACGGACTTGAAAATGTTACCTCGGCTCATCCATGATGTAATCAATGCCACTTTCAGTGTATCTAGATCATCAGATAAAAGGGCAAATACAGGAAAAGGTGAGGCCTCAAGGCCCAATGTTCACATTATTTTCAGAACATTCTTAAATATGAAGACATTCACTACTGTTCAAAAGATTGGAGTCACTTCTCATAACAACAGTGGGTGTTACTGTATTGAGTAATAATGTATACAGTGTACACAAATACTGTATATTTTGATATTTATATGAGCAAGATTAAATGATAAATTAGAGGGATATCAAACGGAAAGAAACACACAGTAGTTATCAATTCAAAATCGTTCCTTGACACAGTATCTGCCTTCAGATTTGATAATCGTTATTTAAACGATTCTAGATACTGTGAATACATGCTATCATTGAACTGAAATGTATTTATTCTCAGTTATTTAGTTTTCTCAGATATCATGGAATTACTTTGAACATATCTAAAATGTCATAATTCTTCCGACAAATAATAGTTTATAAAAATTTTTTTTTATATTAATATTTTTTACTGGGCTGAATTGCATTTTTTAAAGCTTTGAATACTGGTTGGAGGTACAGAATGAGTCTCCGAATACTCGTTCTCAATCTCACTCTTACCAGAAATGCAGAAATCGAATGGCACAGCAGTCAGAATGTAATGTTGCACGATTTATGACGGAATGGAAAATAAGGTTCAATTTCAGGGAGAAAAGAAGAAAAGAAGAAGCCAATGTCAGCTTTACAAATTCCATTGCAAGTCCAGTCACTGTTACTTCAATATAACAAATGTTATATATTTAGCAATTAGCCGTGCTGCTGTTACTGTTCATCTCTTGTCTTTGCTGCATCTAAACAGGTTAACAGGAACAGGTGTTTAGGATTTTACTAATACTGATATTGATCCTGAAACAGCTTATCAATACCAGTACTTATTGATACTCTTACTGATGCTAAACTCCATCTGGTGAAAAAATGTATTATTACATTACAAGCTAAACTGTTTCCTGACTCTTACGTCCCCCCCACTGAACCAATCTAGCATCAACCATATAAAACAACTATGTTCAAATGCATTAACCCTGCATATTTATCAACAGCAGCCAATTACAGCACCACTTCTCCGTATTTTGCTAGTGACCAGTCAGTTACTGGCACCAGTTTAATACAGTTCTTGATACCCATCCCTACAAGTGACTGACTCCTTTGGTCTAATGTGTTTAACAGTTTAGTGTCAAGCCAATTACTTGAATTTGACTATTTGTCTAGATTCTAACATTTTTCTTTGCCATTTTAATGTCCTTGAATTGATCCTGCTTCTCTATCGGAGAACAGCGAGTGGATGTGATATTAAGCTAATGTTAACTGGTATATACTGTATCTATTTTTAATTTTCCAACATTATGTCCAACGATTGTTCTCCTAGTTTGATGTTCAAATGTTTCATTAATATCAGTGATAAATAATCTTTTGACTCTGAAAAATATTAGGAAGAGTTTTGCCAAATTTGTTTAGGGTCTAAAGGGTTGAAGACGAACTATCCAAAAACAACATGTAGATACAAAAACGAATCCTCAACTATTTGAATCATTCAAGCGGGCCCTGCTTTACATTTTACACCTGTGCCTCCAGCAAAGCTGGGTTTATTGAATAGAAATAGTGATTCCAAGCCTCTGAACTGTAGTGTAAGAGTTTCTTCGGTGCCCATCAGAAAGCAGTCTGTGAACGTCACTTACTTGAGATTGATGTTTGCACAGACGAGCATGTCGTTCAAAAGAAAGACTTTGCGCTCCTTGGATTTGAGGACCTGTCCCTTCTCCCCGTATACCGTCTCAATCAGTGTTTCACACAGGATCAGCTGCTTCTGATCTGAGTTCAGTTGCTGTGAACACAATTCATCAATCAATCAACCAAACCGTACCACCATGCAGTTACAACTTAAGACAGAATCTCTTATAGCAGTTTCTCTTTGACACCCAGAACACAGGCTTGGCTGTTCTTCATCTGTAGTGACTGTGATCCCCTGTAATGTCTCCCAGCACTACACTTTTGTTCTGCACACTCAACCAAAGCTGGGGAGGATGAACTGCTCCAACCTTAGAGAATCCCGACAACTATTTAGCCCTCAGCTTATTAGCATATGAAGGCAGGATAGGAGTGATTTTTTTTCTCTTTTCTTTCCACTGTGCAGCTGCTGTGAGAGACGGGAGCACCCTCTAGTGAATTGAGAGCATCATAAAGACTCCATTTACAGGGTCCACCACTTTTAGTCTCTGAAAGATGCGAGGCCATAACTGCACCAGCGCGTGACCCAGATCATCAGTCATGATCGCTCCCAGCAAGATTCAAATCACTGCAGTGCCACTTTGGGACAGGCCCCATTACTTTTCAGCAGGAAATGAATAAGGATCAGGATTATAGGTGACGGTTTAAGATTTAATATCACTAAAACAGTAAGAGATCATAAGTACTGAATGGATTTATTGTTTATGGCTTTATATGCAGAGTCCAGGTACTCTCAAGTATGCAAATGTGAAGTGAAGAACATGTACTGCTCTCAATAAATATAATTTCATGTTAGGGAAAATGCAGAAACTAGTTATTTCTTTAAAAGTCAGTGTTTCGGGTTCCTCCTCTCTTTCTGCTAAATAAGCTGAGGGTGCTAAGGCACATAGTGGTTTTGCTGTGTAACTCTTTGAAGTGTGTCTGGCAGAGGAAAGGGGTGCTTTGTTGTGTGTGACCTTGCTGAGGGCCCGGTCGCTGTTGCTGCGAGCTAGCTGCTGGATCTCAGAGAGCTGTTCAGCCAAACGTTTCTGCTCATTCAGCTTCTCTGCCAGCGTCTCCAGCTCAGTCAGAGCCAGCTGCAGCGGCAGCCTGTCACGGTGCCCGGCCGGAGTGTTCTTCAGCATGTCCTGAGGACATAAACAGAGAGAGCTGTTTTCATGCAATGTCAAAACGAGGTCAGCACAAATGTCCTATGTGTTTTCAGTAGTTGTATGTTAAACCCAGGTGAAACTGTTCCTGCACATGAAAATAACAAAAAAATTGTTCTCACTCTCACACTCTATTTATATATTATAGTTTATATATATATCCGGGCCTCATGCGCCACGCCCACTCGTCCTCGTGCTGGTTGTTTATGTTTGGGGCAGCGCTGTGGTGACCAGTGTGTGGCGCACAAGGCCTAGACGTCACAGTCAGCTGTACTCAGAGGCAGGAGGTTTAGAAATCTGAAACATGACTGCTGATCCACGTGAAAGAGGGGGATTACTGTATATCTATCTATCTATCTGTATATATGTGTGTATGTATATGGGGGTAGATATAAAACAACCAAACAATTGGAATTTTCTAAGCTTGCGCTGAAATCTAAGCCTACCCTTTACCTCGGAAATTAAATGGTTTTGCCCTTTTAGTTCAAAGATACGCAAGACTGTTTTTTTCTGAAAAATCACAGGGCATTCTTTTCCCGAAAATATACAAAAAATCTCTTATGTCACAAAGAAAATCACTGTTCTCTCCAAGATTGAATTCTGCTTCTTTAGAAAAGAATCAAAGCACCAGGCAATGTCAAGTGACCCCTTGATTCCAAGCAATCTGACTGTTTTTCTTAAAATCATTTAAAATCATTCTTTACTTTTCAGTAACTGGAGAAATGACTTACACACATGATCGAACATAACTAACTGCAGGCGAGTCTAACATTCTAGAATTGATTGAAATGGCACTTTCAGTTCGATGAGGCAGGGTGGTGCAATGCATTGTTCCACCCCTAACAGACACACAGACACGTTTTACAGCTAAAGACCACCCATTAAGCCTGGCAAAATCCAGTTCATAAAGAAAAGATGAATTCAGCCTTATTTCATAGATCATTTTCTGCTTAACGAACCGTGTCCATGTAAGAACAAGGGTACCCTTTGAGCCACTAATGAGTGTGAAAAAACATTCACTTTCATTTTTCCCTTCCAGTTAATGCATGATCAAAGAAGTCTGCGTATATAAGGAAGATGCGAAAGTGTCCGATAATGCGGTACGTGGAGCCGTTACAGAGTAAAGAGTAAAGAGTAAAGGGGGGAGATCATTTGATAATGTTCTACAGTACCCTGGCAGGGGAACGTAAGAGGATTATGAAGTGCAGTAGTAATCTCACCCACCTAACCAGCTGGCTAGATAGCATGCTTAGGCAAGCTGCCTTCCAGAGTGCATGTTGGAGAATGGTAGTATAATTTTGTGGGTATTTTCCTCTCTGTTTCACTTCCTCGAAGCATACTGCTGAGGAAATTCCGTAGCAATATGCGGTTAATTTTAGCTAAAAGTGTTCACAGTAAGAGAAGTATAAGGAGAAAATTGTGTGTGTGAACGTGTGCGCGCGCGTGTGTGTGTGTGTATGTGTGTGTGTGTGTGTACTGACCTGCAGGAGAAGTATAAACTGAGGAAAGCGCTGGATTGGTTTTACCATAAGGCCATAAAGGGTGATCCTGTCAGCGCTGGCAGCCTGTTTCTTCTTGAAGTCAGAACATAAAGCAGAGAAATTAAATGTGAATGCATTTCATTCCGTTTTAAATGCAATCTAAAAAAAAAAGTCATTTAATCTGTAAAAAGACATTACATGACCAATCAAAAAGCTGATGCCAGATGTCACTTGTCACAGGGCCAATATGCAAAGAAATTGGTCATTTCAATGTTTTTGCATTTTAAAAGGTTACACAAGGATTTGTGTATGAAGTGTAGTGAGTATAAGAAGTCCATATCTCAAACCATAACTGATGAGCTTCTGGTTTTATTCAATAAGGCGACGCTGCATCAACATTAAGGCGACGCTGCATTTTATTAACTGTACTGTTACTGTACTTTTATGTATCCTAGATGTTTCGGATTGAATTTACAGTGTTTCTAATCAACGCCGGTAAATGTAGTCTCAGTTTCTAGATTTTATACATTTTCATACACTGACACAAGCAGGTGTGCACAACAAAAATACTGGATATCAGCACACAGCTCCCATATCAGAGCATTCCTACTCTAAAGATTTATCCTTTACTGTAACTAACAACAGCTACACATACAGTGGGGGAAATAATAGTTTGATCCCCTGCTGACTTACCAAAAAAACAAAACAAAACAAAAAATAACTGTCTCTAATTTATGAGAATATCAACCAAAAATCAGGACAAATCATGTTACATAAAAGTTATTAATTGATTTGCATTTCACTGAGGAAAATATGTATTTGATCCCCAAGCAAAACATGATTTGTTGGCAAGCACAGCAGTGATGTTTCTTGTAGTTGATCACCAGGTTTTCGCACATTTCAGGAGGGGTTTTGGCCCACTCCTCTTTACAGAACTCTCTAAATCCTTTAGGTTTC
>JBBPCX010000141.1:25359321-25372901 GCA_037974365.1 Hydrocynus forskahlii | reverse complement strand
AACAGTTGTCACCTTCTCACCAAGCTTCTTGCTGATGGTCTTGTAACCCATTCCAGCCTCGTGCAGGTCTACAATCTCATCCCTGACGTCCTTTGTGGACAGGTGTGCTTTATACACATAACGAATTAAGATCAGGAGTGTCTGTCATTGATAGACTGATTGTAATCTGTGTGAAACATGGGCACACAGCCAGTCTGTGGGAGTCAGAAATCTGGCTGGGTTGTAGGGGACCAAATACTTATTTCACTCAATGACATGCAATCAATTTATTACTTTTTTACTTGACTCTTGGTTAATATTCTGTCTCTCTCTGTAAAAATCAAACTACCTCCTGAATTAGAGACTGTTCATTTTTTTGTAAGTCAGCAAACTTACAAATTCAGCAGGGGATCAAATAATTATTTCCCCATCTGTACCTTTTTAGGCAAATATTCTACAAATGTAAGCAGAGAGGCTCTTAACCAGATCCACTTACAACTCAAATGTAGCATTAGGCGTCTTGCTCAAAGACTTTTTTGGTACAGCAGTCTGCAGTGTGAGGGCTATGGTGTCGTCTTGTACACTTTTGAGTAAGACATGGAGGAATCAAATGACCAATATCTTACAGATAATTACATTTTCCCATTCGGTGAAAACTACACTGGCCACAAAAATATAGCTTTTGTGCAGGGAAGAAACTGAAATTCACCTTGAGAAATTCCAGAAATGCTGGCTTAGACATGCAGGCTTTCTTGATAAGAGCCATTGCATTGGTAAAGTTGTTGACATAATCACTGTACACGTCTAGGACCATTGACTTTGAGAACTGCAAGAGATTGGAAAATAAGTAAGAAAATGCATTTACACACACACACATGCATATACATATTCACACAATGTCACAAAGCTAAAAAGAATGTAAAAAAAAACAGTTTCCTAGACCCCCAAGAGCTAAAAAGAGACTATTTTCCATGCCCACACATTTTGCTGTGGTTGCACATCTTCTTTTAAAAGTAACTACGCACACATTATTTTCCTTTTGACTAATCGAACATGCAGTGAACATTCAAAGCACCCGCACAGCTGCTGGTCACAGCTTGGGCACTGCAAAGGAAATGAGTACTATTTAAATAGAACTGCTGAGCACAGAATCTCCTGTTTTTCAGTCTGAAAAAAAGCCTCCCGCAGCACACGGCCAGAACAAGGCAAACAAGGGGGTCAATATCGAGGGCCCACAGAGATAATTATACCACCCATATGAACTAGCCTTTGAGCTAATAGAGCATACTTCAGTCAGACCACAGCTCTCGAATTGTGCACCTTTTCAGCGAATATGTCATGGTATTTGATTAGTTGTTGCTGTTAAGGTGCTGCTGTTAGTTGTTGCTGTTAATCCGCTGTTAAGGTGACTACGATGTGGTGTACTGTATTTTTATAATGTCGGCAACAGTATGAGAAAAGAGTTCCTGAAATCAGTTCCCATTCAGCACGTGTCGACTTTTCTGCTTAGATGACATTACGTAATGCATCGTACCACTGCTGACAAGCAAAAGAAACCGAAGGAGACCCGAGTTAACAGGATCAAGCTTGTCTAGCTACACAGTCCTCAAGGTCCTCAAGGCAAACTGAAATTATGAGCAGCAGACTTCAGACCCTTTGTGGCCAGACTGGTTTGGAGGAGACTGGTTTCGGAGACTCACTGAGGCTACGAAGAGGTCCCCGATGGTCTCCGTGCAGTCCCACTCAGCCACACGGGAGGACAGGGCAATCTGAAACATGGCATGGCACTGCAGGATCTCTTTGAGCCGGAAGAAAATGGGCTGGATTTTCTTAGGGCTCAGGATCCGTGGCTCTGCCTCCAGTAAGGGCTTCTGGTAATCCTAAGAGAGGATTACAATGTAGGAGATGAACATATTTCTTTTTAAAAGAAGAAGCACAGACAAAGACATTCTTAAGTAGGACTAACTTGTTTCATCACTCTTATAACAGAACTTTATCTTGAAAACGGTAACTCTCGCGGAGGAAGAAAAAAGCTAACTTTTAAAGTTCCAAGTCATTTTGGGCCATTTTTGTTGGGCCTTTCATGATGAAATGTCCACATAATGTAAAGCGGCAGCTGTCATTATCAAATGGTGCAAAAAAAAAATCCAATTAAGTTTTCATATGACTGCGACAATATGCATGTACTGCCAAGACAAAATCCAGTGTGGCTGCCTATGAGCTAATTATATAATCAAACCCAGAACAATCAGCCACCTACTTGCAAGATTCTTTTCAGGGAGTCCAAGTAGCTTATCTCGCTTTGGACAATAGAGCCAAGAATATGACGTCTTACAATCTAAGACAAAAAAAAATACACGCATTTGTTATTGAAACAAAATGAGTCAGCATGCATTTGGTGAAAAAGAAAACTTCCTCCCCAAAAAAACAACAAAAAACACAGCAGCGTAACATGTACAGTTCAATGCAAAAGTTTTTGGTCAATTTACATGCCTGTTTTCAATATGAAAATATATTAAAATATCCTCTATACAGGAAAACAAAAATATGACATTTTCATACAAATTGTATGACATAATGTCTATTTATTTGATGAGTTTAACATATAAAAAATACCTAAATTAAAAGGCACCATGACTATTGCACAGACCAGTTTATGGTTTATTTGTTATTTCACTATGTCAAATTCATTAAAAAAACAAAAAAACAAAAAACAGTACTTGTACATTAAAATGTAGAGAATGCATATTTATTTTCAGTCAGTAAAAGTCAGTAAAACTCGTAATTTAACCTGGGGTTCTCAGACACTTTATATCTGAGAAACCAATGAAAATACTGACATGCAATATGGAAACATAAAGTGGACACATGAACACAGCTGCACACATACACACCTGTTGGCTACTGAGGCCCTCTGGCATGGGACAAAGCTGTGGTGGTGGGTGCTTCACTTCGGAAACAGTCACATCCAGGTAACCAGAATCATCTTCTGTGTCATCTGCATCATTCCACATCTATAGTTAACCCCTTAACTCCAGCATCAGTACCATCACAACATCTTTTCACTCATGCCTACTCCTTATCATCTGCATCCATCATAATGGACCAATGCCTCAAACAAACAACCTCAAACAAACTGTCCTCAGTTTTCTGAATATATTTCTGTATTAGTGAAGCATCAAAAGTTTAAAAAAAAAAAAACCTCAAACCTGTGTTCTCTTTTTTATTCAGGAAGGAGACTTTGCGCAACATGGCTATTTTAGTCTTCTCCAGGCCATCCTTAGTGCCGTTCCGGGCAGCTTTCATGAGCTGTTGAACCTGTGAGAGAGGAGAAGAGTGGTGAAACAGGCAACTTAGAGGAGTCGCTGTCTGACCGATCCTCACTGGAACAGGTTTGGAGGGGTTTCATTTTCACTGTGAAACCAAACTAAAGAAGAAAAAAAAAAACTCTTCCACTGTACAGGACAGTTCGCTGTTTTTCTACGTTACTGTTTAACTACTGTAATCGTCTGTGCTGAATGCGACAGTGAATGATGACTGGTACTGCATCTACGCTGCTCCAGAGAAAGTATACCTTGATGTCATAGGTCTGTTTGATCTGGCTGACGTCTGGAGTCCCTAACCGCATGGCCAGCTCACGCTTGGTCCGGGCACAACGCTCCTTTAGGCGCCGTACATCCGGAGAAATCTACAGTCATCACCATATCCATATCCACCAACAGGGATGGTGATTTAGATCAATATTTACAGAAGGAAAGGCAGGAGGACACAGAAAGTAGAGAGAGAATGAGGAAACAAACAGAGAAAATCAGAGTGAAAGCAGACAGTGACTCGTTCAAGGACAATCAAATAAAGGCGAAGGCTGATCCATCATAATGGGCAGAGCAGTCTGACGTCTCAGAGAGTGCCTGTATTATCCAGCAATTTCTCCTGTGATTGGCATATAAATTACACACAACAAGCACAGATAAATTTAGCATCCATTCCAGAGAGACCCATGCCAGCGCACTGATTAGTTTACCTGTTTTCAGCAGATATCATGCATGGCATTAAGCATCTGCGAAGACAAGTGCCGATCAGCAGTGTTCACAGACAGAGATAGGCTAAAATGAGCAAAAGCAGGAGAGGAACAGGGGAAGCCCAGGAAGGAAAGAGAACTGAAAGAGATTGCTGAGTGAAAAAAAAAAATCCACTGGCACAGTCAATTAGCCTTCCTCTCCCCACCCACACGCTGTCTGCAGACCACAGCAGTCAGAAATGGTTGTTGTCATGCCATCTTGTAAGTAACATTGTTAGGCCAGTATTTGCTGATGCAGCAATGCATGTTTCTGGCAACAGCTGCATATTGCCACCTTGTGACAAAGCACAGAAATGATCGATATTCAGTTTCCAAGTTATATTGGCACAGTTTTGAATTTACCCCTAATGGAGTCGACCAGCCATGACACATTTGGTGTCCAAAGTTTGCATTTTCAGTTTTTAACTGAGTCAAAATCTAATATAACTAACAGGGAATAGAAGTTTCTAGTCACCAGTTTCAGACTGTGCAAGGTGCATGCCTAAATCATTACACTCCTGCCTCAAACATTTTTATGTGACTTGAATGTGTCTTCGTGTTTGATGCTTTATTTTCCTGTAGAAACATTTAGAATGCATGGACTGCTTTAAAAGAGATGAAGAAAGAGGCCATGCAAAGTGGCTGCTTTCATCTTTGCTATGGAAACACAATTAATTAGGTTCATATTTCAGATGTTCAGGCTTTGCTGTCTGGACTTGAATTTCCCACCCCTGGTTACGTGGTCTTGCGAGGCCACTTCCGTAGGTGGTTTGAGTGAATGTGTGTTCATATTGCATTGGGTCCCATTCACACTTGTACTTCCCACTTTTGATCAGACCCCTATGTGAACATGGCCTCTGTGATAATTCAGGCATGCAGGTTATTAGCCAAAGGAAATGGAATAAACAAACAGAAACTACCTGCTTTAGGTAGTGACTGAAATGAGTCAGTAGCACAGAGACTTATGAAGGCTTATGTATGTGAAGACTTCATAAAGCTGATAGTCCTTTGCATGGCCCCCATTAGCACTGCATTCTGGCCCAGGGACGAGCAGACCCCTTGCTTGCCCACCTTGCTGCGGGTTGGCTGCTTGACCTCAGTGTCCGATTGCTCATCATAACTCTCAAACTCACTGGAGCTCCACCCGTTATCCAACATCCCTGCTGAGTCATCAGTCCTCTGCACATCCTCATAGATCATATCATCACCTGTGAAGAACAGGAAACACAGAAGAGCAATATATAGTGTACAGCTGCGGGGGAGCACGCCTTGCACGGCTGTTTTTGACACACAGCTGCTTAATACTAAATTAAGGCAATGTAACAGTACTTCATGTTCAATTAACGTTGCTTTAAGAACCTACAGAGGCCATTTACAATTACAGCCAAGGTTATGGGAATGCTGAGGATCACAGGTGAAAAAACATTCACATGCACAAAAGTAGATGGTAGATTTTATCGTTTACTTTGGCATACAACAATGAATGGGTCTGGATGTAGGATACAAATGAGCTGTTGTTTTACAACACAAGAGACCAAGACACTATTTGCAACCCTCGTTCATTATTCAGCAAACGAAAGAGTTATGGTAGTGAAATGTCTAAATTCTACAAGTGCTGTAGTTTGAATACCAATAGCAAATTTACAAGTCTATACGAAGAAGGCAATTAAACACTCAAAAAATCAAATATTTACAGTGAATGTAACACTATAACTGTTACCAGACTATCGTCATTACATCCAGAGTGAGACTGGAGACCAGAGCTTCACTGACCTGCATCAGGCGAAGGAATGTTCTCACAAGGGACGTCATCATAGATCACCTCTGAGCGAGCCGTCAGAGCTAAGTTCTCCTGTGGGGTAGATGAGGGGACGTTCCCCTCTTCTTCAGTGACTGGTTTTCCTATAGAAGGGGCATTCTTAATATCAGTAAATGAACTCGATGTTGACGTCCTCCTTTTGTATTACCAATCAGCTTCAAATCACTAATATTCTCAGCAAACAGTCTACGGATCTGTACCAATGTGCAAATGCAAACGGCTAGATGAAAAACTAAACATCTGTATGAATATTAACTCCACAAGGGATCGATCTAATGGCAGACAAAAGCACTAGCAAGCAAAACTGTAGGTCAGGATTCATTTACAGGGGCAAACTCTTCTTCAATGTCACCAGCAGAACTTAATACACTTTCATTATATTCATAAAGACATAACACTGCAGCCCAGGGCAGCAGTGATAAAGGGCTTTCCATCAAGATACACAGCCTTCATTTCTGTTCCCAAAGGCTGGAGTAATGCTGCAGAGATCTGTTTATAGAGTGTGTTTAACAGATGGTATCTAATGTTGAGTCTGACTGCTCGGTTCGTCTCAAAGATGTCCTCAAACAGCTTATGTGTGGCCATATCTGAAGGTCATGTCTAGAATTACAGTCTGGAATGTTACTGAAGACACAGCGTACAGGAGTTTGACTTTGCAGGGACTATCAATACCTACAGCACACACCTGCCATCAGACAGAAGGCTCATAAACAAACAGTACGATGGTTCAACACAAAAAATAAAGGTTATAAAATCGCACAGGAGATTAGGGGTGTAAAGCTCTGACCGTTTTGAAGTCTGTCTCAAAGTTCACCACAATTTGATTCAAATATTACAATTATTCAGAAATGAATAAGCAACACAGGCCTGAATACACAAATGTGTTCAGAGTAACTCTTCATACAGTGGTGGAATATGGAGAACAATAGCAAGCTTTCTTGCATTGTCTGGTTGAAAATAAGCTGTTTATTTCCGTTTCGACAAAAAAGGGCACATATTAAATATTATTAGAATCAGTTATAACTCTACCATTCTACCACCATCAGATCAATACATTTTACACCCCTAATGGAAGGGCGAGGACTGCCATTCTATTTTAGCCTGAGAGCAGCTACAGTACAGACAGAGGATTTTTAAAAAGTTGTTTCTAAGGGAAAACACTAGAAGGAGGCCAAGGCTGGTTGTGGGACACATATACCTTTGTGCAGTCGCAGTGTGAGCTCAGATACCACACTGAACCATTCCCGAGAGCGAGCTGGCACTTGAACTGAACACATACACACACTTCACTCAGACCAGAACACTGCTTTATCTTTCAGCTCTCATTTCACGACCTGATTCGCTGCAAATCACCAAATCACCAAAAGATGGCAAACCACTGTTTCACTGCCAGCTTCATGCACATTCTATCAAATCATAGATCAATTGTGGTATCATGATTCTCCTGGACCGCCATTCCATAATTGATTACAGCTAATGATAAAGAAAGGCTTTACATTGTCGGTCAAAATGTAAATGTGTGCAGAAAGCTTTAAAAAATGCATCCTCTGGGTGATTGTCATTGAAATTTATCTTCTGGAAAATATGATCTCTTTATCAGGGGAATTTGAAATAAACGTGATTTCTTCCAGTGAGCTCATGTGTCCCCTGGTTTTGATTAGGTGAGGTCACTGTTTTGATCTGAACGTGCCGTATCATTCTTTGGGTCAGATTTCATCCCCCGGACTTTGTGATAGTAACAGAGGACTGTGTTGTAACACAGTTCCCCCTCAGAGCCAACAGACCTGTTTGAGCAAACACATGAACATCCTTCTTTATGCCAGGCACATAGTAACATTCAGGTCTCGAGCATAAACCTACAGATCACAGACAGAGCTGAACAGTGGCAGTTCCTGGGAACTTTCTGTCCCTTTATTATGAGCAGGCATTGTAAAACTGTGATTTACGTAACAGGACAGCGCAGTACCTTCATAAATGGTGTTTCTCTTCCATGTGCTCTTGGTCTCCTCAGTGACTCTGTGTTCAGTAGAAACAGAGCTCCTGAAACATTGACGAAGTGGCCATTACTCATACAAGGGGAGAATTAGTAACATTAGAACATTTATTCTGAAGATGGAGGACAACGTCCCAACTCCTAAAACACAGACTCTTTTACTGTATGGCAGAACACAGCTAAACCACTGGTCAGAATTACTGCAAATCTGTGTAGCTTCTCCCATTATACCCACTTAAATGGAATGTAAGGGGAATAATAACTAGGACTTCATGGGACAGTTTCCTACACCTGGATTAAGCCTAGTCCAAGATTCTATTTTCCTTTTAATTGAGAAACCTCACTGAGAATGTGGTGTAATCCATGACTAGGCCTAATATTCCTTTAGGAAACTGACGATAAAGGCCAGAAATTGACTCATAGAAATGAAAAATCCAAACAAGATCTCCTTAATATTTCTGTAGCTACTCATAGGCAAGAATGAGATCTGATGGAAAGAAAAATGAGACTTTTACTTAAGTCTCCTGCTGATCAGACATTTCTTTAGAGCAAAAGAGCCCAGTAATTTTGCACCTGTCTCTTGATGTGTTTCAGTGATGGTCTCAACAAAGTCACACTTGAACAGATGTAGACTACCTAAGCACTGATGTACGTTGTTCTGGATGAGAGCGTCTGCTAAATGCCGTGAACAAAAACGTAAACTTGTTTATCTTCAGTTTCAACAGTGTCACATGATTTGGTGAAAATACAGGCATCTGCCGCAAGATTTGAAGCAAGGCAAATCTGGAAGGCACATCATCTCTTTATTACGATTACTTAAGACAGGAATGTCTTGGTTGTTCTTCACTAAAATGACTAACTAAGACAGGAATGTCTTAGTTGTTCGTCACTAAAAAGACTAAAGAGCCTACTTAGTTCTGATGCAGGAATATTTTTTCCCAGTTGTATCTGGGCCAGAATGATCTAAAGTCTCCCTTTTGTCTACTGCAAATTTTAGAACAATTTCCATGAAGTCTCCTGAGCCATCAAAGATTAACATTTGAGCAATACAGTTTTTAAGTGACTTAAACAGACTCAACATTTACATTTCATCAATGAAACTCCTTCATTCAGTCAAATTCTTTGATATAACCTACTAGCGTTTCTTGTAAGTGGGCTTAAATGGGTCATGTCAGTATAAAATGTTTACATTACAGTCAACTTACCCATCTGGAGACTGCCTGGCTACCATATCTGGATTAAAAACAGAACACAGTTTGCATAAATTAATTTTTACGTAGCCGTGTTGCAAAGTGCATTTAGACAAGTTGTGAAGTCACTCAATCATGGGTTTCTCTCACCTGGGCTTGTTATGTGTGAAGGAATAGTTTGGGACTCCTGACCAGCAGAGGTTCCTCCATTTATTCCCTGGCAATGACTGGCTGAGACACGCTTCATTGCTTGACTGTAAAGTGCATTTGAGTCCATAGCAACACCAGTGGGACCCTGTGAAGGCCCAGCTCCAGCAGGAGAAACTCCTAACTCTTGATCTCCACCAGCATTCCCAGTCGCATCGTGCTCGTCTTCTTCGCTATCATCAAACTGAAACTTCTCACCCAGCTCCTCATCCTCCTCCTCCTCCTCCTCTTCTTGCTGAGGTGTCTGAGCCACCCCAGTGGGCATAGACTCTGAAATCAAGCAAGACAGTTTACATGTGAATAAGATGACACATCAAAAAAGGGTTGGCACTAGATATGTAAAATCATGGTTCAGTTTGATTGTGTTTATCTGAACTAGCAAAATGATTTGATTGCAGTTCTTGGGAAGACACTTCAAGGCATTCCAAATTCTGATATTTCATTAAGAATTGCTTTGATTCTGTCAGTATGATTCAGTATTATTTTTTAAAACTGAGTCAAACTTTTTTCCAGCTGTTATTGGAAAAAATGACACACATAGTAGCAGAATATAGACCAAGCTTTGCTGGAGAAGGCTAACATAGCTTGAGAATTTTGTTTTGGCCAAAAATGAGTGCATACTCATGAAACATATTCCAACTGATTTCAACATTTTAGAATAAATGCAGTTCATTTTGAAAGCAGGTAGTGAAAGAGAAAGAACAATCATGGCTGAAGGCTATAAAAGTAAAATTCTTCATTTGTAAATCAAAGGATAGCCATGTACAAAGTGCAACTCTGACTTCATTTTCTATGGAAGCACTGTCACCTTCGACCACCAGAATAAACTAACCATGTTCTCATTGGGGCCTGGTGGTTAGAAAGTTGTCACTGTGATCGTAAGGTCATGGGTTTGAATCACAGAACTCCTAGTGGCACCACTGTGGTACCCTTGAGCAAGGTACCGTCCCCACACACTGCTCCCCGGGTGTGGCGTTGGTGGCAGCTCCCTGCTTCCCTTGGTGAATGGGTTAAATGCGGAGAAAGAATTTCACACTGTTCACACTGTGTGCTGCGCGTGTGCTTTGGCCATTTTACATTCAGCAATATTAAGCTATCGTTTGCGTAATTAGTGATTAACAGCTACTTTGAGAAACGACTGAACATTCAGTAGCTTGTCCTTTTCACACGGCTAAATACAGTAACTATCAGTTAATTACATAATACTCAAACACAAATTTCACATTGAAAAATCCCATCAAAAGTCATTCTGGAGGCCCATCCACACACAGCTCACCAAGTCAAAATAACAGCAAACTAATACCTTAACATTGAATAATGTGAATAATGCTGCAGCCTAAAGATCATATTTTATGTCACTTAATAATGCATGACAGAATAGCATGACACGTCTGTGTTGGTTCACTGTAAACTGGACCTCACTTTATTAAAACAATTCTTTTCCCTGGAACTGTGAGTGAATGTCCGTATACTAATACGACAGTAATAAAACTGTTATTCTGTATTTATTTTATTCTGTTTTATAAATACAACTTTTCACACATTTCACATTAGGCTAACTAATCAATTATTTGATTATTTGATACAAATCATTATATTGAGATGCATAATGATACACTGGCTGACTTTTTTTTACACTGGCACCATGGTCAAATTGTTTTTCAGAGTAAATGTCCAGAGAATAGGCCAGATTAGACTTGAATGGAAAATACTACTGATGGTGCAACTTTTAGAACTGAGTCAACTTTACATTCTGAAAACTGCACCTTTGTTTAAGCCTCTGTTCGCCAGGTAACAAGCCATCTGATGGAACTGCACAAAACTGGCTCATTAGATCCTAACCCTGCATACAGCAGAGAGCAAAAGAGCGTTTGTGCTGAATATTGTCTGAGAACTGCGGGCATTCCATCCCACAGTTACTGTGGGCTGCCTTCAGTTCACAACAAATGTCATGCTTCCAAACCCAAGACCAAAGATGATTATGACCTACTGGTTCAAAATAACACACGCACGCACACACACCTACGCACACACATACACCCCCCTCACACACAGACACACAGACACACATACACACACACGCATACACACACACACACCCCTACGCACATGCATAGACCCACACACACACACACACACACACACACACACACTCACACACACATACACCCACACAAACCGCATGACTGGAAACAAACAGCAATGTCATTTTTGGAGAAAAAAGGTAAACCCAAGACCTCTAATAGCAGTAGCAGTGAGGCTGTGTTGTACTGTGTTACAGTGAAAACAAGAGGCATACGTGGGCTTAGTCCAAAATTCAGACAAAAAACAGGCTCCTGGTGAGTCATGCAGGGTGTTGGGTGGAACAAGCAAACAAGCTGTAGAGCCTTTGCAGAGTCCAGCCTATGGGTCAACGTAATGTACTGGATTCCAGCTCTCTTATTCATAATACAAAAACCCAGCTGACTCACTGTTTTGTGTGCAAATGCATTGAAACCATAGTTACCTGCGGTCTTCATTACAGTTTCAAAACGCAAATCCATAGAACACAGTCACTCTTATATATGAGAATAAGTAGAAATAAATAGAGTCTACACTGTCTGAAATTATGCAGGTCAGTATTTATTTCTGCACAGCTCCCATGGGTTTACTAGGCATAACTGGACACCATCATATGTTCTCAATTCTACATGGCATTTTGCTTACTGAATACACACATCACTCTTATTTTAAACAGATCAACATTTCACAGACTAGTAAAACGAGCTCCATACTAGGAAACAATAACGGGGATTACTGCCTCAACAGAACTGCTATAAGGAACCAGGACAGGTAAAGAAAGGGGATTACACAAACTGACCATATGGTCCCATGAAAGCATCTACAAATGAAAGTGCACATAATAGGTACGTGTTTAGTCTTACTGTAACTTTTAAAGCAGCATGTATGTCATGTAGTTAAACAGTAACTACATTCTATTCAAAATCACAAGACTTCAGCGAAAGTCCAAGAGTCATTTGGAAAGGAAAATGGCCTAAAAGTTCACTAATCCTGCCCAGATTCAGAACTGCCTATGCATAAATGTTTTAAATAGGATCATGTCATTACCGTGCTTTTTGTCCTCATCAGCTTCACTCCAACAAAAGTAGGAAAACTTCTTTGAACCTGCCAAGTGGATTTTTGGTGACACCAGATATTTGAGCGACTGGGTCATGCAAGCGGTCTCCATGACTGCCGAGAGGATGTATGTGTCAAAGCCAGGTGGCATATGGCATAGTTGCAGAATCCCTCTGACACAGCATATGGTCAGCCAGCCTCACGACAACATTGTGCTCTAACACTTTCTCAAGCCCCTCTGGAGATTAAGACAGTCACACTCCACAGCCTGAGCCAAATACATGGAAGTCTTACTGAGCTGTAAAGCGGTACAGACTGAATCCCTGAAAATCATGCTGGAACACTGATCCTACAGAAATCACTGCAAGCTGCTCTGAGTTAAATCCTACATGTGTTGGAGAGCATTTTTACAGTACTTTGGCCAAATCTTAAATTGTTATGCTTTTCCACCTAATTGCAGTCAATCAGCGAAGACCTATTTGGTTTTCCTGCTTCTTTAGTTTTGCACTCGAGCTATGAAGCTAATGAAGCTAATGGTGATGAAAGCTACAGACATTAGTTTAGCTTTGTGCAAATCAGCACACACTCATTCACTTACCTCAAATACTAAGTCGTTAAATAATTTCATACTCACTTATGTTATTTCTGACACTGTCATTTTTGACATATATTACATTAACAAGTATTTCATATCCACATTCTATCCTGATATGCTTTGGCCAGATTCCATTTTCATTTTCACTAAAATGTGTCCCTAGTTTATAAATAGACGAGACCTGATTTGGCTTTGCTGCATAAAGGGCACATCAATATTTTTGCCTCCATTTACTTTGTCCCTGTTACCATGCAAATTGGCAACCTGGGCTTGGACAGCTGCTCTGCTGAGTATTGTGTTTCCTGGTTTATCCTCTCATTTGATAGTCAGATGAATTTTCCACTTTTGTAATTATATGTAGATACAGAAATTTACACTTGAGCTGAATGTGGTCAGTATCCATTCTGACAACCTAGGGATGCTATTTGAGACCTGGTTATAATTTGATCATATCTCTCTGGTCGCATTCAGTTCATTCAGTTACGGTCTTTCCAATCTCAACCCTCTCCAGTTAGCAGTGGTGTACCTCAGGGTTCCGTCCTGGGGCCCCTCCTTTTCATTATCTACCTTCTTCCTCTTGGCAATATTTTCAGGAAACACGGTATCAGTTTCCACTGCTACGC
>JBBPCX010000141.1:25336777-25359221 GCA_037974365.1 Hydrocynus forskahlii | reverse complement strand
AAATTTGTTTATTTGTTTTTCTGTAAAGTGTCCTTGAGAGTCTTGAAAGGCGCTTGTAAATAAAATGTATTATTATTTATTATTATTATTTATATCCAATTTCCGATCCCTTGAGGTGTGAACAAGTAGCAGTTCACGCAATCACGTAAAATCTGAGTTTGATCCGATCACTGACAATGCATGCGTAAAAACCTCACTGTTATCTATTAAACAATAGACAACTTGCATGGTTAAATCGTCACAAAATCTCCAAACAATGTTGAGTTGTAATAAACATGGTTATGAGGGCTCGTTCCCCAATGGGCAACTGTATGGAGTGGCATGGAGATGTCCCTGTCATCACGCCACCACCAGGACATGTATCGGGCATAAAGGAGTGACACACCCCTGAACAGTATTCCCCAATTGAAGACCCTACAGCAGACCCTCGGGCGTAGATAACGCTACTGGTAGAGGCCCGGCATGTAGACGCGCTAAGTATGAAGTCACATCTTCCTGTATATTTCACTGAAGCCTGAATTTTATTTTCTTTATAGACAACAGTATACCACACATTCTCAGAAACAACAATTACACCCCATTGAAAGGTTTCTAAGGTATCAAAATTGACCAAAGCAGTCTGGATGACAACAAATGCTTGCCTTAGTAAATGTTCATGTTGGTTCATGTCAGTTGTCATTCAAGATTTGTGCAGATGTTATGAAGCCTTATGAATAATGGCCTATAGTGAAGTGTCGTTGAAACAAGAAAACCTAAAATTACTTAACAACTCAGTACCTGGTGGTAAGTGTCTATTAAGTGTGCGATTATTTGTATTATGCTATGGTGGTTATATGCTTTCATTAATTTTATCAAACTGTCTAACTAATAAAAAAGCGACATTCAGAAACCAAACCTGTCTCAGCTGATCAGCTGCTATACCCGGAAAATAGTGCCAATTAGATTTTTGGCTGAACAATGGCTATTGGGTTATTAGGTTTAGATGAGAAAAAGGTTTGCATTCACCTGTAGGCTGTGGGGTAAGGGACTGCGGGGATGCCATGGACTCAGTCTGCTGTCACATCTGCCTTCCTGTAAACGGGAGCACTCTCATGTTACAGACAGTATGACGCACTATGTGATTAAACAGATACATTCAACATTATTGCAACATTCCTGTTCTTTAGTTGCTTTAGTCCCTGAACTGAACCTAACCAGGCCGCCCTCCTCTGCCCTAAAGGAGACAAATAATCTGTGCTGATTCCATATCTACATACTATACTGAGAAAAAGAGAGAAAAAGGAGGAGGCAGGACGAGAGGAGGCGTCTGTCCACCAGTGGTTGTGCTGCGTGAGCCTGCTAAATTCCTCAGCGGTGCGCGGCGGATCCAGGCTTGCCTTTAACCAACTGGGTCTTCCCACAGTCATTGGGCAAAGAGAACAACGTGAGCGAAAAACAGGCCAGCTCAGCTCTGAGGAATGAACAGAGGCTAAACACAAGTGATGGCTTTCCAGAGACTGCCTAGTTCAAATGTTGCCAGGAGTTCTGTTGTTTATATCAAGCTGCCGCATTACTGTCAGACTCTACATTACAAAAACTAATTTCATTATCTATATGAGCAGTTATTATTCACAAGACATCAATCCCATTTCATTTAGCAGAGCACTCTGAAGCTTGGTATCCATTGCAGGTCAGCTTTAATTAATAATTCAGCAGTGTGGGGCAAGAAGAAGTGAAAGACAAAGGCAGACATAGACAGAGGAAGACTGAATAAAAAATATATATACTGTTAAAAAAGCAACACAAGATTCAAGCATGAGAAACAAACTGAAAACAAGCTGCAGCCACAAACAAACGCAAGGCACAATGGAGAGCCAAGAGCATCTGGTAGCAGACGTGAACTTAAATACACAGAGACACAGGTGCATTGGATACAGAAATTAGCAACAGACTAATTCAATAATCCGGTGAACCAGAGCATCGTCGTAGCTTTGGCCAAGGAAAAGCCCAGATGTAACAGTAGCCCCCACAACACACGGACCCCAACGGGGACTGATCCCTGGGGGAAGGCAACCAGTGGACAACAGCGGCCAGGAGAGGAGGCGAGACAATGACAGGGTCCAAAGGACTGGTCGGCAGACAACAGAGGACCGAGGGACAGGGGAGGCTGGTGATGGGGAACCAGGAGACAGGGAGGCCAGTGATAAGGGAATCAGGATACGGGCCGTCCAGCAATAAGGGAGGAGAGTGATAGGGGACCTGGCAATAGTCGACCAGGTGACATGGGATATGGAGACCGGGGAACCAGCACCACAGGACTGGGAGACCGGGAAGCTGTCAACACAGGACCAGGAGACCAGGGAACCGACAACGAAGGACCAGGAGACCAGGGAACCGACAACGAAGGACCAGGAGACAAGGGCACTGGTGAGGAGGAACCAGGAGATAAGGATGCTGGTAACGAGGAACCAGGAGATAGGGATGCTGGTAACGAGGAACCAGGAGATAGGGATGCTGGTAATGAGGAACCAGGAGATAGGGATGCCGGTGACAACAAGGAGCTCTTCGGAGCAATAGGAAGCATTAAATATATCCAGTAAGGTATTTTCAGAACTGTATTTAATAGTCAGCTGCTTACGCACTGTATGTTACTAAAGAAGCCACTATTGCAGCCTCTAGTTCAAATGCAGCTATCACGAGCCCCTCATTTACTAAGGGTGTAAGGTTTACAAAGTCGAATCATTGTTTAATTTATCATCATCAGGATTTCACTTTAGTTAACTCACTAGAACAAATAAATTAAGTCAATGAGACCTCTGCCATCGTTCCAGGAAGGTCTTCCCCACGCTCAGGTGGACCTGCAGCTCTAAAAACTCCTCAGTCTTCCACTCAACTCCCAGTAGCTATTACATGAACCATAATTAAAACCCTGATGACGGTGGTTATTAATGTATTAATTCATATATTATTACTACTAGTACCTTGTTGTAAAACGTAATCTGGGCTAGCTCTACATTTAACCATAGTCAATTATACTGGCCCGTTATCAGAATTTTTAGCTCTCTCAAAACAGTGTCCGCATTGGTGACAAGGTCAATTCAATGATATCAGTCAAGCCCTAACACAGAGAACAGCACTCAGATTGTCAGGCCCTAACAGCACAAAAGAGCTAAGCACAGACGTCAAACCCTCGTGCGGTTTGCCACCTCTCTTGCTGGGGAATCGCATGAAGACGAAGTCAGTCTTTATAGAAGATCTCTTTTATAAGAGCAAGATTCATCTCAAGGGCCAACAAAAGCTATACTCTATTTATTGAAAGGTCCAGTGAAATAGTGACCAGTTCAATCCTTGCAAATCACTGTAAGAGAAAACAGAGACGAAGCAGTGTGTTCACTGCTGAGAGCAGCAAAGGGTGTAAAAAGAGCAAGACTGTTTCAAACGGCCGTCATCATGGAGACCGGCCTCACTGTGACATAAATAACCCAGCCATCGCCTTGGCCACAGACACAATGCGTGAAACATCTGCACCCCTGCTGAACTTGGTAACACTTTCTAAACTGCACAAAATAATGATGCACAGCAAACTGGATCAGACCTTTATCTGCCCAAATCCGTTTAGATCTACAATGAACCAACATAACTTCTCAACAAAGAGTAACATGGAACCTGGATTTATCCATTTAAAACATCAAAATAAAACCAAAATGGTTTCCATGTTGCTTATGAAGTGATAACTGTATCAGTAAATGTTTCAGTGTATTTTCCACACTTGAAAAGTACTGGTCATTATTGTACTGGAAAAGTACTGGTAGTTTAACCGGACAAACAACAAATAGGCTTTCAAACAATCCAATCTGTTTTAATAGAGAAAGCCAAACTAGAAAGCCTTTAAAATGACTTGAAATCATTCAAAAAGATGTCAAATATACAGTATGCATATAAATACAGCTCCGGAAAAAAAGGGGACCGCTGCAATTTATTTTTAAATCTGCATCTCTATGAGTGTGACAACCATTCCATGGCAGTGTCTGTTAAATTCCTACACAAGCACCTCATTCTGCTGTATGAGGTACTGATTAGTGATCACCTGAATCACATCTTATTTAATGAGGAACAGTATAAAAAACACAGCTGTAATCAACACTCTCCTCTCGCAATGAGACCAGTTGGATGGCAAAACACTACTGGAAGCACGTCGAAGTTAATTATTGCCATTTTGTTTAAGATTGAACAAGATATTTGTTTTCTTTGAGTTATTAAAGTTCTGTAAACACTGCATAATTTTTCTTATTTTGATGTTTTCTCATTTCCTTTAAAATTATGCTTTAAAGAACAATATTTTATTTGGGAATAGTTCTTAAAAACTAACGTAAAGCTGTTCAGTTCAATACTTGCACCTATAAAAGATTAAACCTGAGAAACTGAACATTTTTGTTCCAGATCGTTATGTGGCAATCCATGAAGTAGAAAAGAACGGATGTGTCCATCTTATACTTTCTTACTATGAGAGAGCCCAATAGGAGAACATAAAGTACGAGGTATCATCATGCAAACTAAGCCACTGTTGATTCATCAGAAAATTTGAATTTATTTTTTAATTGAGTAATCAAGTTAGATCAAGTCATCGTGACAGTCTTCATTTTACAATAAAAAACAAATGTATTTAAGTAAATTAACAATTACACAATTTGTAAATTGTGAATGGCAAAATGATAAATATGATAAACTCAATCACAGTATGTCTGTACTCCTTTCTGAAAACATTATATCTACGATCAAACGCATGTTTCATTACAAAGAGAGTATAATTAGTCCTGTTTAATTTAATATAAAGCGGTGTAGTGCGTGAAATGTTGAATACAAATATTTTGATAACAGTTTTTGAGCACTGCTGGCTCTCTTTCGTCCAGAAAAAAATACTGGAACATATTGCGTATTATTAGAATTTCTTGAAACATTATGATCTTATGTTTTCCCATATCGCCCACCGCTAACACATAGGAATCATTGTACAAGCCTCTTTAAAGATACACTTATGAAGACGTGTAGTTACTGTAGGAACAAACCCTTGTAACTTTACAAAGGGAAAAAAACTTTCAAGCATTTAACATTTAATGTAGACCGTGTTTCCAGTCCAGGTCATTTTGAATTTCTATTGGTCCATTCATTATGAAATGATGAAACACCTGTGTTATTATTATAATAATTATTATTATTATTGTTATTCTTATTCCATAAATGGATATTTTCTGAGAGCAATATGTATGATTTTCCACAAATGTTATTTTTATTATTCATTTTACCAATACAGCCTATACATTTCCAAGTGTTATCCTGTGAGGTACATGCATGTCTGCAAAATCCCAACACAATTCGTAAGATGTTTATAGTTTTTCTAACATGAGTGACTATACTCGACTGTGCTATATTTAATACCCCTTTAACTTCAAGCTATTTAACTTCACTGGAAATCCTAAATAGCTTACACCCCCCTTAATTCATGGTGTCATGCATTGCAAACTGAGCTTAAATGACGTTTTGAGGCCTTTTGCTACAGCTGTTTGTGAGTCCCTGTATTCTTTAGGTACAGATGTTAACTCTTACAGATTTCCAGGTCCTGGAAGTTCTTCAGCTGTCTGGAATCCTACGTTAAAGAACTGTCTCATGTTCAAGTCCAACGATGGTGATGAACACTCTAAAACATGAACTTTCTCCATGGTTCAAATTTTCCTTGTGCATTGGATCATTGTCTTGTTGGACAGTTCGTGGAAAGAGGCATGGGCAGTTTCCAAACAGATGCATTCAGATTTCCCTCCAAGATGTTCTGACAATCGCTGCATTCATCTCGCCTTCAACCTTGACCAAACTTCTTGTGCCACCAATTCATGGCTGTGTCAGTTTTGTGAGATGTTGTTTATTCCAAGCAGGCTCTTTTGAACTTTTATTTTGAACCTCTTACTGAACATGGAAAAAATTCACTTTCTTCCAGAGATGCTTGGCTTTGATAAGATTTTTTCTGTGTCTTGCACAATTGTGCTGGTGGTCTTGCACAATTGTGCTGGTGGTCCTGTTCTTTTGCTTCACTTATGCTCAGAAAAGAATAGTTTTCTTAGTTAATAGTTTTCGGATAGTTTCCTATCAAAGGTTTTTGCTCGCTAAACGGGTGTGCTTCCGAAAGAGGGCTTTAAAAAAAGTTTTATAAGGAAGAGGTAAATAACTATCCTAACTTTGAAGGTCATCTAAATTTGCTTGAGTTTGCAATAAGAAGGCCCAGAAAAGGGCGTGTAAGCTAAAGTCTCCTTGTGCAGACAAAAATCTTGTTTACAAAACACTGCTGCCATCGTTCAAACTTAAGTACCATAGGTTATATTGTGTGAGACATTACATTCTTTAGAAAAAATGTTTGTTTTTTTATGCAAGGCATGCAAGTATCATATCTGCATATGGGTGGTACATTGTATAAAAGAGATCTTAAAGTGTTTCAAAGGTGAGGCTGTGGACATCACATGAGCGAATCACACCAGCAAAGTGAGACAAGTTGTATATTAACTATTTACTGAGGTAATTTGTCTGGTTGTATGGCTTGATGCCAATGTTTTGGTTTAGCCAGATATGCTGTGCTCTAACAAGCCACAAATTGGAAATCAGGCATTTCATGACATCATAACAATTGCTGGAAATTCAGAGCTCATCTCTGGGTTTATGAATCAGATGCAATAGTCATACTGGCTTATTTTTTATTACTTCCCATCTGTGTGTTTAAACATGTATTAACACGGAGGGACTGCTTCATTTTCCTCAAAGACCCCCTGAGGGATCCAAGCTTTGTTACACTGTGGTAATGGAGTAATAAAATGAGATGACACACACACACACACACTAACACATATATATGGATCCTTACCTTTGTTTCCAAGGAGAGCTGCAGTCTTTGGTTTTAAGACTTCAGAAATCGAGAAATTCCCCTTTCCAAGCTGCTAAAAAATCTCCGTTGTCACATCAGCTCCCATCTTTCCGCAGTGCAGCTCTCAGTGATTTGCACTTGATCAGCCCTGCTCTTCTCACAGTAGCTGAGATCCAGAAGAGACGACCACCATTGTTTGCTTTCCCACACGGCACCAAGTTCCAAAGCCCCTTCCACGAGAGCTGTCACAGTCCTTCCTAGGAATAAGAGACTCTTCCCTTCTATTCTTTTCCTCTATCCCTCCCTTTTTTGCTTCCTCTCCCTCCCTCCTTCCCCTCCTCTCCCTCCCTCCTTCCCCCTGCAGCACATCAATAAGAACAGCCCACTCTCTGAATGCAAATACTCCCAAACCTGTGACAGCCAATAGAATGCCAGCACGCCCAGGGACCAGCCAATCACAGCGCCGGTCTCGTTTTTGAGCATAAAGGTTGGGTCAGAGAGCTGTGGGGGGTAGGTATGGGACAAAAAAGCAGTGCTGAATGTGAAGAAAGAAGGACCTGGGGTGACAAAAGTATTGGGACGCCTGACCATTACACCAACAGAGATTGATATTGTTTTCAAATACATAGACTTTAATATGGAGTTGATCCCACCATTGTAGCTGTAACAGCTTCCACTCGTCTTGAAAGGCTTTCCACACGATTCTGGGGTGACAAAAGTATTGGGACGCCTGACCAGTACACCAACAGAGATTGATATTGTTTTCAAATACATAGACTTTAATATGGAGTTGATCCCACCATTGTAGCTGTAACAGCTTCCACTCGTCTTGAAAGGCTTTCCACACGATTCTGGAGTTTCTGTGGGAATTTGTGCATATAAGGCCTGGCTCCGTTCCAGTTCATCCCAAAGGTGCTGGATGGGACCCTGAGGGCCAGTCAGGTTGTTCCACACCGAACTCATCCACCCATGTCTTTATGGAGCTTGCTTTGTGCACTGGGACACAGTCATGCTGGAATAGAAAAGGTTCTTCCTCAGACTGTGTCCACAAAGTTGGAAGCATGGCATTGTCCAAAATCTCTTGGTATACTGAAGCATTAAGATTATGCGTCCACTGCTGCACAGTTTGCAGGTTCTCATTCTTCTCAAAGAACATTCAGTCCATACAAAACAGTGAGGCTGCCCTTGCCGCTAAGCAAATTAGCTCTCCACGCCTAGCAGGGGTAGGTGATGTTTATTCAGATCAACCCACAAGAATAAAAGGTTTGGGAGGCTTATTGTCTGCTGGTAACACAATATACTCAAATTACCATCACCAAATGTAAGTTACACAACCATGTGTCTTTGCAAATACCAAAAAAGCAAACGTAGTAATGTAATATGAACAAATGGTAAAGGGCCCCTACAGTCAGCTGTGAACGCACTACAGCACACAGTGTGAACAGTGTGAAATTCTGTCTCTGCATTTAGCCCAATCACCAAGTGAAGCAGCGGGCAGCCAGCAGCACAGCTCCCAGGGAGCAGTGTGTGGGGACAGTACCTTGCTCAAGGGTACCTCAGTGGTTCTATTGGTAGCCCTGGGATTTGAACCCACAATCTTCCAATTGTAGGGGCAAGTCCAGGTCACCAGCTGCCCCAGGATGTAAAGTTTCAGGCTGTCAGAAGTTTCTTACCCTCTCTCCAACAAGCCCTGTCAGTCAGTATTATAATAAAAATTTTGAAAGGGATGTTTCAGTTACAGTAAAATGCAGTGGTGAACCATGACTGTTAGGCCTTCAGTTTGGGCCATAAATGTCAAAACTCAAATCACAGTTGAGGAAAAAAATACTGATGCTCATTTCTGCTCGCACCTCTATGGGTCTCTATGTATATTAGCACTCAGCTAACAGTGATGCACAGTTATGGCAGTTCTGGATTAAACACAGACATTGTAAAAGCTTGTAAACGACATTTCATCTTTCACTTGAAGCTTGTGACAGATACATTAACATACATTTTACACTGTATGTAGCGGTATTTACACTTTTAGGGGCCTGGAGCCCATGTTCTCTATTTCCAACAACTAAATCTGAAACCTGACCAGACCACTGCTCATATCCGCAATCAGCGAGATGTCTGAGATATCATGAAGACACTTCCTCTCATGTAATTGGTCCCATCCACTATAAATTAAACCATGATCAGCTGATTCCACTGTCACTTCCTAAATCTAGTGTTGGTCCATCTGTCCTGATCACCTAATCAATAGAAAAGATCACTGCATATACACTGAAAAAAATCTGGAAGAAGAACTGAACTCCTTTGTTTCCACTCAAAACTTAACACTTTAATAAAATGAATGCTACAATACTTGCAGATTATATAGACGACAGGCATGATGATTATTTTGAATGAAAATGTTTCATAGAAATCATTAGGCCATCTCTGGAGGATTGGAACAAGGGATCCCCCCCCCCTGGTAAAATGCCTGTAAGTTACTCAAATTCTGAAAATGAGGCTTACTTTTTTCTTACAATTGCAAAATGTTGCAATAACATGATTATTAGCTGGCATCTAACTATTTGCCTGTAAACAAACAAAATTTTAATGAACCTTAGTTCATTAGTTTTACTTAAAGAAGCTTTGCATTTTAATTAATTGAGGACAGAGACAGCAACATAAAATGAAACGCTGGCAGGCAAATTCACAGTAATGGAGAACTCATCCCTCAGGTGGAGAACATGTGACATGCTCCACCCATGCCTATTCATCCAAATAGAATAAGAGTGACTGTAGTGTTCAAAGTTCATTTGGGTGTGATTTACAAAACGTTATGACATGTAATGGGGCAATATCTGTCTGACAAAAGAATTACGTTGTTGTTCATTTGCTCCTGAATTCCTAAGCAATGTGAACTGACTTTTCATTCACACGTCAAAGGCAGCATGTTTGGGTTTAAACTGCTGTGGCCTCAATAAGCGAAAATATGTCCAAACATAGTTTTAATGTCAAAACAATGAATTCAAAATTGTCTTTGCAGTTTAGTTTCCATATATACATGGAAAGACAAATGGTCCATTTTAAAACTCTAAAACATATTTTTACATACTACACCAAAAGTCTTTGTTCCGGGAAAGTGCTATGGACATGTTATGGGCCACTGTTAAGATAGGCGCACTTGTGAGCTTTTCAGTATATTTATCAACAGTCAGTAGGTAGAAGCATTGGCTAAACAAGCCTAAGTAAACTTTACATGCAAGCCTAGTTGAAACCATCACAGCAACAGAGGGATTCATTCATTTGCCTGATTGTGAAAAGAGGATGGCGCATAAATGACATTTTTTATTTCTTAAC
Organism: Hydrocynus forskahlii; assembly: GCA_037974365.1. NCBI lineage: Eukaryota > Metazoa > Chordata > Actinopteri > Characiformes > Alestidae > Hydrocynus > Hydrocynus forskahlii. The sequence goes on along the minus strand of JBBPCX010000141.1, from coordinate 25,349,005 downwards.
AAAACAGGCTTGAACAGACTTTTTGCTACTTTGCCTCATATATGTAAATGACTACTGTTGTGACTGACCGGCCTTTATGCTTCATTCAAAAAAGTGGGGTGGTTTTATTAATTAGCACAATGTATAACTGTACACTCCAAGCTACTTCTCATTCAACAATCAGCTACAACATTAAAACTACACAGAAGAAGTGAATATCACTGATTATCACTGATTACTATGGCACTTGCCAAGGGGTGGGACATATTTGGCAGCAAGCGAACCGTCAGTTCTTCGTGTTCATGTGTTTGTAGCAGAAGTGGACAAGTTTCTGGGCATCTCTCAGTCGCCATGAAGGACAACCTGCTGCTGCTAACAGCTTGTTGAGAGATACAAGAGGACACTTTCAGAGGTCTGTGAAGTCCATACCTCAACAGGCCAAAGCTGTTCTGACAGCCCAAGGGAACCTACACAATAGTAGCCAGGAGGCTTTAATGTTATTGGTGACTGGTGTATCATTATAATATCCACAGTCATGTACATTGTACAGTACTACAAGGAAATTGCTAGACTACAATATACCAACATGGGCTGTGGCTATCAGGGTGATCCCCCGCCAATCACTGTTCAACAGTCACTGCTAGCCGCTTTTTAGTGTTGTCTTAAGAGATACAAAATAGTACAAATATACATCATGTTGCATTATTTGGCCAGAATACTTTGTCATCTAGGTATATTTGCCATACTAGAGAAAGTAGTATACTTCATGCAATTTGCTACTTTTGGGCACAATCAGTCCTCGGGCGGCAGTGCCCCAGACAAGCGTTGAAACGCTTCTTCAACTTCAACTGGAAGAGCTAAACAGCAGTATGAATAAACAAATACATTTAAAAATGCATGTGTAAAATTTAGGATTCTGTTTCATATAACTAGACTCATCTCCTTTCTTCTCTACAGAGCAGTCAAAATGACTTAATGGACATTATTATTCATTCATTCAGTAATTTTCTGTAACTGCTTAATCCTTCCTAGGGTTGTGGGGACCCAGAGCCTATCCCGGGGTCTACGGGCGCAAGGCAGGGACTCACCCTGGGCAGGGCACCAGCCCACCACAGGGCTGGACTTAATTAGTGAAAAATGAATTTGTATGATGGCGTTGCTCTGTAAGACAGCTGAGTGAACCTACAGGACTGTGCAAAAGTCTTATGCAAATTGTTTAAAGTGATTTTCCTTAATCTGTGATAGTATCTTTCTGCTAACACAGTTAACATTGGAATAAATGCAAACAAACAAGAAAGCAGTAAAAGGTATCAGCATTTGTTTGGTTTGCAAAAAAAGTAGTTCATATTGTGTGTGCTGGTAAGGAGAACACAGGTTCGGACATCACAAAAAAAAAAAAAGAATACAAAGTCATCTTTGCAGCTTAGTTTCCATATAGGAACTGGGGGATGAATGGTACATTTTAAAAAGTTTAAAATGTATTTGACATACAACACCAAACTTCTGTTATTTAAAAAATGTGGGAGGTTTTTTTTCATGTTATGGGCCTGTTCATCTACAAACACTTGTGCACTTGTAACAGTCAGTTGATACACCAATAGACTAAACAAGCCTGTACATTTTACATGTAAAATTTACATGCAAACCTAATTTGTGCGCCATTGTTGTCTGTCTGCAACTTCACGTTTGATGTTTACTGTCTGCACTATGTCACTGTCTGTATTTGTTTGCACCTTTAAGTAGCCCCTACAATTTTGTTGTATGTGTAGCATCCTGCTTCAGTGCAATGACAATAAAGGTATATCTATCTATCTATCTATCTATCTAATTGATATAGTTGATATTTTGTGAGCTGGTATGGGGGACGTAGGTTTTGCTCTCCTTGATGCCTCCAGTCATTGTTTAGATTCGTGAAATTCCATCAGCAGCTCCTGATTTAGTTTAATGAAGGACTGATCAAGTGATATAAGGATTCTGATGGAAATTACAAGTAATACTGGGCTTCCACAAAGAACACACGGATACACTATACAAAAAATAACTATTTACAGAATAATGTTGCTTTGCATAGTTTTCCAGGTTTCTAACCCTTACTTTAAGTTTGGTAAAAGTGAGAGTACTCTTTGGCAGTCCAGATATACTGCAGGCAAAGCCCACCTTAGACACGAGACCGCCGATCCTCTGATCTGGTTACCCCAGCAGTATAGCATACATTAATTTCGGGTCAAGTGAAGGAGGCCTAAAGCGGTGGCAACTTTTGTAATGGTTTCATAAATTGTCATAAATTATACAGATTGATTCATAAAACCTCTCTGAAGTTTCTCAAATGTTCTTCTTGGAACTACTGTCTGCAGTACAATGTTATTTGTTTTTATTTGAAATTTTATTTAGCATATGTGGTCATAATAATATGAAAAAAACACTTACTTCTTATCGTAACAGTTTTAAAATATTGTTTAATGATTTCTGCACAGCTCTGTGTGTTCCTCCACGTCGCCAGAAGGCAGCACACATCTGAGTAGAGGAACTTTAAAGACCGTCCTGTCCACACTTCTTTCAAGTCCCATGTGTTTCTGTTTTGCCTTGAAAGTTCAATGGACTGGTTTAAGCATATAGTTGAGGCTAGAGCTTCACCGTAACAAAGAAAGGCCAGTCGAGAGAGTGGACCACCTAGAGCACCTTTTACACAGTCCTCCTTTCATTCACTGCAGTGTTTCAGAGAGGTAAACCCTTAACAAATTATTTCTCCAAAAACGAGAAAATGGTTTTGATGAAGGTACTAAGTCAGTTTAAAGTGCTTTATTGTTTAGTTCTGGATGGGGGGAGGTTGACCCCCCTCCCCGTTCTCCGTGCAGGGCAGTTTGTGGAGCTGAGGGTGGGAGTCTGTGGCCCCCACGTGGTTTGATCGTAGAGACTCTGCAGATTCTTTTGTTCCAAATCAATCAAAAAAACGAGGAAGACGGACAGACATGAGAGGAGCATCTGAATCAGGAACTCCAGCGTTTACGAGATAATATTTCGAATAATAAACTAGAAGAGAGCGAGCACTGGTAACTTTAAGCAACCTAGATATATCCTGAAGTGGAATATCCACCGTTTAGAAGAGGGAAAAAGAGAAAAGTTTGCGACCGGTACGTTTAAAGCAGGCTGCGTGTTTGTGACCGAGGCTTTGTTGCATGCAAATACAGGGAGGCATGCTAACGTGTTAGCTAAATATTTCTTGTTTATTATTTTGTAAAATGAAATTTTAACTGGACTAGAGAAAATCCTGATGTAAATTGGTCGTTCTTAAGTTATGGGTCATGCAAGCGACGTTGTTTAAAATCCTAAAAGTTGCCCAAACCCATTTTTTAAAATCTGAATAGCTAATTGTTTAGTTAGCCTGCTGTGATGCGGACGGCTAGCGACGCTAGTTTGCTAACAAAGAGCTCCGACTCGGAGCCCTTCTCCTCAAAATACACACTTTATTTCACAAAATAACAGACTAAAACCTATATACTTTGACTCTAACAACTTTAGGATACGGCTCGGTTGGGTAAACACTACTCAGAAGTCATTTAATTCCGTAAACGTCGTAAGCACTCAGTATGTCACCTTTTCCCCAGCCAGAAGAAAACAACAAAAACATTAGATCAGATTAACAAAGTAATCGGATTTGCATTGATTTTGGACCTCTACATCATCTTCTATCAGATGTAAAACGTTGTGTGCAACTTTCTTTTACACTTTCAGTCCAGATGCAATGAATGGAACAGTGTTACAGACTGTAAAGGTACAACTTTCTTTGTTTTTAAACAGATCTTCCCATTACTATGCCACGCAAGAAGGTGACCGATGTCTCTGGAAACGGTGGACTGAAGAGGAAAAGAGCCAGTGGGAAAAAGAAAGAGAGGGAATTCAGCAGTGATGATGAGTTTGAAGACTATGAACAAGAAAACACAAAGAAACCAGGGAAGCAAGCAACTAAATCCGGCCTTCAGCCTGTCACTGTCTCAGATGATGTGAAGGAAAAGATTGTAAGTTTTCTCAGACTGGATGTACACACACTGTGATCTGGTGTAATTGTATGTGCTAAAAAAAGAGAAGATAATCCTTTATCAGTCCTGCAAGTTACAACCACAAAGTTTTGGAATTTATTTTTTTGTTTTTATACATTTGCAAAATTGTTTGACTTTTTATTGTGTAATATGCCTTTTTGCCATGACATAACCATTGATGTTGATGTGGCATCGAACTTAAACTACTACTGCTATTAGTCCCACAAGTGGGAAAATTTGCATTGTTACAGAAGTAAAGTGGAGAGTACAAGAGAAGTAGAAGCAGCATAACCAAGAGAAGAATAGCTATACAACAGTGTAATATAAAAAGTACACTATACAAGTAAATGATAAACAATGTTTGTTGTAAAAATAATTAAAGAAAATGTTTGTCAAATAACTTGACTCAAGGTCCTTGTTTTGTTCCTGTAGAAACTTGAGTTACCTAAGGCCAAAGGGCAGCTGCTGATTTTTGGAGCCACCAACTGGGACCTGATCGGTAGAAAAGAAGTGCCAAAGCAGCAAGGTATGAGCCCCAGAGTGATTTATTGTTTCTTATTCATTCTTATTATTTATTCATTATTTTTAAACTTTAGAGTTCTCATTTGGTGACCTGCCAAGTCCTTCGTTGCAAATTAATTTTTCATATTACATTGATTCTTCAGATGTAAATGATTTGCTCAAACACACAACTAAGCACTATTTGGCACCAGTGCCTTCACTTAAGCTGAGCACAGTTAAAAGTGTCCTAAGAAAGTTGTGATGTAATTTTGTAATGTCTTCATACTCTGGGATCTTGACTGCAGTTTTCCATGTTTCTAAACCAAAGCTGACCAGAGCACTTTTCAGAGAGCATCTCCTCTCCTAATGCACTATGTATCTACTTGCACTACTCCTACATAAAGATTTTAGCACTTAGAACTTTCCTCTGGCTCTCACATTGTCCTGAAACTTGAGGGTTCCCTCGTATTGTAAGTTGCTTTGGATAAAAGCGTCTACCAAATGGTTGTAATGCAAACCTTTCTATAAGTTTGGTGCGACCTTGTCTGTGTGTGAACTTGGAGAGTGTCTGCATGAACATGTGTTCTCTGTGTGGCAGTTCAGATGTACTGCAGGCAGAGCCCACCTTAGACACAAGACTGCCGATCCTCTGATTTGGTTTTCCCAGCAGAAAAGTGTACATTAATTTCTGATCAAGTGAAGGTTTTATAAAGCGATGGAAACCTTTGTTTCGTAAAGTGGCCTAAATCATACAGATTGCTTCATAAACCTTCTCTGAACTTTCTCATTTAAAATTAATTCTGAATAAATGTTCCGCTTGGAATGTTGCTCAGAATGGAGTCAAGTGAAGTTCAGGGAGAGAAGTAGTCGTGTTTTCATTTGTGGACTCTGGCTTCGGACAGTGTTGTAACAGCTGTGCGTTGTGTAGACTGTGGTCTGGTGGGATCAATGAGAAATTGATCTTGGCTGCTCTGGCTATTGTGCATCAAGAAAACACATTCCATTAAAGTTCCCAAGGTGAACTTGGAATTACAATGAATTTTTAATGCTATGTCATCCTCTTCAATACCTGGTTGCTTAGTAAAGGTTGTTTTTCTGCCTCTCTCTGTCTCTTTAGCTGCCTACAGGAACCTTGGACAGAATCTGTGGGGTCCTCATCGTTACGGCTGTCTGAATGACGTGCAGGTCAGCAGTGTGGTGTCTGGGGCGTGTGCTGCTCACAGCTTGATCATCACAACAGAGGGCAAACTCTGGAGCTGGGGTGAGGCTCCTCACATAAAGCATTCAGAACCTTACATTACTTGTCTGAATCTTTTAGGACCTTTTATTTTTTCTTCTCTTGAACTGTCTGCCTGGACGTTTTGTTGTAAACGAGGGAGGAAGAATTTATGGTAGTGCGTTTTATGAACTCTCCTCTCTTCTGTACTGCACTGCACATTTGTTCTTTGAACTTTTGTGGCCTTTCACAGATTCCATCTCATTTATCTCATTTTCAAAACTGGCTGAAAGGACAAGCATTATTATTTTCTCAGACAGAATTCTTAATTTATTGCTGTTCTCTCAGGACGCAATGAAAAGGGGCAGTTGGGCCATGGAGATACCAAGCGGTTGGATGCCCCGAAGTTGGTCGAGGGTTTGGGAGATGAAGTGATTGTGGCTGCTGCCTGTGGGCGGAACCACACCCTTGCTTTAACAGGTAGCTGATTACAAGACCGTGTGATTTAAGGATGGTGCCTGTGGGATTTTGTCGCTTAACCTGCTCTTCTCTTGTAGAAAACGGTGCTGTCTTCTCATTTGGAGAGAACAAACTTGGACAGCTTGGTCAGGGCACCCAAACAGATGCTGTCCTCAGCCCAGCTGCAGTAAGATTTCTCCTCTTTCAGAAATATTTGATTTGCTTTAGTCTCAGGTTCACTTAATTCTCTGAATGAATTCAGCAATTTACATAATAGTTTTATGTACATGTTTTGTGTGAGGCATACTGTTTCGCCCACAGGTCATGTACAACGGACAGCCTCTGGTTAAGGTGGCTTGTGGTGCAGAGTTTAGTATGGTTGTAGACTGTAAGGGCAACCTCTACTCGTTTGGATGTCCAGAGTATGGCCAGCTAGGTAAGTTAAAGTGTTTGTATGGCTCGGGGGTGGGGGTGAGGGGGGAGGACAGAGAAACACCCTGCACAGGTCACCAGCCCGTCACAGGGCAGACACACAGACACACATTAATGCGTGGATCTAATTAATGTGCTGGCCCTTTTATTTTTTTCCGTTTGCCTCTGATAGGACATAACTCTGATGGGAAGTTCATAGCTCGTGCTCAGCGCATTGAGTTTGACTGTGAACTCATCCCTCGACGTGTGGCCATTTTCATTGAGAAGACTAAGGATGGCCAGGTACTACCCGTACCCAACGTTGTGGCTCGAGATGTCGCATGTGGTGCCAATCACACAGTGAGTATCCAATTTGTCTTTTCATTTGTAAGCGTAAGCTCAGTTTAAATCTACTGCTCAAATCTGAATTTGTGTTTAGACACGCAGTACAGCATGGGATTATCTGCAAAATTACACTGACATGTGAATGTGGTCCAAAAGGGAATGAGGTTAAAATGAAAGATTGCGTTAAACCCTGTTTGGAGATTTGAAACCTAAGAAGCATTGGATCTCATGGGAGGGAATTGTTGCCAGTCTAAACACGTCCTTGACATCCTCATCCCAGCCCCAAATATTACACAAGCTGTTGAGCAAAACTGACCTAGAAATGAAACAAGGAGCGTTGATTTCACAGCAGCCAACATAACTGATCCTGGTTTTGTCTGTGTGTAGCTGGTGCTGGACTCGCAAAAGCGTGTGTTTTCTTGGGGTTTTGGTGGCTATGGACGACTGGGCCACACAGAGCAGAAGGATGAGATGGTCCCTCGTTTGGTCAAGCTCTTTGACTTCCCTGGCCGTGGAGCCACCCAAATATACTGTGGATACCAGTGTTCCTTTGCTGTCAGTGAAATGGGTAAGAAGGCTTTCTCTAAATAGTTAAAGCAGCAATTACTAACTTGTCTGTTAGTAACAAGTTAATAATGTAGGTATGTTTCTCAGGTGGTCTGTTCTTCTGGGGTGTGACAAATACATCTCGTGAGTCAACCATGTACCCAAAAGCTGTGCAGGACCTGTGTGGCTGGAAGATTCGCAGTCTGGCCTGCGGGTGAGAATTCAGCTTTCTCTGTCCAAGTCACATCTGTCAGTCCAGTGTTTGTGACAACCTGTGTTTTACGATATACTTAATTTCCTCCATATGGTACAATAATTAGTGTTCTGTTTGGTTTCATAGGAAGAGCAGTATCATCATTGCTGCTGATGAGAGCACTATAAGCTGGGGACCCTCACCTACGTTCGGAGAGCTGGTATGTTACTGAATATTTAATGTAAATCATTCTGTATGTTTATTGTGCAGGAGTTAACTTATCTGGTCAAAACTAACATTATTAAGAGATGTGAACACACTCTGGGAGACAAATGTACTGTATAACTACAACACTGTAATTATAATTGTGTGTTATAGGGATATGGAGACAATAAACCCAAGTCTTCCACTACAGCTCAGGAAGTCAAAACTCTGGATGGAGTGTATTCAGAACAGGTAGGAAATATTATAACACTATTAAAATGACCATAATGTTTATTTTCCTCAGCTGTTTGGACATGGGAAAGATCTGTCACGCATACTGAAGCCGCAGGCATGTTTCATCCGTTGAGTGTTTAGTGAAGTCTGAGATTACTGTGCTCATTTTCATGGGTGTGGGTGGAGAAGCTTTTTACAGAAGACGCAGTTCACTAATCCCCTTTAAGCATCAAAACATAAATGACAGATCTCAAATGATTAACATAATATAAGCCCGTGCCCATTTAAAAAAATTGCTCAAAATGGTTGCATCACATTTTCCTGAACAGAAATAGAAGAATGGCAACTTATTACATTGATTAAATAAGCACACGAGAGCTACACGGGAGGAACACGAGAGTCCTGTTATTCTTATACAGCGGTTCTACAACAGAAGTGAAAGCACACCAGCCCACTCGTTTGTGCGTGTGCTTTTTAAATGGGTCATGTCTGGAGATTTAATGGCACTCCATCACTGAACCCTGAGCAGCCAAGCTCTCTCGGTGAGACAAAAAATCTGCCGTTTCAGAGCTGTTACATAATTTAGTTCAGCTCTGCTTTTTCAGTGTTTACCCAGTTAACATGATGTTATTTTGGTTCAGCCAGTTTTCATAACCCATTTTCTTTGCCAGTTTGCATTCTTTCTCACTATCTGGCTAATTTTAGTTGTTCCATCATCTCAGTTACTGAACTAAATCTTATACACACACTCTTTCCAATCTGTGACCAAACAGGCTGTAGATCAAATCTCTTAAGTTATCTAATAGATTTATTTTCTTTCTCTCTTTGGATGTGCTGCTTATTGGGCAGTCAGTGCTCAGTGGAACAGTACAATTATGCTTATCGGATTTGTCATTGCACCTAACTGTTGTATGTTCAAATGCAGAATCTCAAATTGCTACCTTTCCCTTTCCCTCTGTGTGAGTAATGGGTTCTGTGTTATTTCAGGTGGTGATGGGCTATTCACACTCGATGATTATTGCCCGCCAGGAAACGGATCAGGAAAAGGAGAGACTTAAAAAGCTGCCAGAGTACAACCCACGCACACTCTGATCGGATACAGTCCTTTAATCATTCTCATGTCTCCAGAGGCTTCTGTTTTTGACCCAGAATACCTCTGCTCACTAGGTCATCTGTGTAGTCACAGTTTGGTTGGGATGGGACTTTTTTTTTTTTCCTTTCTTTTTTTTATATATTTTTTTTTAAGGACATCACATTAAACGTTCCAAGAGCTATAAACCGAAATCCATTTGGACTGCAGTATGAAAGGAGCTTGCAATAACTCTTCCATATAAATTGGATATCCTCCACAATGGCTCAACGTGTGGCTTCATGAGACTGTTTTAATACTAGGGTATCTGGAGCAGAGAGGGCGACCTTGTATGGTCCCCTCCAAGCACTTAAACTCCACTTTTACATTCCAAAAGGAGGTTCATCAAAACATTCTAGATTTCTGTGTGAGGGGAGGGTGCTATGGTTAATTTTGTTCCATGAAGTTGGCTGGGAAGAACCATTGCCTGTCTGATCTCTCCAAACAACTGGTGCTAAATCATTTCGATGCAGGCTGTCTTTTGGCTGATAAACTAGTTGGTATCACTGAAAAGACCCACACTCCATACTTGTGCCTTTTTAAGTGATGTAATTCAGGCTGTGGATGCTTTGTTGTCCCAAAGATAACTTCCTTCGCTGTAATCTGGGACCATGGCAGTGTATCTTTTTCAGAGTATACAGTCACTTCATGTCATGCTTTATGTATTGTGCCATCCTTTGTGTTCACCTGTGCTTAAGCATTTGTCATTCCCATGTTTCTCATTATAGCGAACTACCTGTATTTAAGTCATTGCAATATTGTAAGAACTGTCCAACTACAGGCTCTTGAGAGGCAACATCCTGTTACTTAAGAGACAATTTTTACAGTTTGTGTAATGGCCCAAACCATTTTTGTTTAGAAAATTTGTCAGGAAATTGAGGTGGCCTATTTGTTCTTTTGTTCATGATAATGTTGAATAAAGATTCCATTTACGTTGGTAATTGTTAACCACAATTTACTCTGGGTATTGAGAATTATACTGTGTATTACAGAAAGGAGAAATCAGCCACTTTTACTGCCTCGTTTAAAAAAAAAAGTGGTGGATAATGTTTAGTGGGTTAAATGCTTCATATTGGTATTATTCCACAATCAAATGCAGACTAAATTAACAGCTGAAATAGTCTTGAATCCATGTTTGTTTATACTTTTTTTGTGGTGTTACATTCTTTGACCAAATTCTGATTAGTCTTGAGCCTTATCTCAGGTACTTTGCATGGTTGTCTACAATTAATAAAACTTCACAGTTTGAATCTGTGTGCATTCTGTGACTATCCTCCAAGCTAGTTTGACAAAATGGGGTACTTGTGAGCATACTGCAGCATGACGCTGGGAATTTTTGTTAAAAAAAACAAAACTTCAGGAACTACCTGAATGAGATCCTTAAAGCATCTTGAAATACAGTTTTCCCACCCTCAGTCAGACTTAAAATTCCCTGATTTTTCCATGACTTTCCCTCACCAAAAAGCAGTGTTTCCATGACCTCCCGTATAAAGAAATGTCCAATATAACGGTTGGATGCTGAGCAGAAAAGGACATTTAAAGGGGTTATAGAACTCAAAACTGCATTTACGTCATTGTTGTTGAATATAGGCAGCTTGGACCACACCAAAACCTCAACTCCATCTCTGACATCCTCTACATGCATGTTTTATCTAGAAATGGCCACGGTAAAATGGGCCGTTCTGAACAAAGCAGCTCTGTATGCAATAAAACTGCTTGATGTGGACGACTGGAGAAGCTCTGTGATGGGAAGTTGAGACGAGGTGGATCTTTTCGGTGTCTTCATCTTCGCAACATGGTTTTTCCCAGTTGCGCGGCTTGTAAGTGCATGCTCTCCTATATTGGAGAGAAGTATGACCGCTTTACATACTTAGCATTTTGCTCGTCTGTCATCATCACTTTGGGTGAGCCAGTCCTTAAATTCTTCATTTTCAAGCCAAATACCTTGAAATGTACACTTGCCTGGCATGTTTGGTAAGTTAGCGAGTGCAAGGACAAATGTCGACACAGTTTTTGCACAAATTTTGCAATTTTGCAAAAATGTGCTCAAAACCTGCACATTTTTAGAGCGGGAGAGGTTTTGAGCAAAACAAAAACACTCACTGGGAACAAAGACACGTAAATACACATCAGGTTTTGGCTACTGCACTATATGCTATTAACAAAATTCCCTGATAATTCCCTGACTTGGCACCCAAATGATCAAATTCCCTGACTTTACCTGTCTGGAAATGCCTTTACTGAAATTCCCTGATATTCCAGAAATTCCCTGACCCGTGGGAACCCTGAAGCGTGATCTTGATAAAGTGGTAACAATAAAAGTGAGTCTATGACATGGGTCCTTTAAAGCCGATGTCTAACGCGTAACATTTACCTCTACACAGTATAGGTCATTATTGCATATAAAAACGAAAAGATAATGTGAAAAATCAGTCTGAACTGTGTGCAGTAGTGCCCTCACACTCAGTAGCCCCTCAGAGATGCTCTTACCACAGCGGCCGCTGTCCTTCTCTCTCCCCGGCCCGCAATTTTCGTGCTTGTCCGCAGCGTGAGGCACTTTCTGAGCCACTTTCTGAGCCACCTCGTACTCCAGCCCCGCCACGCGGATCAGAAACCTCTCCTGATTAATGGACTTCTTCAGCGCCTTGATGGACGACTTCATCTTCTGCTCCATCTGCTTCCTCACACAGCTCAGGTCACAGCTCCCTTCAGACATATAGAAATATGTATAACGTGTATAAATAACTTCAACACACTTTTGTTTAGGGAAGCTTTGCAGTGTTAATCAATGTCAAACCAGGCATGGGAAGCTGTGCTATTTAGTGAATAAGAGCTTATTCTATATTCTCAGTGACTATGCGCTCACACCCATAAGACTCTATAACTCCTCCCCCTGTCACCCACCCATCAGACTCTATAACTCCTCCCCATCACACACCCACCCATCAGACTCTATAACTCCTCCCCCTGTCAC
>JBBPCX010000141.1:25309468-25336677 GCA_037974365.1 Hydrocynus forskahlii | reverse complement strand
TCCCTGTCTGGAAATGCCTTTACTGAAATTCCCTGATATTCCAGAAATTCCCTGACCCGTGGGAACCCTGGAAATAATTGGACAGCTTTTGCTGAAAATTATAGTATGAAATGAATTTATTTAAACATACAAAAAGATGAACAGTTTAATCCTCATCTTCCTCTTCCTCCTCGTCCTGGTTGATTTGGAAGTAGCGGAGTTCATAGCTCTCCTTCGTGTTGGCCACGACGCGGAGCCAGTCTCTGAGGTTGTTCTTCTTCAAATACTTCTTGGTGAGATACTTGAGGTATCTAAATATGGAAAAAAAATGTACTGAGAATAAAAAGCCAAAGATGTTAAATCAATTTAAAACATAGTTCACAGAACAAATCTGACTCACCTCTTGGAGAAGGGAATCTCAGAAGACACTGTGATCTTGCTTTTGCTCCTTTCGATGGCTACAACTCCACCTCCCAAGTTTCCAGCTTTGCCATTGACTTTGATGCGCTCCTGAAGAAACTGCTCCTGTTTGAACATAAATCCAAGCATGACCGCCTTTTGTGCACAATTCCAACTTTACAAGACAACCCCAAAACAGTATGTCACACGTGTATTATTGTATAGTCCAGCCTTTTTTTGTTTTACAAGCATCACTTCACTGTGTAGTATCCAGAAGGCTACCAAGTGACATCTGGATGGCACCCAGCCACCTCAACACTATCATTCAAGTTTATGTTCCTCCTCGCTCCCTCCACGGAACATCGTGTGGCTCTGCCATCCCTACACACAAGGTAAACCCAGTCCAGACTCTTCTCTTCTGTGGTTCCCCACTGGTGGAGTGAGCTGTCTAAGCTGACCAGAACAGCAGAATCCCTCTTCATCTTCAAAAACCTCCTGAAGACTCATCTGTTCAGAGAGCGTCTCCTCTCCTGATGCACATCTTCTTGCACTACTCTTACATAATGATTTTACCACTCTCCTCTGGTTCTCACACTGTCCTGAAACAAGCGTCTGCCAAATAAATGTAATGTAATGTACTACTTTACATTATAACATTAGTGGGGTGGGCTAATAGCTAGGGAGTTGCCCCTATGATCAGAAGGTCACTTTACACTTGACAAAAATATTCAGTGATCTTACAAAGTTAGCTGCATCCATAATGCCATCTTCTACGGGGTGAGTGCAGTCCAGAGTGAACTTCAGGATCTGCTTCTTCTTCTTACCACCCTTGGTGGCTGGCTGCTTCTTCTGTCAAAAAGAGAAATCAGAGATGGTTGGCACAGTTCATACTCCAGAATCTACTGACATCTGCTGCATTCAACACAATTGTTCCTTACTGAAGATAATTTTTTTCAGTGTTCCTAGTCCCTAAACATGATCCTGGGAAACTGGAACGGAGATTGCGAGCCAGGCCTTCTCATCCAACATCAGTGTCTGACCTCATAAATGGTCAACAGAGTATTAATAGGCTCAAATTCCCACAGAAACACTAAAAAATCCAAGAAGAGTAGAAGCTGTTGTAGCTGCAATAGGAGGTGAACAACTCCATATTAAGGTAAAGGGGCATCTGGCATATGCCTTTATCCAGAGCAACTAAGAATCATTAGGTACAGGGACAGTCCCCCCAGAGCAACTGAGGGTTAAGTGCTTAAGGACACAATGGTAGAAAGTGGGGGTTTGAACCTGCAACTTTGTGGTCATCGGGTTCATAGGCGGGTGTTTTACCCACTAGGCTACTACCACACCTATTAAAGTCTGAGTATTTGAATGCAATGTCATTAAAGTCCCTAGTGGTGTAATGGTCAGGCATCCCAATACGTTTGTTCATATAGTGTATGTTTTATAGGTATTATAAAATATTTCCTTTCGATCCTATAGTGATTGATATGAAGTGTTTTATTGCCAATTCTATTAAATGCCATCTTATGCACTTAAAAGGGACAAATATTTGCATTACTTTTACCTAAACTGGACTGGCTGTGTTTATCAGTTTCTAAAATGTAAAAATATACTCCAGTGGTTAGATTCTATACAATTCTGAAATTTACATGATTAAATTAACCAAATATCATTACACATCTGGCTAATGTTAGTGTGTTTGTTCCTGTTATGCACATCTATATACAGCAGTCTGTGCATCTGTATATGGCATGCATCATAAGAATGGAGTTAACACTGAAGATCAATTTCCGGGTGATCCTCAACATGATCAGAGAGTTGGTTATCACTAAGCCGTTCTATTTTGAGGTTTATGTACCAGTTTTATGGGACATGATCATTACGAGGAGCCTCTGACCAGGCTTTAGAAGTTAGCCACTTAGCATGAGCTACACTGTTAGCTTAGCTGGATACAGGCCTCGTTAATGTTTATCACATTTAATAACAAACTGGCAGTGAAAGCTCCCATTTTAGCTCATGACACGATAGAAAAGACCTACTAGGAACCAGACACACTCATATACCAGGACACACTGGAGGGGATTTGTGTTTATTGTGAAAAGTTGCAGCTGTGAGCTGGGACTCACCAGCGGAGCCATTGGGGAGATCAGGTTGAGAGAGAGAGCACACAGTACGCAGGCGCCAAGTGGGCCACATGGAGCGGGGGGCTCTTAGTGGAGTGTCGAATAAGTCGATGTAATCAATATTTCTGAATTTGACTATTTCATACAAGTACATTATATGGACAAAAGTATTGGGACACATCTCTTAATGATTGAAGTTAGATGGCCCCTTACTTCCATTGAGGGGCAATCATAATGCTTCAGCATTTTGGACTTTGTAGACACAGTTTGGGGAAGAACCTTTTTTATTCCAGCATGACTGTGTCCCAGTGCACAAATCAAGCTCCATAAAGTCATGGGTGGATGAGTTCAGTGTGGAAGCACTTGAATGGCGCGCACAGAGCACTGACCTCAACCCCATCCAACACCTTTGGGAAGAACTTTAATGAAGATTGCACGCAGAATGAATGGCCACAAATTCCCACAGTGACACTCCAAAATCTTGTGAAATGTCTTCCAAGAAGAGTGGAAGCTGTTACAGCTGCACAAAGGGGACCAACTCCATATTAAAGTCTATGTATTAGAATGCAGTGTCATTACAGTCCCTGTTGACGTAATTGTCAGGCGTACACTTTTGTGCATATAGTGTATATTTTATGGGTATTACTCATTTTCCTTTTGATCCAATAGTGATTAATACGTATTTTAATAAGTATTTTATTGCAAATTCTATTAAATGCCATCCTATGCACTTTAAAGGGATTTGAATTACTTTGAATTACTTTTACTTGTACTAAAAACAATACATTCCAATTTACATTATAAAAAAACAGATATAAGACCTATAATTATATATCTTTATATATATCTTATGTTTATACTGATGTTGCCCCTTCTCTCTCACACACACAGGCTTTAACTGGAATTTAACTCTTTATGAATCAATAAGTTGCTCAAAAATGTTGATATTAGATGGCATGCAGAGTCTATGGTAATTTATATACTTTTATAACAAACAACAGTCAAAAAGTCCTACCAGTACACAGGCCTATCTATCACATACTTTAACATTCAGCTTACTTTGATTCGTACATGAATCATGCTACTACTACTACTACTGTTGCTGCTGCTAATACTATTACAACTACTAATAATAATGATATTAATTATACTAATACTACTACTGCTACTACTATTACTATTATTGCTGCTACTACTACTACTACAGCTACTACTACTACTACTACTGCTACTACTACTACTGCTGCTGCTGCTGCTACTACTACTACTGCTGCTGCTGCTGCTACTACTACTGCTACTGCTACTGCTACCACTACTACTGCTACTACTGCTACTACTACTACTACTGCTGCTGCTGCTACTACTATTGCTACTACTACTACTACTACTACTACTACTAATAATAATAATAATAATAATAATAATAATAATAATACTGCAACCACTACTACTACTACTACTACTGCTACTAATACTACTACTAATACTGCTACCACTACTACTACTACAACTACTACTACTACTACTAGCTGGGGCAGCTGGAGGCCTGGTGGTCAGGCAGTGGTCTCTGGGATCGGGAGGAGGTGGCACCACTGAGGTACTGCCCCCACACACTGCTCCTGTTTACATTGTGTGCTGTATGCTGGTGTGTTCACGCGTGACAATAAGGGGTCACTTTACTTTACAACTATTATTAGTACTGAAAAAAGGCGAATTTAACCTGCAACAAACAGGTTAGAGTTTTGATTAGACTTAAACATTTTGACTTTAAGGTAAAATGTAGGTTAAATACATGTTAAATGCAGAGGGGAAACCTAATAATTTCTGGAACTTTAAAATACATGTCTGTAAGTTTTAGTTCATTTTTAATTAATCAGAATCATGTTTATTTCTTTTTTTTGGTGGAAAACAGTAGGGCTAAATTGTTTAAACACTCCAAAATGATTCAATCTGATTTTTCCCTGTGGCATCCAGGTAGGAAAGGGTAAGTAAACTCTCCCATTGGCTAAACCTGGTGCTGATCTGAAGTTCTTATCTGTCAAATAAACCACCAACATAATTTTTGTGAGGGAAAACATGTCTCAAGGTCTTCTAAAGATCCTAGCCATGAGTGGCAGTCTGATTAGTATCTGTCAGATGATGAACAGCATTTAGGTCCTGTTGTAAGATTACTGAAGCTGCTTTGCTCTTGGACAAATATAATCTACATTTCCTGGAACCATTTCAGACCACTCTAAAAAATGCAAACTTTAACGATCAAGATTTTAAAAAGTTTTTAGTGGAAGTCATCATGTTACTGTCTGGAAGTCCAGGCAGCTTACACATTTTATGACGTCCCAAAGGGAAACTATTTTTGTCACTTGCCGGCAGACAAAGGATATCTGGTTTCTCTTGTGTAATCAGTGTTCGGATATTTGGATACGTGACCACCCCCCCATTCAGCTGTTGCACTGTGTAGATCCCTGATTCTCCTGACGTCAAGGCCAGCCCTCTATCTAGGCAGGCTCACAAACCCTCTACGTGGCTCTCATTCCATTCACAGGCAGCAGCTAGGACACCAGCAAGGTGAATGAACGTCTGTGTGTTGTATTTCTATATTTTGTTTTTATTATATTGTCTTCATATCAAGTTACTTTGCACTCTTCATTGTTTGCCTTTATTTATTTCAATAGCTTAATTCATGAATTGGTGCAATCAGCGTTAATGTACATGGAGCAAAATCCACTGCGCTGTGTTTACTTCAGGTTAAATACCAGAAAGAATCCAAACAGTAATAAGTCAAACGGCTTTTTCCAGTAGTTAAAGCATCACCTCCATCCTGGGCTACTCTGAGGAGATGAAGAAATCCTCTTTGCCTTTGCAGATGTCTGGAGGAATCTTCTCCCCCTTGGACAACCTCTTTGACCCAGACAGTGCCAACTGCCATCCCTTGGTGTGCCACTTGTGCCATGAACAGTATGAGCATCCATGTCTACTGGACTGTTATCACACCTTCTGTGCCAGCTGCCTGCGTGGTAGAGCTGTGGATAGCAGACTGACATGCCCCGTCTGTGGGTAAGAGCTTGCTTCTGCAGCCTCAGCCTTCAAAAAACCTTTGTTGTTTATCTTTGTAACTGTGCAGCCCAGTAGTTTATGGCATTGTTTCCCATCCTGTCCTCATGGACATCCAGAAGGTCCATGTTTTTGCTCTGTTTCAGCATTGAAAGGCCAGCTTTGCTTGAACTAAATAAGAAAGTTTAATACCTAGTATCCAGCAAAAATCTGGCATGATGGTAGTATTGAGATTCTCTGCATGCATAACACTGAGCCTCGCTCCATCTGAGGAGGTGTCATGTTCATAGGTCAGAATGACATACATTGACTCTAGGTCCCAGTGCCAGCGCATAGCAAAGGCAGGCACAGCATGGATTACCTGACTCTAATCAACAGCTGTAGCATAAATCCTTCCCTTGTTTTAGCCTGAATGGAAATACACACTGCATACTCCATTAAGGCCACTGTGGTACCAAACAAACACTGGGTGCTTAGGTACTTGGCACTGGGCTCCTTACCCTGGGCTCTGCGTGATAAGAGACAGTCACAGCCTCTCTGTGCTGTCCTTTCATCGGCGGTGGAGTAGTAAAGCATGCAGCAGGCCTCTTCAGAACAGTGTCTATGGATACCACACAGATGGAAACACATGCAAAATGGGGGCAAGTTCATGCTTAAATCAGCATGTTTATGTAAGTATAAAGTTAATTAGCAGTTCCGTTGGGCTTGCAATGCTTTAAAATCAAGGTGGTTGCATTTGATTGTTGTCTCCTTGGACCAGTCACTGCTAGTATGTTTTCTGTAAACCTGAGATTAATTCATTATTATTATAATCTGTAGAGCAATGCATTTATGCGTCATGATACATTGGTCTGAATGTGGGGATTCAGTGGTAATGACCGATTCTAATAATATTCAGGTTTATAATAATATTTCTGGTTAGAAATATGATTATCAGGCTTTTTTTTAAATGTAAAAGTTAAACATATGTGATTAAGGCCAGTCACTTTTATGCATTATACATATATTATCCTACATTACTATACCTTTCAGGGAACACTGTCACTAGGGTGCACCTCAAGGGTGCATATTCAATTCTTTTAGTTGGGAACATTATTGTACTGTTATCCGTACTATTATCAGTACAATCTGTTTTGACTCCTGGCTTTTTATAATAGTACAAGTAACAAAAGGAACAATTATGCCCCTTTTTGAATGCAGTGTAAAACTCATTCAAGGTACACAATTGGCCCATAAGGACCTTGTTGTACCTTTGAGGGTCTGTTTATACTGTTTGCACTTCAGGTTTAATCAAACTGATTTGTGGTAATATTGGAGATGTTGTGGTGCATTGAAGAATCATAATTAAATCTAATTGTGGTGGATCAGATATTTGCACCTGTACTAATTCGTGCATGTTTTTGATTCAAGAATATTAACGAATAATTGTTCATCCACTGCACTGTACTGTATAGTTTGCGACTATTTTTACTCGCAGCCCCCTTCAAAAGCACCATGTTTTATCTAGGAATTCTGAGTGATGCTATTTCTGTCTTTGTTACTATGAAGGCAAAGGGGAGGGAGATAAGGAGTGTGTACAGCAAACCCGAGAGCAGCCCTTTACTCTTTATAGCCAAACGTATGTTTTCTTCCCCTGTTCAGACACCAGTCTGTTGTGAAAGGAGTAAATGCGCTGCCTCCGGAGGATCGTCTTCTGAAGTTCTTGGTGGACAATTCGGTGGACAGTGAGGAAGCCGTGCAGTGTGCCAACTGTGACTGGGAGTGCAAGAAGCAGGTCTTACATTATGTTTAATTTAATGATCAAACACAAGAACTGACCTATTTTAAACTGGGCCTCAGTTTCAATGAAATGATTTTCTATTCAGTGAGCTGAACTCCAAAGAGGCCACTTAAGTAACACATTGTGTGCAATATTGTCAGGATGTGGATGCAATGTATTATTGCAACACTTGTAACCAGCCCTTGTGTGGAGACTGCAGGGAAGCCACCCACAAGGCCAAGATGTTCTCGCGTCATGAAATTGTCTCCCTGGCCAAACGCACCAAAGAAGCACATAAAAAGTGTGGTATGTTTTGAAATCTCCCAAACACAATGTCTGAGACTAGTAAAATACTTCTGTTTGAACTACATAGTGATCTAAATACAGTGCAGAATCTTGAATTTTTATTTTAAATTTGAAATCCCAGATTTTGCACTAGCATTTAATGTTATTCATAACGTAATGTTCTGCAGCAAATATTCTGCTCTCACTGGTTTGACAGAATTCCTGATTTTATATCATTTCATGTTTTTGTTCATCTGTGCTCTTTTACTACAATACTCAGCATCCATTGTGCAAATATGACATATTACCATTGAGAATCTTCCCCTCTGAAATAAACAAATCTAGAACACTAGGACCACCACTGATAAATGTAGATGTGTTATTTACCTTCCAAGCAGAAGCATTAGCTCTGGCTTTCTTCTGCATTAGCCAGCCAATGGAAAACGATATAAAAGCCCACGCTGCTAGTTTTTCACATATGTTCCACCTTCGAGATGCATCAACAGAATGTAGTTCTGCTAGTCTTTAAACCAGAAAATCTCACTACTGAAGCACCACTGTAGGACGGACGTGGACGTGTTTACAACACGTGTGATGCAGAAAGGTGATGTGCTATTTTAACATACGACTGTAGTATGCACCTCTTACTTCTAGGGGGTGTGTGTCAAACCCTAGATGGCCCTGCAGAGCACTGCAGAGATGAGTGGATTTCCTCCTCTTACACTCCAGATTCAGTCACAAAGGCCTTTCTTATTGGCTGATGAGTTGAATCAGGACTGTTTAAGGAGGCAGAATGCCTCTATTGCTTTGAGCTGCAAGGACCGTGCTGGACAAATTGGACAATTTGGAAAATTGTAACTAAAAAATGAATTACTTTTTGGCACATAAAGCCAAACAAATGTTATAAATTAACAGAGAAATGTGGAATCTTATTTGATCTTTTTGTGTCACTACAACTTCTGCTGCAGCTGATGTTCTCTGTGTCTGCACTGTAGGCCTCCATGACGAACTATACATCATGTTCTCCACAGAGAAGAAATCCATGCTTTGCATCAACTGTTTCCGGGACATGCCAGTGTGAGTTTCTTTTACTTTTCATAAAAATGAGACTTCAGTAAACTGTGAGGGTGGTAACTGTTGTCTGGTCATGTTTGTAGGGAGAGCAGAGCACACTGCATTGATATTGAGACAGCGTATATGCAAGGCTGTGAAAAACTGGACCAAGCCGTCTTAGTAAGGAACTCTGAATCTCATCTCTTACTAGAAACGCAGCGTGTTAAAGTGCTGTACAGAAAGCTGTCCTTCCTTACCTCAGGCTGTGAAAGAGCTCCAGACTTCAGCCAGGGAAGCCATTGTTCTGCTGAAGGCCATGATTGGAGAAGTCCGAGCCAATGCAGATGAGGAGGAGACAGCCATCTGCACTCTTTTTAATAGTATGCAGGTAATACGTAGCTAAAATGCAATTAATATATTTGAATTCACTTGTTCTTTTTTTCTGGTGTCACATACTTGGCAGGAAAAATGGCCCTGCTTGAAATCCATAGGTGTCGATTACACTAAATCAATGCAGATTAATGCTGATTTTCAATTACTGTACATCTCACCACAATCATCTCTTTCAGGAGAAGCTGGCAGACAGAAAGAGGGTTCTACTTAAGGTAGCTCAAAGGTGAATGTATGTTTAGCTGTGATGAACACATAACACCTCTATCAGCCGCATTAAACCATGGTAAATGCACAGTGGACTATGAGGCACCAGTGAGACACAGTGGATCCTATTACACAAGCTAAAAATATCTCAGCCATGTTACAGTAAACCGGCCTCACATCACACTCCTCTTTTGTTCGGGAGATGACTACATGCTCTTCAGAAATATGTGTCCAATAAAAGACACTGGTATTAAATCAGCGTGTACAATTTAAGACAAATAGTATTAGTGATGTTTCTGCTTATAGTTGTATTTACTTATTATTGCAGTCAGCATGAAGAGAAAGAAAGAGCTTTTAAAGAGCAGCTCTCTCACCTGGCTGCACTCCTGCCAACTCTCCAGGTCAGAACATTTCATACTGTCCATCCGGGTCATACGCTGGTTCTCTGCTCGTCTTCAACTCATTCTCTCAAAATATTCTCTCTTCCTTCCGTAGGTCCACCTGGTAACATGTTCTGCCTTTCTGAGTTCTGCAAACAAATTTGAGTTCTTAGACATGGGTTATGTAAGTATATGTATATGCAGATGTACAGTACTGTGCAAAAGTCATGAGCCACCCCTCATTTCTATATTTTGCATTGAGTCGCAAAAATACTATTTTATGCCTGTCAAACTCTCTTATCTTTGGCATGCTGAGTAGATTACATTAAAGAAATGTTTTACTGTAACAGGCCGAAAAGTACCTCAAGATACAAGGTGCCTAGATAAAGGTGCTCCAGCCGCTCAGCATTCAGCACCACCAGTATCACCGCCTGATCATCTGGAATCATCTGCACCTGTTTACCTGTTGGATGTGTTTTATTATGCTTGAATGTGTGTGACTCACTGTGCACCTGAACAAAGGGAAAAAAATCCTCTGAAACTAGACAGGTTCAGGGACTAGACTGAAAATGAAAGCCTTGGAAAGTCCTACAGGAAGCCTGGAGAACTGTTCCTCAAGACTACAAGTCTGGCTCTTTGGAAGCAAAATATAATGAAATGAAGGGTGGTTCAAGACTTTTGCAGTTCTGGATAGGTATACAGTATATAGATGTTTATGTATACAGTCTATTGTGTGATTTTTAACATAAAGGTGGGCTTTAATCCTGCTTTGATCTGTGTATGTTGTGTTTTAGTGGCCTGTTACAATGTAGTAATACTGTATATTGTTATTAAATGCATGATTTTGGGCAGTTCATGAACTGCAGCCACATTAATAAACATGTTTCATTATATGGTCCTTAATTAAAACTTTTGACTTCACAACTGTGCAGCAACTGATGGAGAGGCTGAAGAAGATAGTGAAGCTGCCCCACCGGCTGAGGCCAGCCCAGAGCAGTAAGGTATCAGTAGGTTCTGTGTTCACTGCATGTCTTTACTGTTATCACCTGCCACATGACTGTCTCTCCACTCAGATAAACACAGAGTACCGGTCGGAATTCGCCCGCTGCCTGGAGCCTCTCCTGGTGCTGGGTCAGCGACGATCAGTGTCCGGAGCAGGCAGCATGACGGGACTGGGCCTAACCAGTGGCTGTGCACTGTTAGTTTCTCTCAGTCTCTACAAACTGTAGACCACTGTGTTCATTTTTTACCACAGTTAGGACAAAACATTGTAGCTCAATTTCTTTTACTTAAACTTAAAATGAAAAAACTTTTGACACTGTGTCATAATTTAAAGATGAACAATGGAAATGCTCCAAAACCAACCGTGTAAGCACTGTGTAAAAGTCTTAAGCAAATAGTTTAAAGGCATTTTTTCTCAACAGTAAGTCTTTCAGCCAGCAAAAACACTGGGAAAAAAGTAAAAAGTAGTCAGATCACAGGTTCCAGATTTCCTCCCAGTGCCTTTTGGACTTTCATGGATTTGTGCAATTCCATCAGCAGCATGCTACAATAAAACTGGACTTCCACAAGAAAAAGGGCTGGAAATGGTCATCTGAACACACTGACATCCATAAAATCACTATTAATGTTATTTGTATTTATTCTAATATTAGTGTGTTTAAAAGAATAAAAACTAACCATAATGTAAAATATTTTATATGAGTTTCAGGTGCCTAAGACTTTTGTAGACCTTGTTATATTAACTTACACCAAAAGTTAAGAATGTTTTTTATTTCATCATCAGTAAAGTTACTTTTTTGGAGATTGACAAAGTTTTGTTTGATCAGCAATGATTTTGCATTTTGTAAACGCTCTCATTCAGAGCAGATTGTGGAAGCCAAACATGTACCAGCCAACAGTAAACACACCTGCTCAATACAGTAAACCCTTAAACTGTAGGATTATTGTTATTCAGTTACCAATATTATTACTGGTTAGTATTCAGTAATTACTATTTTACTTCATTACTGTGAAAGTAATATGTATGTTAAATAGTTATGAAAGTCAGGGGCTAAAAGCAGGCTTTCTGAAATGGTAATGTCAGCATAAGACATCCACACAGCAATTTCTCCTCCCTCCAGGCTGCCCTCATCACTGTCAGTGGCTTGTCACTCTCCAGTGGCCAGTGACATGTCTTTAGGCTCCACAGTGGTGCGCAAGCCCACCTCCCATCGTTACATCAGCACTAAAGTCCTGCTGGCTGAGGGTGGAGAAAGCCCCTTCATGGAGCACTGCCGCAACTACGAGAACAGCTACAGGGTGAGACCTGCTTCTCCACACCTCTAACCAGTGCAGTGCCTGCCTGTTTATTACATTACAATCATTTAGCAGATGCTTTGATCCTTAAGCAACCAACAATATGAAGACACATTCAAGTTTCAGGACAGTGTGAGAACCAGAGGAGAGTAAAAGTACTAAATCTTTATGTAAGAGTGATGTAAGTGCATCAGGAGACGAGATGCTCTCTGAACAAATGAGTCGTCAGGAGGTTTCTGAAGATGGAGCGGGATTCTGTTGCTCTGGTCGGCCTAGGTAGCTCATTTCAGAGGGGCAACACAAAAGAGAATAGTCTGGACTGAGTTTACCTTGTGGGTAGGGATGGCAAAGCCAGACGATGGATGTGTCTGCAAAATATATAGAGGAATATATAAAGGAAAATGAGGGTCTTTACACTTTTCCATTTAAGTCATGTGGTGCTGCAATGCTGTGGGCAGAGGTTCCCAAGTGTTTTCACTCTCCAGTACTAGAACAGGATTGGGAACCACTTTTATTGACATAGATCTTAATAAAGTCTTTTTTCATTGTGACTAATGTGGCCCCTGTCTCTCGGAGCAGAGTTTGCAGACAGCGATCCAAAAGCTCAAGGACCAGGTGCAGGAGATTCACAGGGACTTGACCAAGCATCATTCCCTCATTAAGACGGACACCATGTGCGAGATCTTGGACAGGTCGCTACAGATGGACCGAGAGATCTCTTGTGAATACTCTTCCGTTGAGATAATGAGGGCAATATTTGAGGAGGTAAGTTATGTCTCCCTGGTTCATCTGCTGGAAAAACCCTTTGTTTCTGAGGGTCTCCTGTAGATGCTTTGTACATCCCTTGTCTTTAATGAGCCTTTAATTAAATATCTATTACAAAGAGTCACATCATCTATCTAAAGTGTGGTCCGGCTTTGATCAGAAATGAAGAAATTGAATGTTCTGATATCTTCTCCTCTCAGATTTGGGAAGAGACATACCAGAGGGTGGCAAATGAGCAAGAAATTTATGAAGGTGAATTAATGAACCAGATCTGTATTTGCAGGCTCTTAATATTGCTATAGAAAACTCATATATGGTATTTTGTCCATTTCTAGCCCAACTTCATGACTTACTTCAGTTAAAGCAAGAGAATACTTTCCTGACTACCATTGCTCGGCAAATAGGTCCCTATATCCGATCAATAGCAAAGGTGAAAGAACGCTTAGAGCCCAGGTGAAAGCCTTTCTGATTCATTGTGTTCATTCAAACATTGCATTCCATCCAGTTCAGGCAATCCATTCTTTAAAGTAACTTTCCTAATTTGATTTTAAGCAGGCTGAAAGAACCTAAAGAGCTTAAAGATGACCGCAATGAGACTATGATGAAAATCTATGAGGACAGCACCATGACAGCTGATACTCAGCACAGGCAAGATCTCCACAGTTCTAATCAAGTTGTGTTTGTTTCATATTGTCGTTCGGGGGCAGGTACTAAGTATAAGCTGTAAACTTAAGACCAGATTATACAACAAAATTCTGTCCCGATGTGCCTTGTTAAATTATGGTAACCACAGATCTGGGGTTTATCTCAACAGCAACGAACTGACCTGTGCCCATGAGGACTACTGCACTCTACTCAGCGCATCCGATGCCTCAAACCTCAAAAGCAAGGAACTGTACAGACTGAATAAGCAGAAATGCACATCCGACACGGCCCACTGTTCCTCCCTGAAACCACAACTCAGTTGATTAAGCAGAGGAACAATTCCCTTGACTATGATTTACATGTCAAGACAAGTCAATACACAAAGTACTGACGATGTGTAAAACGATTTTCTAACACAAACCTGTATTTTGAACCTGCATTTATATCACATTCAGTCTAATACCAAAATAAGGAGAAATACATGCATAGGGTTATGTTCAAAATCAAAAAAATCATACACTGTCTCTATATTCAGGGTTTATTTTAGAGGCATGTGGTAAGTTTATACTCTGTTGTAAGTCAGCTGTTTGAATAATTGCAATAATCGCGTTAACTTTCATTCATTGTTTTTTTTTCCCATGTTACATTACCAACATACTGCAATTCAGCCATCTTACTGTACAAGGAAGCCTATTGGATGTATAAAACCTTTATGTCTGACAATTTATTGGGAAAAAATGGTTACAGTGCTCATTCGCTGAAATGTGCAAAAAGAAAAAAACCCTACTAGTCTACGGTCCATTGAAGCTAGGCCATGCTGAGAAGATAAAAGGAGGCTCTGGATATGGCTACATGTTCGTCCATCTAGTGTGAACTGCTCAGAGTCCCATTTCTAAGCAAATGCATCCTAGCTGTTTGATTTATTTGTGAAATGCACTGTGAAGGTGGAGACATGGACACAAAGACTACTAAAGAATGAGAACAGAAACTGGATGTGATTAAAATGCGATGCATAAAAGTTCCACAGAAGACAAATATTGTTGTCAATGTGGTTGCAAATCAGTTTAAACAATACCTCACCCGCATGTGCGGTAATTAGCTCTTGCCGGCAGACTTCTGAATTCTAAATGGCGGGTGCCAGCTAATACATCTGTTGGAGCTGGCAACTTCACACCGAGTTAGGAAAATCCAATAAACAAGACATTTCAGCCCACTCAAATTATTGTTAAAAAGTAAACTGGTTTTGCCTACAACAGCACGAGTGAGTGAGATGTCTTTCATTGTTTAAGAATGGTGTTTATTATCGATTGTCAGAATTTCAAACTGTGCGCCTACAACTGACAGTGCAGTGTCTGAAAGATCATGAGCAATCTGTTTATAAACTCTGGAACATAAAATCCTCACCTGGGGACAGAAATCACATAATACAGATTTAATAAGACTCCTCTTCTGCTATCCACAAAAAAACAATCTAGAATACCATTTTTGAAATAATGCTGCCCCCAACACATTACTGAATAGTTCATATCTAAATCATAGTTTTAACCTCATAAATATATATGTTCAGAAATACTAGATGCAACATTGTTTGAACTACTAGGAGAGGAAACAAGCCTCTACACAGTAAACAAATCTCTGTCTGAATATTTGGTATCGATCCAGTTGAATCTTTTGCATCCAAGTTTTTCTGTTGAAGTCAACATTTCAACATATGTGTCACTGCTGTTCCCCTAAGTTCTCTTTACACACCCAGAATCATACTGTTTTAACAAGATAAAAAAAAAAAGACAGAAAACCCAACTAAAAGGAAGTCAATGAGAGAATATGAGAAATAAGTGAAAGTGATAGATGCACCTATATCATGAGTGGAGATATGAAACAGATATTTCATGGATATGAGTAAGAAACATTATATGACGCATCAGAGATATTATAAAAGGTAGACAGAACAGAGATATTATGCTTTTTGAAAGGGTCATGTGTACGGGAGTCATGGGAGACTCGTGGCTGTGTGTGTGTGTGTGTGTTTCTCTGCCTGATGGCTGCAGGGGCTGAGGACTCGCCCTGCTTGGGGCAGATTGGTGTGTCTCAGAACAGGTCAGTGGGTCAGCAGGTCAGCAGGTCAGTCTCTCTGTGCTGTGTCCTCACTCCCCTGTGCGCTGCTGTAGGGGAGAGCCATGAGGTCACCAGGTAACCAGCTTGCTCGCAGTGCAGAGGTGTCCATGTGTGCACTTCTAGAGGTTCCCATCTTTGTCCCCTCGCTTTGTCCATTCCAGGTTTATGAGTTTATCCTGATGCCTGAGATAAAGGGCAAACCGGTGGGAACTTTCTTTTTGTACTCGATGTAATCTTCTCCAAAGAAATGGATGAGAGAAATTTCCTCTTCCTCAACACGCTCCCGGAAAAATCGCCAGCTGGCCAATGTATAGGCCAGAAGGCATACTGGGTTGCACAACATTATCTGTGGAAAATGTATTTATAAAAAAAAACAAAAAACAAAAACAGTGTCAATGTACACTACTAACAACAAATATCTAAACAGAGACAAGTGGCAGGAATATTTTTAAATGAGAGTTATGATGCTATATCACCTCATACACAACAACATACCTGAGTACCAATGCTCCAGTAGAACCAGCCCACATATGACGGGTGTCTGAAGAATGAGTACACCCCACCGGTGACCAGCACATGGCTCTGCGCCTTCTCATTCTGCACAATATGGTTGAAGTTGGATCCTGCTGTCAGCATAGCAGCCTTGCGCAAGCCCTCTCCACATGATACCATTATCAGTCCCAAAAAACAGATCCAGTTCAAGTGCTTCAGCTCTGCCAGAGAACACATTTCAGAGGATGAACGGAATTTGTACCCTGTGTATTCATATGATTCAGATATCTAACTGATGCAGGTACCACACTACATTGCATTAATAGGCACAATAAAAGTCTGATATGAGTAAGCTTTCAGATGACAACCAAGAAAGACCCTAGAATGAAAGGGCCTATACCATGGTACAAATAATTTTTCTCACTTTTTTGGAATTAAATGTTTTAATGAGATTAATGGAATCAAAGATTTTAAAAAGAGTTTTATGTAAACACAGCTTTCAAAAACGTACCATTAACTCACTGTCTATACAGTCCAACTATGAACACTAAGCTGCAAAAATTGCTTTTTTAATGAGGCAGAATACAGTTAAACCAATCAGAACGGCGATATTTTAAATAGATTTGTCTAAAAGCCCAGTAACAAAAATAGCCTGGAAAATATCTAATCGGAAAATGAAGTAGAGCATAAATCCACAGTAATGTAAGTGAACAACATGAAAAAGGTAGGATACAGACTCTTTAACTGAGCAAACAAGGTCCTGAAGATGCAAGAGATATGCAACACACCTGGAATGAGCATTTTTTCTACAGTGAACTCCATCCAGGAGGAGACAGCTGCTAAAGTGTATTCAATGCTGTGGTTCAACAAGAAGGAGTCAAGAGACAGACTCCGGGGGTTGATGATAGCCGTGACCAGGTACTCAGAGTAATGAAAAAATGACAGTGAACACATGTACCTAAAAAAGGGAGATGTGGAAATGTAGGGTTAGGGTTACACAGTGACAGCAACACAATCACTTTTAATAATGCACAAAACCTTTGATCATTTACCAGCCAAAGTGTGTCCATGTCGTGTCTGCAAAACTTATGATCAAGCCACATCCGAAGACAAAGCCCAGGAAGCAAGCTCGAACAGCAACCTAGACGTGACAGAGAGACAAAATTTGGCTGAACCCAGATTGAGAGAATGAAAAACAGGGGCTAAACAACTGAGCCAACTGTCCCACATAGATCTGACAGAGCACTAACTTAGCGACCAAATCCAGTTAAGGTGGATTAGGGCTGTGCACAACAGAGTCTCTATCTCTCTCACACACATACATACACAGACGCATACTTACACACAGACACACATACGCGCACACACACACACAGGCAGATACACACACAGACACACACAAACACAGAAACATACATATACATACACATACACTGCCATTGGGACAGTTTTATCCACTAAACACTGAAACATCAACTCCTTGCATTCAGTTCAGAAAAAAAGCATGGAAAAAGAAATAACACCGCGAGGTGCCGGGGTCTGGAGCTGGAGCAGCTTCCTCTCTCCCTTACCCTGTAGAGAGGTCCCTGGTACAGGAGCAGCAGCAGTCCGTTGATAACCGTTATATAAACCGCTATGGCTATCTTCCCGTTTACATCAGTGAGGTAATCGAATATCCAGTCAACATGGGAACCAAATTTTACAAGCAAGGGTATTATTATCACCCCGAGTCCAAAGAGAAAGCTTATAATACTTATCCTCCCCTCCAGCACCAACTTACTGCCTGCCATGTTGAAAATACCGAGATCTCGCAGGGGAACTCTCGCGCGACTTCGTTTGAGATTGAGTGTGATTGACAGGTATCAACCTCACAAAAGGACACTTTTCTTTTCCTTCTTCTTCCCGCTGTTTTCATTTTTGGTTTGTTTCCTTTGTTCATTTCCTTCTTTATTTTTCCTTCTTTCCTTTTCTTTTATGATACTTTTACACTTTTTAAACTTTTTAAAATATTTTAAATACTTTTAAAATTATTTTATATTATTTTCTTATTATTCATTTTCTTAAATCGGTTTCATTTTCTTACATGGGCTTAGATAGCCTCTTTTATTTTTCTTATATGTTCTTATACTTCTTATATTTTTATCTTTTCATTCATTTCTTTCTTTCATTTATAGCTTTCGTTTACAACTATGCCGGTGTACTGCTTCTTGAAACTGAATTTCCCGGAGGAATCTTCCCGAGGGATTCATAAAGTTTTAATCTCTCTAATCTGTCTAATCTTTTTTTTAATGTACCTAGAAGGAGCTCATATTTACAAGAGTTAATTTAAGTACTTTATTTGCTCTGCATTTTGTGTTTTAGACATGGGCATAGTTTCAAAGCTCATAATGCCCATACATGTCATCTTTCTTTGTTAATGTTCTTTTTTTGTATTCATTTTAATACAAAAAGCGGGAGAAGCCGCTGGTGGTTAGGGCGTTGCCCCTGCGATCATATGGTCATGGGTTTGAATCCCAGGACTGCCAGTGGCACCTCTGAGGTACCCTTGAGCAAGGTACTGTCCCCACACACTGCTCCCTGGGTGCTGTGTTCCTGGCAGCCCACTGCACCACTACGGTTAAAGGGTTAAATACAGAGAAAGAATTTCACACCATTCACTGTGTGCTGTGGTGTGTTCATGTATGAGAAATGGACACTTTACATTTACTTACACTTTACATTTTTGTTTCTATGTGTGATATTTAGCCTATTTTATCTCCAGTTTAGTCTTAACTAATTCCAGGAGAGTCACATGAGGTGCCACTGCATCTTTTTAAACTGTTGTTGATGCAACATAATCTGACAGTCTCTCTGAACACTCACTCACTCATTTTCTGTAACTGCTTAATCCACACCTGGGTAACAGGTGCCCAGAGCCTATCCCGGGGTCAAAGGCAGGAACTCACCCTGTTTGGGGTGCCAGCCCACCACAGGTAGCATCCTTCCGCTTGGAGAACAATAACTACCAATTCTGTTATATCAGCTAACAGACACCTATGCTGAGGGGGACAGGGAGGGCCATCCAACCCACCTGGGGAGAGCAAGGTCAGAGTGCTCTTTTGGACTCTCGACCTTGGGTGACTACGGCATCATTACACTATGAAACACAATGTACTTAAAATGTGCTTGACCCTAATTTAATTTACCCCTGAAAATACACCAGACCCCTTAATGTGAATTAAGTGGCTGTTAATTTGTGAAACTGACCCCTTAATTTTACAGTTAAAATTTGATTTAAGGCATGAGTGTGAAAACCCATCATCTTAAATTTAAGGCATTAATTCAGGAGGTTATATTTTTTAAGGGGCACTTTTGAAAAAGTAAGGGAGAAATTCAGTAGTTTTTCACCTTAATTAGCCTCAAT
The DNA here is from genome assembly GCA_037974365.1 of Hydrocynus forskahlii. Classification (NCBI taxonomy): domain Eukaryota; kingdom Metazoa; phylum Chordata; class Actinopteri; order Characiformes; family Alestidae; genus Hydrocynus; species Hydrocynus forskahlii. The sequence continues at coordinate 25,317,333 of JBBPCX010000141.1, read as the reverse complement.
CTGTGCACTTTCCCCTTAATTTTCCTTCATTTCCTGTATGGGAAATTAAGGTCAAAATTAAGATAATTTTAAGGGGTAACATTTAGGGATTTGGTTTTGTAGTGCTTAGGAGTCAACTTGGGGCCCAGATAAACCTTTTTAAAGATCTTAACACCATTGTATGATCAGTAACAAATCAATAAACCAAGCATTCAGTCAAGACATTAAAATAATCCAGTTTACTTATAGAAGCATATAATTCTATATTCTTTACCAGACAATTTGACACATATATATATATATAAAAAGATACCCTCAGTGTTAATTCTTGCATTACAATTTAGCATACAAATATGGAAAACTGTAAATGGTCATAGAGGAAGGAGAAAAGAAGAAAACAGGGCTTTTCTGTTACACCATGAAAAGCCTTCAGCGCGTTAGACAGGGTATGTGGATTTTTAATCATGCACAAGATAAGTCTCAAGCACAGCTTTGTGGATTTGTGGGATGGAAGAGGCAGAACAATAATGTGAGGCTAGAAAACAGCGGTACAATATCTGCCCTTATTTGGCAGACCCGAGGCTTGTGCTGGCGCGAAGAGCAGGCTTAGCACGAGCCCTAGAGTGATTAAGATTCAAAGGGAAGAGTTAATGGTTTATTGTGAGATTATGGAGTCCTGCATGTCTTCTTTGTGCAAAGCTGAGTTGCTCATTACAGACTGTGGTTTGCATCCATAACTACTCTGATTAGGTCTGTCAGTTTGTGCCATATGTCACACTAGTGAACTATGTTTCATTTCAGAAACAACCTGCTGTCTTCATGACTCCATTGCATAAAAAATAAGCTTTCATGTTTCTGTAAAAGAGTGAAGATGAACAGAACCAGCACAACTAAGGAAAGACAATCACATCACAGCAGATGGAATGGACAGAAAGGATATACCAACATCTTAACTGTTTTTCTCATAACACAAAAACAAACAGTTTTAAAACTGTACTCTTCAAGTATAAATTACGAAAACATTTTGGCGAAAACTCTGTTACCTTATCCGCACGAGCTGCCGATCTACTGAATCCTTTTCGTATTACTGTGACCACAAGTTCCACCACAAAGCACAACTGAGCCTTAAACCACTACAAATCTTGATGTTCCCAAGCCCCCAACCTCTCCCGTGAAACACAAATTATGGTTTAAGCATGAGAAAGCTTAACTGTTCACTCAAAGTACGATCAACCAATGAGAAAACAGTAATAGAGTTTAAATACACACTTACAAAAGGGCTCAAAATATTTTGGTGTGGTTGGCGAGAGGAGGATAATCAAGTTAGAAAACAAAAAGAAGATGTCGTATTACAGATGCAGCAATCATCCTTTATTGTTGTATCTTTTTGCTGTTGTCCGTCATTGGTTAGCAGAACAGGACATTTTTCCTGTGATGACTTTAGGTCCTGCAGGACCTCCAGAGAGCCCTTTGACCAGCCCCTGAAACAAGCTGCACTGGGCTACGCTAAAATGAATGCAATGCTTATTTTAAATGGATGTAAAACTGAACACACCTATCCTGAAAACGGGGCTCTTTTTCTCAAAATGTCAAATGAAAAAGACTCCCGATATTCACAGAAGAACATCTAAACAACACAGTGTATCTAATTTTGCTGACCAAATTCATCCCTCAGTTTAGTGACACTTTAAAAAAAACACTTCCAGTATAATAGTCTCACAATGTTTGTCACCAAAATGTTTTAACAGTGAGTTTTTAGCTTCTGTGGCTTGCACAGTCCAGGGAGAGAAAATAACCAACAGGCAATCAGAGTGCAGGAAAGAAAGCTAAACAGAGAGAAGGACTAAAAAAGAGGGCGATCACAGTCAATACCAAAATATGAATGAAAACCAATACGCAATCAGAGCACAGATGAGGAAATACCTCCTGTGTTACACTTAGCCAATCCGAACAAGTTGGAGAACAGCAGTAATAGTTGGAGAACAGCAGTAATAGTTGGAGGACAGCAGTAATAAGTTGGAGAACAGCAGTAATAGTTGGAGAACAGCAGTAATAAGTTGGAGGACAGCAATAATAAGTTGGAGGACAGCAGTAATAGTTGGAGAACAGCAGTAATAAGTTGGAGGACAGCAATAATAAGTTGGGGAATAGCACCAAAGTGAGGCAAGGAAAGAAAATATTATTACCCACTCCGAAGACATGAGGAACAATAACACAAGACAGTCAGAACGCAGAAGGGAAAATATCACATTTAGCATAATCACATTTTGCTCTTAAGGCAAAATTTCATTTTGAGCAGTTGCCACAATTTGGGATCATTCGCATTTGCAGATTTTTAAAAAGATTTTGTTTGTTTTTCAAAGAACAATTATGGTTAAACAACACAGAAACCACAAACACAGTTTTGAACATAGCAGATTTCATCAAAACATTTTTTTTTAAAGATTTTGATCAAATGTCTGAATATGTTTATATTCAATCCATTGCTTTGAACCTTATAACCAGACCTACCAAAATAAAATAAAAAAACGTCCTATACAACAAAAGCATGCTGAACCATGTTTACATAGACCACATTTGGGACATTTCAGTCAGAAAAGTCTTGTTTCAGATGGCAGTGAATATTCCAGTGTTTTTATATTCAGGATCAACACAACGTCCCTTTTTTTGGATTACACGATGATTAAGGTGAAATTTTGCGAAGCAGCGGAGCCCTGAAAAGACATGAATGTACTTGGTGACACTTATTACAGAATTACTTCTTACAGTATGTGGTGATTATGGCTTAAAATAAATCCTTACCCTCTTCACACATACAGTCGTCGTAGCACTTGTTGTTGAGGCCTCGATTATGAGGATCACATGTGTGTTTTCTGAGGTTACAGCAGGAACCTGCATCATATAAAACACAACCACTGAAACTGTGCCTTCACACAGTGCAATGCTATAGTTTAAATAGAAGAAAAAAGAAGACACTGAGACCTGGCACACAGTCTAAATGATGATCACAGCCCCCAGTCTCTTTAAGAGTCATCATCTGCCCACGGCTGGAGCTTTCTGTAAGCTGCCTCCCCTCCTGCAGGACACACACACACACACACACACACACACACACACACACACACAGAGCCATGTGCTTTACACAACGTGACGAGTCTATATGAAATGGGTATAGTTAGATTTTTACTGATACTGCTTATCGATTCTGATACTTCTCAATACGGTAACTGATACTACTATAATGTTATTTAAACCTGCTTCAGTCGTTTATCTGCACCGCTATTCTCGGGATAAAACTACAAGACTTTATTCATCAGATGAGAGGATATGCCAGTCTGGCAATGATCACCTGTGATTTGATGAGGATAAGGGGTTTAGAAGAGTGTTCTCCACTGGTCACTGAAGTAACTGAGATGTCAGAGCTGGTCATGGGGGGAAAAGCAGGCGCTCTGAGACTCTGCTCCTTGTTCTCTGACACCTCCCAGATTCTCCCTGCAAGCTGAGGTTCTGAGGAAGTAAAAAGAAGAAGCATTTACTGAGTTGGTGAGACTGTTGAATCTCTATACAATAAATAATCTCACCGCCCCCACTTAATAAAGGATGTCATGCTGGTGTATAAGATGCAGCAGTTTACATGCTGTTTGAGAGTGGCCCATCAGCCAAGAGTGGTTCTGTGGAAATAAACTTAAAGTGAATAGATAGAGAATGCCTATCAATCTGCATGGCAACAGAGACAGTCTTCTGTATCTATAGTTTATAATTGATCATATAGTCTTTAAATGATCATCAGCAAAGTGTAAGCAAGTAGATTAGCTACTGATACAATAAGAGTGTACTGTGTACTAAAAGAGAGCTTGATACTCACCTCTACCTTTCAGAGCCTTAGTTCCATGACTTTTAAATTCTTTGTGTCCAGAGCTATGGATTGCTATGGTTTCACCATCAGGAGACACATTTTTCCGATCAAGTGCTGAGTATCGAAGCCTCCTTCTCTTACGCAATCTCCACATCTCGTCTCCGCGATCGGTCTCTAAATGCACAGGGCTAAGCCCTTCCAACTCAGGCCTGTCATACTGGGTTTCAGTCACTCGCCTAACACTAACATGCCTACCGCTTGGCTGCATTGCCTTATTTCCCTCATCATGCCCACCCAGTCTGCTCTGAAACCCATGTCGTATATCTTCCGAGCTGGACAGGGTGATAGGACTTTCAGCAGACTGATCACTTGGAGACATGCTGGCCTCAATAGAAGGTGTCACTATGACCATGGTAAAGAGGAGGATGGAGCCAAAACACCAAGAAGCAGATGTCATCCTGAGGATGAGGGAGGAAAACACATCTTTAGTCAGTACATACCGCTGATCAGAAGACAGTAATGATGTGTACTAAAAAAAGAAAGGAAGCATAAAACCTCCAGCACTGAAGTATCTATTCAAGATTCTGCTTCACAAGCTTGCATTCAAAATATTGTTCCATTGTAAAGGACAAATAATGCCAGATAATGTATTGGGTCCAGCCAGGGTTGTGACTAGGTCCAGGCTATTAGGCTGTAGCCCTGAACATTTTAACAGCCCCTAATCTTATGCAGGATTAACTTCCAGAACCCAAACCGCACCCCCAAATTATGCGAGGTCCTTGTTTCATGTTGGTAGACTTCATTTCTCTGGGCCCAGGGCAAAGATAAGATAGTTTTAAGCCAAGTATATGGAACACAGTGACAGTGGCAGGCATTAAGGAAACACTTTTTTGTGTGTGCTAATGACTTGCTAGCTTCCACAGCTGCTAAAAACTATCTGCTTTCATCTTTTCCAATAGCTTTCACTGCCTTCAGCTCTAAAGTAGTTTATACTGAGAAATAGAGATTAAAATAGCCCCAAAAACGCTCAAACCTTGATAGATCTTTTAATTAGGTTGGGGTTCCTACTTTGTGCATTGGTAGTGCACTCTTTGTGCACAGTGCACACGCATTAGCGAAAAACTCATAAAGCAAAAATGTAGCACCACCCAGCTTTGATTTTGTCGATGGACATGACATAGCGGGAGCTTTTTTGGAGAACTTAGTGTTTTCTACAGATTCTCTAAGCATGTTTGGTCATTTTGTGCTCTCTGAATGACATTTGATTACAAGTATAAAAGACAGACACAGACTTGTAAGCCTCTTGGACTGGATGCACTGTTGTGGGCATCTTTGAGATGGGAATGAAGAACTGATCTGAGCCAAGGGATTTTATCCCAGCAAAAATGGATTACACACACTTTGGGAGTGTCTGTGGCTACTGGCTTATTAACCAAGCGAAGTTTGCTTTCATGTCCGGTCACACCAAAGACTTAACAAATCCTGCACTCAAACCCCAGAGATCTATAGAGATGCAAAACAGCTTGAAATGTCAGAATTTTTATTGTTATGAGATGAAAAAAAGTTTTAAAAAGAATTATTTAAGACTTCTTTTTTTCATCTCAAAATAATTAATCTCAAAGAGTCTCTCTCTCACCCTCTCTCTAGTATTTTGTACATTTGTACAGTATTTAATACATAAGAAATAAAAGATAGATTTGTATATCTATAAAATATGTTACAAAGTGACTTTGATGTTCACATATTGGTGTTTTTTTTCAGGCATCAAGATTTCCTCTGACCACTAGAAGTAATAATAAAGAAATAATACAACCTATCTAGCACGTTTCATTCATTTTAATGCAGCTCAACGTGCTTTATGTGTAATGCAAATACAACACAAATTGATTCAGATCACTTAAGAAAAAATATAAAAAGACCTATAAAAGACAAGAAAAGTAATATAAAAATACATGTGTATAACGCAATGACAGATAAGAAAGAAAAAAAAGAAATAAAATGGCAGATAAAAAAGAAATAAATATATGTATCTAAAAATGAACTAAAAGCTGGTGTATAAAAGTATGTTTTTAGCTGCTTTTTAAAACACTAAGAGAAGGCGGCTGATGAATAGCCATGGGTTCCCACAAGGGTATTTCACTGCTGAGATGTTTAACAAGCCAGCACGAGATGATCTTAAGGACCTATTCGGAACATATTCTGTCAACATATTCTTGCAATATATGAAGGTGCTTGTCCATTTAAACGTGTAAATACTAATAAAAGTAATCAATTCTAGACAGGTAACCAGCATAGTTTTACTAAAATGGGGGTTGTATTCTACTAGTGTAAGTGAAAGCATGAACTGCATTTTCAACAAGGTGTAATCTGTCTGTTGTTTCTTTAGGTAATCTTGTGGATGGAAATGCCTTACAATAGCCTAGGCATGAGAAACTGAAACCATGAGTCTTCGTCAACTTCTGAGCGACTTCCATGTTAAATGGTTTTACATAGGCTTACATAGGTTTCGGAGATGAGTTTAGATGTTATGCCAGATTGCCCAGACTGTTTAATACGTTTTCACACTGTTCTTTTATGATAATAAGTAGAATTTCACACTCATTCAGTTAAAGTATATGTTCATCCTGCTCATTCTCATTAGAAACGACTGGCTGACCTCTCAGTGCCGTTTTAATCAGCTGCTTCTGTAAATAAGCCTGTCTTCTTACATTTAATTATTAAAAGTTTTACTGACGACCGTGGACCACTGCAATCTGAATACCCCAAGGCTAGACACTGTGGAGCACTTTGAGTGGTTAATTATGGTAATTTGTCTGAGCACTGAACCTCCACAGACTGTTCTAAATAATGTACAAATACTGCACATAATCCACACGCACTGCAAATGAACTATCTGAACATGTTTCATCATTGTTTTCATCAAGTTTTGCCACTGGCATGGGTGGATTGGTGCTCCCTTTTAAGATGAAAGAAACATTTCTTTTAAAGAATGAACCAACAAAGAAAAAAAAACCTCTTTTCCTCTCATTTCTTATGATTAGGTCTATGGAAATAATGACAGAAACATTGATGAAAACGATCTTCCATTTCAGTGAGCCAGCATCTCAAGATACGGGACGCTCAGCTGACCTATAAGTCATCACTGATCTGAAGTCTGACACTGGGTCCTGCGGTACCACCAAACCAGTAAAGACATTATAAAACTGTCTACTTTATTTCTTCTCAGAAGTAAAGATAAAAAAAACAGGATTACCTTTTTGCCGTGCAGAAGATCTTACTTTGATTTGAATCTTTCTCTGGTTTCAAAATGCCTCAAACAGCACTTCAGCCCACAAGCAGCACAAAGCAGCTTTTCCCCATCTGTATTCTGAAAAACATGCCCCCTCCGCAAGCAGTGAGACACAACCAACCAATCCTACAGCTGAAAGGGAGGCGCTACCAGCCCACCAGAGCAGAAAGGTAATACTCTTATTGTAATAAGGGGTTTTTACAAAAAGAGTGGAAAACAATATAGTGTCAAATCTAGAGCCTGTGAAAGGACACAAAGTTAAGAATAGATAAAGACTTTAAAATGAAAGGGGGGTAGCACCATGTTATATTGTTTTCCAATCTTATTGAAATAACCCCTTATTACAATGAGTGAAAAACAAAATAATGTTGAATCCAGAGCCTGTGAAAGGACACGAATTTAAGAATAGACAAGACAGGTTTGATCAAACCTCCACTGAACTGATTTTGCTTTATTTCCTTTTGTGAAGAAGGTGAGTCTAAATGTTTTAGTAACGACCTGCCTGTGAACCTGGTGCCCTGCAGAGAGGTTCATCATATCTGCTTTGACTCCTATAGGACTCCAGCCTTGTCTATTACTGGTAATGTTTTATACAGTTTATGTGTTGGTTTATTGGATCTCTTTGCCTTGATGTAGCAGTGACACTGAGGGCTGAAAAAACGCTAACAGCACTGCTGTGTGTGATCCACACACACACACACACACACACACACACACACACACACACATACACACAGACAA
>JBBPCX010000141.1:25283687-25305593 GCA_037974365.1 Hydrocynus forskahlii | reverse complement strand
CTAGTGCACTCTGGAGACCCTGGTAGACCCTCTAAGACTGTGTTCCTGACAGTGGATGGCATGGAGAGTTGAGCAGTTTGACTGTTATTACAGTTAAAGAAGAGTTTAGGTTTGTCTTCATTAAGACAGTACAGTGTTGTTATCTGTATTTCTGACTGGGGAATTGTACGAAGGTTAAAAGATTCCTCCCTTGAGCAGAACACAGTAACTCTTTTCTCAGAGTTTTGTAATAGTTGTCTACTATTTTAGTAGGGTGATTCTTCTACTTTGTAAGAATTCTACTTCTTTTAATTATGTCTCACACTGAGACTTATTGTGTTTTTATTTCTATGAATCCACTGTTATTGATCTATTGGATTGTCTCATGCAGTGAATTATCTTCCTGTTTGAAATATTTACATGTTTCTGAAATCCTTTTTATCACAATGATAAGTCTTCTTGATTTTAAGAAATTGATGTTCATTTGTCTGGGAATTGTGAAACCACATTGGTGTTCCTGTCACTTTACTCAAAGTGGGAATTATAAAGATGCCGAGCATCTGCATCATTAAAAACATTCTCGTATGAAATCTTGTCTGTTCGACTTTTTCATTTCACAAGCATCATACACATTACTGATCCAAAGAAAGAATAGCCATTTAATTTATAGTAATGTTCTTTTTGTCACGTAAGCTCTAAAGAATCACAGAAATAGCATGACAGTTGCCTGGCTCCTGTTTAGCGACCATGATGTGAATTCAAATCATATATTTCAGTGTATTTGCTTTACCAGAATCTGGCCTACCAGCTACATTTACTGAATTGACAGTTTATGGCAATTACAGACAGTTTCACTGAAGCTACACAAATGTTCAGTTACTTGGCAAAAGAATAAACCACTACTTAGATTCTATACTGATTAAAAACTTATTTTGTCCATAATTAGTTTCACTGTACTCAATTACTTTACTACAATTTCAGGATGTGCTGTACTGTATGTGTCAATGTGCAGTATGTAACTTATAAATCCATCTGTTTACAAACAATTAACAAAAATTTACTCAATATAATATTGACTTTTCTGTCAAAACTGTCTGTGCTACAATCTGTCAGTATTTTTGGCGAATAATAAAAAAATATATGCCATAGTGAAGCAGTAGACTTAAGCGGATCGTATAAGTTCTCATTACATGAAAGAACATGCAACTTTACAACATGAGAAATCTTGGGAAAGTCTTGAGACCAGATCGGCTCTGCAGGTCCAGATGGCCCTGCTATGTGTAAGGTCTCCCCCTTGAACAAAGGGAGATCAAACACCATGGCTAATGTGATGTGTAACAAGACACACTTCTTTTGTCCTTTTATTGAGGGCACTGAATGAATGGAGTGTGGGAAAGGGAAGATAGCCCTCTCACACAGAATGCATGGGAATCTCAACACAACCCTGCCTCTGCTCGAGCGGTTCCCATCCTGAGCTACAGGTGGTTCAACAATCAGGATATATGCACATACATAGAATTCCAGCACAAAAGAAATGCACTTAATGATTAAGAAAATGTTTAAAAAAGACCAAAATCATTTGGCAAGAAGCTGTTAGCCAGGTTATCAAAAATACTCCTTGCTAAAATGGCACATTCAAAGTCTGAATAAGATCAAATCACCTGAAAACTTTATTTTTGCCAAAGAATATCCGATTAGTTTGGCTGTTCATTGCTAAAAAAGGGACCAAATTATCACTCCTGATTGACCATTCACAGCATTTGGGCTTCGTAGTACATGACCACACAGAAGATGGTGGGAATTTGGGTTAAGCTTTTGGCCTTGTCGTGACCACGTGGCCTTGGCAAGCCAGCAGATGCCCACCTGTTGTCTGGATGTTTAAATCTGGCCTTGAGTTGTCTGCTTATCTGGAACTGGAAAGTGTAAATACATCCATACTTAGCTGTGAATGTGTACTGGTTCTTATGTTGATAAACTGCTAATCATTCTTATTTAAACATTTATTGTTTATATAGAAGAAGGTCTTAGTTTGCAATTCATACAACTAGTGTCAAATCCATCGTTTAATTTTCTCACATCATTGTCTAAGGTATTCGCCACTTTGATTCACAGGACTCCCTGCCAGTGGACAGAGGTCTGGTAGTTTCTCACACTCGACCAGCCAACCAAACTGCCCCTTTGCCGAGACAATAGGAGGCATCAGTCATGCTCGTGCTGTTCTTAAGAATGGGAGTCTGTGTGTCTGAGGTGGGGGTGAAGGTGTGTGGGAGACACATGCACAAATAGGGCAGCAAAAAAATAAAAAAATTAAGGGCAGCACAGCTAATTCCATCCAACTCCAAATTCGGCATTATCAAAATATTGAATAAACATCCTATGCTTTACTGTGGCCCACATCTCTTCAGCTCACATTTCGCATGTTACTTTGATCCAAAAACGGCAGAATGAAATCTAGCAAACATTGTTTGCTATGCTAATCGATATTAGATGAGACTTTTCTATTACTGTAAATAAGGTACATCGACTTGAGCCACCACGCACTTTCACATTAGTATAAATTTAGGCTACTCTACCATGACTAGATTCTACTTGCCAGCATCAAGAAGACAGGGACATTGAAATCTGTTCATAATAATTGACGTACGTTTTCCTGTAACCCTAGTTTATTTTTAACCGTAATCTTTTTATTTTGTGGCAATAGTGACTCAGGTATTTCAGCTACAGTCCACAAACATGGCAAAATGAAACAAAATAAGAGTAGGCTAAACCTATAAACAAGAACTGTGTCTCAAGAACAGGTTTAGAGCACGTGGGGTAAAACAGACAAACAAACAAAAACATGACAGTGAAAGGTTTAACTATCTTTGAGTTGAGAGTGAGTTTATTTTAGATCTACATTCTTACGCTCGAACTCTTTATTACCTGTGTTTTACGTTTATTTCAAGGGGTTTGTTGGGCCAACTTATGCTTTTAGGGGGCACACGTGCTCTCACGCGCTCCCACGCGTTTTAATTACGAATCAGGCACGTTTCCTAACTGCCCGTCAGATCCGGACTCGTGGACCCGACAGCTTCGCCAGATCTCAAAGTGAAACTTCTGCCACGTCCCTCCTGGAGCAGAGTCCTCATCAAAGCCAGCCCAGAGGGAATCAAAGCTACGAAGTGTGTGTTTGCAGCTGTGCACAGGAGCGCTTTGGATCTTCACCCACGTGCCATTAGCCCACCTCAGTGTCAGTCACGCGTCTGAACGTCAGGCGTTAAAATAACAAGGTGACTGCCTGCTCTGTGTGTCATGGTTCTCATCTATTCTTTATTGGGTTTTTATTTTATAAGATAAGATAAGAGATAAAGCTTTAATAGTCCCACAAGTGGGAAATTCGTTTAGTAACAGCAGAGAGTGGACAGTACAGAGTTAAGAGCAGCAAAATTGAGAAAACAATAGAATTTAATAAAAATAAAAATAGACTAAAGTACTATGTCACAATATAGTACTTAAATAAAAATAAAAAACTCTCTCAATCTACAGTCTAAAGGTGTACAGTGTAAAGTCTAGTAATATAGTGTGTATAGCTGTATTGTACAAAGTATACATATATGTATGTAAACTGTAAGTAGTAAAATACACAGTATAGTATAAATAGTACTTATTTTATACGTATAGTATAAAATAAATGTTCAGATGTACAGTCTAAAAATGTACAGTATATAATCCACAGTATATAAATATGTACAGTATATAAACCAAAAGTGTACAGTATGTAGCATTAGCCGTGTACCAAAAAATGCACATTTTAAATTGCACATTCTAAATTGCACATTCTGCCCAGCAATGGTAGCTTCACCCAAACATTGCACATATCTTAACAGAAACATTGCACTTAGTAAATTGCACTTCGTAATAATATTGCACATATATTGTTCTTGCCTCTGTCTGTGTGATTGTACAGTCGTAATATGAAGTATTTCTCTGGGGTCTATAAAGTTTTCTGATTCTGATTCTAAAATATGAAGAAATTTATTTTTGCTTAGTTTCATTTCAGTCCCAGCAAACCTTACTCCCTGTGCTGATCAGTGCTGCAGTTCTCGATGTGAATCACCTCATGTCCCATTATGATCTGGTTAAACTGAGCAAATAGGATGTAGTTATTTTTAATAATGGACTGTGACTGTTTTTGGCCATCTAAAACGTAAAACACCTTTATTAGGTCTGTAGCATGCCCAGCAGTCAGAAATCCAAGGGGCTTCAAAATAGTATTGCGTAAAATAAAACCGGCCAAACAACTGCTGGACCTGAAAGACGCCCAGAACGTACGAGAAAGTTCTCAGATAATAAAAGTGGCATGCCTCTGATACCTTGGGAAACTTTCTCTGAGCAGAAGACATGCAGCCAGTTAACCATAAAATGAATGGCCCCTATTGTTGTGATGAGCCGGCCCTCTGGTCTCAGAGTGTGGGAAAAGTAATCCAGCACAAGCCACATGACTTTGTAATGGAAATGCCTGCCTATAAATACAGCAGGCTGTCCCTTACAAGGTCCCACAACGTATTCTGCAGCCCAAGAGAAACAAGCTCTAAGACAGAGGAGATGGCTCCACACTCGACAACTCTTTCCACCTTTGACCACCTGAGACTCAGCGATAAAGACAGACTTAAGGTAATGTTTGTTTTTATGCTTGAAAACACTCTACTTCGTGGTTCCTGTGATTCTTTGTTTTGTAGTATTGTTGAATAATGTTCTGACCAAATGCCCTCAATTTTCCTACAGCTGAGGAAACCAATTGTCGAGAAAATGCGCCGAGACCGCATCAACAGCTGCATCGATCAGCTCAAAAAGCTGCTGGAGAAGGAGCTCCACAGCCAAGACCCCAGCACCAAGCTGGAGAAAGCTGACATCCTGGAGATGACAGTCAGCTTCTTGAAGCAGCAGCAGCGACTTCCAGCTGCGCTGGCCCAGAGAGACTACAACGAAGGCTACTCACACTGCTGGAGGGAGTCCATACACTTCCTTAATGTCCATTCTAGTAGAGGAAGATCAGCCCATGAGCTTCAGCAGCTCCACCAAGCCCAGAAATCCAGCACAGAGCTCACACGCAGCTCACCTTCACCCAGCTCCAGCTCCAGCTCCAGCTCCAGCTCCAAGCACAGTCTGGCTGCTCAGCAGCTGCAGCAGCAGCCGGGCAGGCCTGTCTGGAGGCCCTGGTAGAGGCTTGGAAAAATGACATTTGAAACCTGAGGAACAGTGATGTTCATGTACCTCATTTAAGTAGGAGATATTCATTCCAGATTGTAAGCTCGACATGTTTTGTCCTCATATTGATTGGCAAACGCTTGAGATGAAAATTTGTGGGCAGGTTTTTGCCAGTGAGAAGAAACGCTTTAATGACTTTGGCTTTATTAGCTAAGTAATAATGGCTCTTAATGAAATATTTAACACATATCTGTTTTCTATTGTTTTTGTACTTACTTTAGAGAAAATGGCTTGTGCTGTATGGTGTCTATATATTTATAGCTATATATGTTAACTCCAGTGGAGTGTATATGGTATACAAATCAGATCCATGAATTTGTGTTGTACTGAAAGGTGTTGATGAGAATATTTCTCTGTGTTGAGAATTCATCATATTATGTTCAAAAAGGATTGCGTCACCTTTGATAAAGGAACCAGTCCACAATATGTGTGTGTGTGTGCATATTGTACTTAATGTATTTTGTGTTTTCTTGTGACTGATTTTGTAAAACCAAGCTTGAACACTTTCTTTGCTAATAAATTGTATTTTTTAAATAACGTTTTTTCATCTTTAATTATTGCTGAGACCATTTATAAACTTACACATTTTTTCCAAACAGCTTTTACGGTTAAGAAACTCCAGATTTCACCTTACATTTCTCTTTAGCTTTTCCCGAGAATTAAAGTCTTGAGTATTTCAAGAGCTTCAAGAAGCATTTCATCTCTGGTGCTTTTCTTAAGGAATTATTCCTATATCAGGATCATTTTTATAACCCATTCACAAAATACCCGCTCAGTCCCTAAATATTTGTCACATACACTAAAAGAGGCTCTCATAAGCCCAGATGTTGTCTTGCAAAACACCTCTTAAATAGAGTCACTGAACCCCTCGTCTACCGGCACACTTCTATTGTTCTTTTCTCCTGAGAGAATTACGCACTGAATAGCAGAGTAGTGTGGGAAACACACCCAGTCAGCCTACTCACACACTCTAGAGTCAATGGAGATGGCCTCCTTGATGACAAAAAAACCTTTTCATCCCATCATCTGCCACCAGGGAGTCTGTGTGTGTGTGTGTGTGTGTGTGTGTGTGTGTGTGTGTGTGTGTGTGTGTGTATGTGTGTGTATGTGTATGTGCGACCAGTAGTGAGAGACTGAAGGACGTGCATATGGCAATACTGACAATGTGATCATACTGATTGGATCCAGAAACATGATACTTGCTTTATTGAGTGTGTTTCAGGTTTAAAAGCTTCCTCTGACCAGTGGGAATTGGGGACATCTGCTGTGGCACCTCGAAGGTCATTATTTAAAATGCAGCTGTCCAATTAAACTCAAGAAACCTTCGCATGAAACTGGGCACGCTTGCCCAAGAGTTGAGATCGGAACAGATGGTCACTTGTGCCAACTTAAACCGTGGCACTGCTAATTCGTCTGTTAACACGATTACCCTGTTTCCTGTCTTCTACAGTGGGGCCAGGCATATGCCAAGCAGAGAAAAGGTAAATGGGACAATCTCAGAAACCAGCTGCCTCTAAAACAGGTGAAACTAGGATTACGTTACTCTTTATTCAAGGGCAGTGTGTGATTTAAAAGAAAGCATTCACCAGTGTCTCTCACTGCTTGGCCATGGTATACATTTGAATACAGTTTTGGAAGTGGGCAGTGGTATTCATTTTAGGTTTGAACAAAATGATGTACACTTTAGGTAAAAAATATCCACCAAGTATTCCAAGAACACTGGAAAGTACCGCGGTCGCTTCCAAGGCCATAGTCATAGCTCCTCTGTTAACACTGTAAACGGTGAAGCAACTGATCCAGGAGATCATGTAGATCATGAGGCTGAATGTAATGCACTTGGCCTCATTGTAGTTTGCTGGCAGGTCTTTACCCATGTAGCTGAAGCAAAAGCAAAGAATGCTGAGAAGGGACACATACATAATCTCTACAAACGCTCCAGGAGACAGAGTGTTGCTGCACTCCAGAACGATGCTGTCAAAATACAAGTCGTAGTTCTTTGAAGGAAGAGGTGTGTACACAGCCAAATGGAGACCCGAGAGGAGGAACTCTATTACAGAACTGAACAGGATAAACATCTCAGGGCCTCGGTTTTTGATCCAAGTCTCATAGAACCTGGGGAGCTTGGAGGACCATTTGAAGATGCACACAACCTGCAGAGAGAGGAAAACACAATCGTTTAAACTGGATTTGCACTTCTCTAAGTATTTATACTACTCTAAGATGGATTTGTACTTTGATGTACATTTATTGAACAGGTGCCAGAAAGTTCAGTGCCACAGAAGGACCATTTTAGTTTTATTTTTAGATGTATGAGTGTGAAGAACCTTTAAAAGGTATAATGAGACATCGAATAATGTAATGGGTTTTTTTTTTTGAGTTCTTCATCACGTGAAACATCATGCGAAAGTTTCTTTATGCTCACACATCTCTTTAGAAATAATTAAGAACAATCTAATTCATAGCGAATAAAAATGGCTCTTGCATGGCTTCACAAAAAAAAGAACCTTACCTGGCACACTTTCACTCATTCAAAACATTCACACTGAGATATTAGTTAGTAGTGGGGGTCATTTTTATCCTGTTCTGTTGATTCAGTGCTTGGACTGCTTCGCTGAGGCTCATACATTTACATTTAATTTTCAACCAAAAGAACTTTAAGAGAAAAAGAAACAAAATGACATGTCAAACTGCCTATGCACTGTCTATGTTGATAGATGACAGACAAACTGAAGTTCTACAGCGAACTGAGAGCCTAGGGAGACACAAGTATAGATTTAGTCTACTAAAACGTGACTCCAGCCTTAACCCATCCCTCGGTCCACTACCAAATGCTTTACTATGATCATTCCTAAAATATCTAGTCCACTCTCACTAACACTCAGCGTTTGAAAAACCTCTCCTACCTGGAAGGAGCGGACAGTTATGCAGGCCAGGCAGACGGTGAAGCTGAGGAGGAAGAGGGACTGTTTGAGCAGACACGCTGGTCGCGAGGGCGTGTTGAAGTGGCACACTGTGCTGCAGGATGCTGCAGTCAGGGACAGCAGCATGACCAGGCAGGTTCTGCCTCCAGCAGACTTCACCACCGGAGTGCTCAGGTTGAGCAGGAACAGGAGAGCGGTGCCCAGGGTCAGCAGCAGAGTGAGAGCCAGCAGAACCAGCAGAGCAAGAGACAGTGGAGCATCCCAAGCCAGGTAAATCACTGTTCTGTCCAGACACTCCTCACTCTGCGCTGGTGACCACTGATCTTGCTCACAGGGCTGGCAGCTGGTAGAGCCTGGTAACATACATAGTGTGACCTTGGCACTAGATGCATTTATACGGGGTTGTTATTCAAAAAATTCCAAGCCAATGGTAGTTCTTTGGACACAAAGAATAAGACAGATGTGTTTTTTTTATAATAAAGCAGACATAAGTTGTAACCTATGGATACTGTGGACATCTAACAAGACTAGGATTAAAAACAAACAAGTCTCAGAATGACAAGGATTGTCTCATCTACTATCCAAAGGTATAAACAAAACAAGTGCTACTATTACACACATAAATTAAGTAATCCCAAAATAAAGACAAAGGTGTAACCAGCGATGAGGAGGATCTAGCATGAAGCTGGGATGAATGAGTACATGATATGTGCACTATAATAGGAAGGTACAATAAGGTACAATGTTGGAGGGAAACGCAACCTTGCTATAATAAGGATACTGACTTAAGGAAAGGAATAGATAGAAGGAGAGAAAAGAGCATGCCAGTGTTTTCAACCATTTTTTCGCGGCATTCTTCGTCCGATTGCTTCAGCACCTGCCCATTGGCTTTTTTCATAAGTGTTTTTCATATCAAACAGCTTTGGGTTCTTTTAGTATTTAGTACAAACAAACACATCAAAATTGTTGCCTGGGCTACTATTCAGGTGCTACTATTTGGGAACTTTCAGTTCTGAACCATAAGTTATACCATACTTTTAAGTGCCTCTATGCAACAAATCATTTACATTTTTCAAGAGAGGAAAAAATGTAAATGCCTAGGTGATAAAAGCAATGCAATGTGTGCCACCTAGTGGTAACACCTTGAACTACAGTTAGTACCAACATTTATTATTACACTTAATTATTTCCTGTTAAATATGTGCAGACTTTCACTTAGAGCTCTGTCATCATCTTTTATGTTCGAGCCATGTGTTTACCAGTCTTGTTGAGGAAAGTGGAAGCAGGGCATTCCATGCACTCAAAACAGCACTTATGTTGTCCAATCTGGAGTTTCATGTACCCATACGGGCACTCTGGGGAACACTTGGACACGGGTATCTGAGAAGGCAACAATATACAGAAAGCTCATGCATGTTTGTCCAGGATATGTGCATGGAATAAAGACATAAAGGTTGGTCAATCAGATAACTATTTAATTTAATATTTGATTATTAAGAGACATGTGCATACCGTGTTTCCATCTGAAAAATCTCCCACCCATTTAATCTGAGAAGGATCCACCTGAAGATTAGGGGGGTCTGTAATGTACTCCCCCACCACACTAAAGGACCATGCTTTATCCTTCCACATCCATGTCACAACATCATATCCAGTGGGTGGGTCTCCTTTCTTATCAAAATATACTGATGTGTTTCTGACAGAAAACCATACTCGCTTTAAATCCTGAAGGAGCTGAATTGAAGATATAAGAAGGTTTTTAAAATGTGTCTAATATAAGATTACAAATTAGCTTAACAGCCAAAATTATTTTAATAACAGTTCAGATAAGTATATTGCTACAACTGTTATAAATGGTGGGGCTGTCCAGTCCTGGTTCTGAAGAACTACCATTTATTCAGATGTCCTTGAAGGCCTTCATTACCTGGATGAAGTTACTTTAGGGTTAGAGCTAAACTGTGCAGGATGGTAGATCACCAGGACTAGAACTTCTGATACATGGCATTATTTCGCAGCACTGGTCCTAGAGGCAAACTGCCCTGCACACTCTGAGTAAGAAGTTACTAATGAGATGAAAAATGAGGTGTGATGTGAGCACTGAAAACAATATGTATGACAGTGTGTCTCCAGGACAAGGGTTGAGAAACAGTCTATGTTAATGAAGCTGCCCCCATTAACTAAACATTACATTTTATACACACACACACACACACACACACACACACACACACACACACACATACAATCCTGAACAATAGGAAAAAAATATGTATACATGGATAAATATGTGTATATGTATATAGTTTTTTTGATGCATGTATCTATATCCATTTTTATATACTGACCTGCCATGGCTGTACTTCCATTTTCTGGCATTGTCCTAAGTTACACTTGAGTACCTGCCGCAGTGCCTGTGCTACTGCATAAACTGCCTTATACACATTAAAAGAAGATGTAATATCGTATCTCTCCAGAAAATAGTTTTTAGTTGCCATTGTGTACAGGTCTGTGTTTTGCAGGCACGGGACCACCATGTCACTTGCACTGTTTGACCTGCTTAAATCTCTTAGTTTAGACACAGCTTGGTTTTCAAAATTTTGGAACTCCGTAAAAGCTGTGTATTTCACAGACACACCCAGGACAGTCCCGATAGTGCTGATTCCTGGGATTCTAGACACCAGGGTAGCTATGGACCAGTCCTCCGTCCCAATCCACACTTTATCTGTCACATTCTGCTCTATTACAAAAGGGAAAAAGCCGCTGGCTATCCTCTTGCTGGAAAACACCACTATGGTGTTGACTTTGGTTTTGATTATATTTCTGACGATGTCTCGCATTTGTTGCCGTGTGCCACTGTTAAGGGTGGGTATCACAGCTTGATATGCGATGCATATGTCAAGATCTGATGCTTGTTGTGACAAGCTCAACATTCCTTGATGGCCATATGAGTTGTCGCTGCCAAGAAGGGCAACCCATGTCCAGTTAAATCTAAGAAGAATCTGAATCATGGCGTCAACCTGGTTCTTATCGCTGGGAATGGTGCGGAAGAAAGCTGGGTACAACAATTTGTTACTCAACATTTCATTGGTAGCTTCATAGGAAATCTGTAAAAACAAAACAACAAAGAAACCAAAACTAACATCGTAAGAAAGAACAGGATAGAAGAATGAGAAGAATTATCTATAATATACACAATTCAAATATAACAAGATGTTATAATGTTTTTGTAGCCCATTTCTATTTATACAATTCATATTGAAATTTTTGCATTTTCACAGGATGTAATAAAATAATATTGTTTAGGTGTTTATTTTCTTGCCTACATTGTGGAGACCATTAGACTGATTATTTTTCTCTAAGGGTCATAATTGAAGATTGCAGATTTGGGTCTAAAACCGTTATTAGACACCACCTCCATACCTCCATAACTATTTGAAAGGTGTGCCATGCATGGTGCCATGGACTACATGAAGGAGATTTTAAAGCAAAAAAGCCTGTCTACCCAAAAAAGGGTTTAGTGACTACAGAATTATTTTTAAAAGCTTTTGACGAGGCCACCCCAGTCTCTTGACCAAAACCCAACTGAAAATTAGATGAACTGAACAGGAGAGTCCAGAAAGAGAGCACCTAGGACCCTGTGTTTTGAGGACTGGTTTAGGGTTCCTTGCTCTGTATTTAGAACGTACTGAATGCAGAATTTGTCTCTGAGCTTAGACACAGCTTGGTTCTTTGGAGCCATGTAAAAGCTGTGTATTTGACAGGCAATCACATTGGTGCTAGCTCTAGTTGTGATTTTGTAAAAATAAAATGTTTAGTATTACTTGTCTTGCATTCTTGTATTGAAGTACTGCGGGTGTAGAGGTCACTCCTTTTCTGGGTCAGTGGGGGAGTAGAGGGAGTGTATTAGTGACGTACCTGAGGTAGAAGGTAGGAGCCTAGCGCAGCAGCTGGAGTGAAGGCATAGTCACTGCTGTCTGGGCCAATGACGGCCACCGCCTGGGGGTCCACATCTACGCTGTTATACTGCTGGGCTAGCAGGTCCACTGTGGCCAGAAGACTGGCACGGAGGGAGCAAATGTCATACGTCTGGTAACCTAAAGTGACGCCTGGCAAGAGCTGCTCATTCCCAGTGCCATTATTGATCTCCTCCACAGCATAGCGCAGAGCCTGCACCAAGTGGAAGCCATGCTTGTTGTCTGTTCCCCTGAAGAGATCAAAAGAGAACACAGAATAGATCTACATAACACAAGACATTAGCCAAGAACACATTTGCGTTTAAATACAGAGCTTTCTAATACTATAGGTAAAAAGCAGATTATGACTGTTAGTAGAATGTAAAGTCTTACAGTTTACAGTCAGCCGTACAAGGTGCAGCTGGAACGCTTTGCCCAGCGTTATGGAGAGGGAACATGCCGTAGATGGTAAAATCTCCTTTAAGCTGGAGCCCAGCACCACAGCACCAGCTCCAGAAAGATGCCAGTAGAAGAGTCCTGAACAGCAGCTCTCCCATGCTTCAGCCACACCTGGTCTACAGAGAGAGACCCTGATCCACACACCTGCCCTGTCTTTTTCTACACTCGATTGGAAGAAAGGATTTGCATACTGGAAAGTGTACATGTCACTGAAAGATGGATTTGCATTGAGCCATTTGTTTCTCACCCTCATGTTTTCCAGTTAGAGTAAAGAACTGAGTGCACTAAATAAACCATGTAAAAAAAACAGGTTTTGCATAATTACACATTATTTTTTTATGAAAACTAGTGACACATCTCCATATGCCCATAACTATTTCCCTGCAAACACTCCAGCATCTTATGAGAGTGTTCATGTGAATTACCATTAGGTCAAGAGCAGTCATGAAAAATTATTATTTGTATTCATACAATTACTAATCAATAATTCAAAAAATAGAAAACAGCAGAAAAACATTTGCTCCACAGTGTAGGTAGTAGACAGTGATTACTAGCAGGTGCCTGACAGTGTATCAAATTTAAGTTCTTTTTTTTTTTTTTAGTATTTCTATAGAGACAGGGTGGAAATCTTGGGAGGCATTGAAATGTGATCAAATTTTCCCTCCAACCAAATTCTGCCATTTCCTCGGACTGAAAAGGGGTTGAATTACATCCAAATGTATCAGCATTCAGACCGCTGAAGGGCAATTTGCCTGAGAACTTCAGCTTTTACGCAGTATCGGGTAAACAGCAAACCGCAGTCTTGCTTTGTTTTTTGTACCATTCCTTCACACTATTGCAGCCTATAGGTGAGAGAGGCAAATCTATGTAAAACACTGTATCAGTGGGAGGGCTCCAAATGGTCACAGAAATTAATAAATGGCATTTACGGAAATGGAAATTAAAAAAATACCCCACTGTACCTACTACTAGCACAACTCTACTTTTAGCTTCTTACATCCTGAATGGTGACCTGTATCAGTTCACCACAGTAACATCAAGTACTGTCCTCCAGGACCCCGGGTACAACAACAGTCCTACAAAATTAATTCTTGTCTTTTCTTCAACTTTAACAGTGTGTTCGCTCAGTGGACGGATAAAAATTGTAATTGGCGCTTTGATGGCTCTTTGAAACCAAACATTTTTTTTGTTAGTGAGAATCAAATATAATGATCAAAACTCATTAAAGACAGGTAATTTTGACTCAAATTAACTGTTAAAAATTATTTGGTTTTTAAACGATTTGTAACTTTGTCAGTTTTACAATTGTTTCATATAGTTTAGAATTCAGTCTTATAAACATTAGTCTACCTCACAATAGACATCAGGATTAGAAGCAAAAGATGTAGATGAATTATACAGCACAGAAATCCATCAGTCAAGAAATACAACACCAATCAGGACTCAGTATCTTCAGTTGTAGTGATGAGTCTCAGCAAACACAGCACTGTCCAGGTCAAGGGTCTTCTCTGGGGGTGATATTTGGTCATTTTCCCCACCACCTCATAAAATCTTTATTATAAAAAAACAAACAATAATAATGACAATAAAAAATGTTACTTGACAGACACACTTTCAAGCCAAAGTGATTTTTTAGTGATCGCAAAAAAATCACTTCACACAGCCTGCACAAGCCACTAGAGATTACGTAATGGAATAATGTCCCAGGCACGTTTAATGAGGAGAGCTAACTGCACTAAATGGTGTGTATATTTTTCAAGATATGTTGACACACTGTTCTGTCTTCCACTTTCACTTGCGAAGACTTTCATTTCTAAATGACATTGACAGCATCAGTCACTTAGTGTAACCAGGCGTTCCGTTAATCTGTCTTTAAACACAATAAGAGAGAGAGAGAGTGAATTGACAACGTATCTAATCAATACGGTCTTAAACAATTTTGCCTTGTGGCTGATGGTTTCCATGTTATATGCTTGCTAATCGTAGGCGACAGTGTTAGCGGTAAGCTAACCATAGGCTACAGTGTTGACGGTAAGTTAACTGTTAGCTACTGTGTTAGCGGTAAACTAACTGTAAGCTACAGTGTTGGCGGTAAACTAACTGTAAGCTACAGTGTTAGCGGTAAGCTAACCGTAGGCTACAATGTTAGTGGTAAGATAACTGTAAGCTACTGTGTTAGCGGTAAGATAACCGTAAGCTAAAGCATTTGCGGCAAGCTAACCGTAGGCTACATTGTTAGCGGTAAGATAACCGTAGGCTACAGCATTAGCGGTAATCTAACTGCAGGTGTCGGTAGAGGGGGTGTGTCACACGTGTTCCATAGCAGCATAGTCTATAACTCAGCCTTTATAAGCGCCGATATCGGCTGAAGCCGATTATGTAAAAATAGCGAAATATCGGCCCCCATGCCGATAATCAGTCAACCTCTAATGGAGACTGTCATTTTCTCGCTGGTTCCAAAATACACTCATCATAAAATCAACATATCAGATGTCAACTGTCCTATCTAACAAAGCTGTTCAGCTATTGTAGCAACTAAAAGAAAGACATGAGAGATGCCATATTAGTGTATCAAGGTTCATTTATTCAGTGACCATTAAGCAGAAGATATAAAATATGGAATGATTTATTTCCATAAATAAAAAAAGGCAACAATGATTGAAAATCTCCCCATAATTCAGCCTAAACTCCTTATCATGCAGTAAAAGCCCTTTTTCGACATATATTACTTACTGATCTGGTCCTGGTGTTTCAAGTGAAAACAAATACAAGAGTTCTTGTTTCTAAAAAAAACATTTCAATTTGCAATATTGAACAAAACAAACACAACTGAACAAATGAACAAAAAACAGGACCAACCCAAGTATGGCTTTCTTGTTTACAAAAAAGGATACTTGATTTCATTACAGCACATTTACATGTACATTTTAAGCACTTGAATTAAGACCAGATTTAATCAGTATTCCTGACAGTCACCGGTGTTTAAGAATCTTTCTTTAAAAAAGTACATATAAAGAAAACAATTATAATAAGGCAGCAGAGATAGTGTATAAAGTAGAGTTGTAGGCACATGGGTTTGGGTTTATTACTGTTTAGACATCTTCGTTTTTTTTTTTTAACACTGGAAACTCAAAAGGCTTCAGCATTACAGGTTCTGTCAGAACCTCAATCAGAGCCTTTCTCCCAAACATTAAGTAGTCAGTATATGTGGAGGGGGTGTTGGGGAAAGATAACCACATGACCACACATACAGTTAGCCCAAGACAGCTTATTGCATAGTTCTTAATGAACAGGACTTTGTTGTGCAATGTTGTTTACTCCTAAATTTTAAAAGTATGGACCCAGAGTTCCTGAGCACCTTGAAACTATGGGCCTATCTTCTTGAGAAGCACACAGCATGGCTGAGCTATTGTTGTAGTGCTCATTCCTTGAACTTTCTGAACTCCAGATTTCAGAGTAACCATGTGTTTATTAAACTACCCAACACTCTAATGTTGAGTGGAAAACCATACAAATAAATGGAATATCACTGTAGACCAACAGGGAAATTAAAACTACTGTCATAAGAAAACCTTGCATCTCTAAAATGGTAAAAAATAATTATTTGGACCATCTATACTGCTCCATTTCACATGAAATGTTCATGATAAGGGTCGATTTCATTTTCAAAAATATAAAAAACTCAAAATAAGAGTTTGAAGGTTTTGTGAAAGCAATTAAATGAAACACTAACCCTTAGCTCCTGGTTGAAATTAAAAACAAGTTGTACCCAAAATTCTGAACACCCTTAGTCAAATTAGTGTTTTATTGATTTTCTTGGAAACAGGTAAACATATCTTCTACAGAGACCCCACTCATATATGACATTTTTTTTGTTTTTTTATTTGTTTGCCAAGTTTAAAAATACAACTACAAGGGTGACACAGAAAAACGGGAACTTTTGGCAAACAAATAAAACTAGAAAACATTTTTATCATGAAAGTACGCGGTCTACCGTTCCACTCCTCCATTATTACTGAATGGCGTGATTGTTTACAGCTCAGTCCCCCTTCCGTAGTGCTGCCAACTGTACATGGCTGCCACTACGCACCTCAAAAGTTCCCGTTTTTCTGTGTCACCCTGTATTTATCTACTGCACTTGGGCAGTAGAAAGTACAGAAATGTGTTCTCTGTAGAGGATGTGAACTTATTTCAATTTAAAAAATCAACAAAGCATGAGCTGACCAGGCGTGCCCAAGCTTTTGCACACTATAATCATTTAGAAGAATTCTTATTTGAAGAAGAAATAATTGATACGGAGTGTAATGAGCGGTGTGGTGTGTATTGTGGGTTTGAAGACTGAGCCGTGTGCAAGCCGGTGAGGGAGCCATGCTGTGGCAGTGCTGATGAGGAAAATGCAGCTTCAGTAGAATGATCCGTTAAGACCGATTCAACCTGGTTCAGTTGACCCCACACTGGGACAGCAACTACAGCACCAAAGCTTTGGCCACAGAGACGCCCTGTCAAAACATACCATGGAAGCGGGACAGAGATTTACACAACCACATGCCTCGTTATTTGAAATAAGACGCATGTGATGGAGCAGGTCATCAACTGACCTCTCCATTTCTCTCATTGTCCCTCTGTCCGTCTCTCTCTCCACTCTGTCCGTCTCTCTCTCCACTTATCTCTCCATCCAATTTTCCACCTGCCTCTTCAGGTGTTCCTCCGTCCGCCACTCCCTCTCTGTCTCCGTTCTGCTCTTTTTCTCCATCTTCGTCCTTCTCTCCGTCTCTGTCCACCTCGTCCTGCATGTCATCTGTGTTTCCTGAGTCACTGCTGGCCACGGAGCTGTGGGAAGGCGAGTGTCTGTGGCAGAGAACGACCAAACATGAACTCTTTCAGTGCGAGCACTCAATCTAATATTTAGAATGAGTATATTGTATATCACATGTATATTGTGTAGGTCATATTGTATATTTTTACTGGAACTGAATTTTTCAAATGAACTCCACTTACAATAGACTTCATCTCATTTACCAACCACTCCTTATTCTGTATAATTAAACAGTCTGTTTTTGCTACTGTGGCTTTAAGAGGATTTATGTAAATGACCTCTGCTCTGATTGCCTGGCCTCATTCAAAACACACTGTCAAGTTCAGACAGAAATCCTCAGGGATGTTGGGAAACAACCTTCAGACACTCCCTTCAAATGTCTAGATCAGTGCTTTTCATCCTATGGGCCGCAGTCTCCAAGGGAGATATAGTGGCATTACTAGAGGGGCATTAAAATACATTTTATGTATGTTTGTAGGCAATCTATAGGCATTGCACCAAACATAATTATAAATATGACAAATATCGCAGCGATTATGATTTGTAATGATGAAACATTTACATTGTGCTCGTTGACTGGTCTTGCAAAATGCGACATTGATGTAAGGGATATAGCCATCTAGTTTCGTTTATTTTTTCAAGTGTAAAAGCCCATGTATGTGTTTCTTTTTTTGCCATATTCATCAAATGGCTACAAACCCCACAAAAACCTCATATTTTAGTTGTTCATTATGCTGAAATCTGACAGGTTACATCATAAACTGCTTGAGAGCCACAGAAGCTTTGTTCTCATTTGTGTGGGATGAGATGCAAAATATTGAGAACTGCAGGCTGCTATAATATGAAAATGTGCAATAATCCCCCGATAGTCCGAAACTAAATGCCGTCTGGTTGTGACATTGCAACCATGATAAACTCAAAACAGGTTTCCAAATATAAACTGCTTTTGGTAAATGCACAATATTTGCACAGTGCTACAATTCTTTTGCAGCGTACACCAAACCTTTTCATGAGGAAAAAGCTCAGTTTGGGTCAATACAAGAACATTTGGGTGAAACACACCTGCCGTTGGCCCCAGAGCTCCTGATGAGCCTTCGACAAGTCTCCATCTGCACGTCCAGCCCTCTCTTCATGCTGCACATCTCCATGTACTCGTGCAGGTGTCTGGTCATGTCATTCTTGGCTGTGGCCAGTTCCATCTGGAGAAAGAGAGGTGGACTTACAACTAACTCATTACTAACAAACACGGTTCATAAGACTGAACTGCCGCTCACCTCGATCTGTCCGATAGTGGCCTGGTATTCCTGCTCTCTGGTTTTAAAGATCGACTCCGTTTCATTTATTAAACTGCGCAGACTTCCATCCTGAAAGAACCACAGACATCCCTTACTCA
This sequence comes from Hydrocynus forskahlii, assembly GCA_037974365.1. Taxonomy (NCBI): domain Eukaryota; kingdom Metazoa; phylum Chordata; class Actinopteri; order Characiformes; family Alestidae; genus Hydrocynus; species Hydrocynus forskahlii. The sequence goes on along the minus strand of JBBPCX010000141.1, from coordinate 25,286,825 downwards.
ATGTCTCACCTCTAGATATAAGCAGGACAGATTTTTTGCTGATTGAACGGCAAAAAGCCACATGAAACCTGACCTCCAATCAGGTTCAAGCTACATTTGTTTCAAACTGGATTCAAATCAGATGAGAAATCAAATTACACATTTCATAGCTTAAACATGGAGAGTTACATTTTTCACGTATGTTCAGGGAGCATACTCTTACTGTACTTTTAGAGCCACTGTCAGTAAATATACAGCCTTTTAACATGAATGAACATTAGCTACTATTATCCACTGATCAGGTCATCTCACCCTAATGTCATGTTTTGTTCATGCTCTAATTGCTAAAAAGCCCTAAACTGTGGTACGTTTTAACCCTCCCCAGTCAGCATAATCGAATGTTCGTCATTACTATGTAAACCAAAGCAGTTGCAGTGGCAAGAAAATGTATGTGAATCTTTTGGAATTTCATGGTTTTCTGCATTAATTTGTCATAAAATGTGATCTGATCTTCATCTAAGTCAATGGCATTGACATATTTAATGTGCCTAAAGTAATAACACCAGGAAATCCTGAGCTTTCATGTCTTTATTGAGAACAACCATAAAAAAAAAAAAAATCACACTGCAACCTTTGAGTTAATGACCTCAAAAAAGCTAATTGGAGTCAGGTGTTAACTTACCTTGACTGTTATTAAGAAAATGAGTTTGGAGGTGCAGACTTGAGCTACGCTGACTGATAAAAACGAGACTGATAAAAAAAGAGTTTACGCCACACAAGAAGGATACGCTTATGTGAGCCATGCCTTGGCAAAAAGAGCTTTCAGAGGATCTATGATCAAGAATTGTTGATTCACATAAAGCTGGTAACAAAGGGATTTCAAAGACTTTAAAATTTCACCAGTCTACAGTTATACAAATGGCAACAATATACAAATGGAGACACTTTGAGACTGTGGCTACTCAACCAAGAAGTGGACGCCTAGAAGAAGGAGTCTTGAGTCACCAAAACAACATCCTTTACATTCTTGACCTCCTTTACAGTAATTACGTATGTGCTTTTAACTGAATAACAAAATTACAGCAATAACTCTAAACTTCCCAACAGCCACTAAAAGCCAATGCGCTCTGTAGATTTGTCTTTAATAACAACCCAACGTCTTTAGAAGGTGGCTGTGGCTCGCTCACCTGCTCGTGAGATTCTACAGGGCAGTCAGCAGCACAGGCTGCAGAACAGGCCACACCGGCGGTGGCAGCAGCAGCAGTGGAGGTGGTGATAACAGGGTTGTTAGCAAAGTCCTCCCACAGCAGCAGAGTCTCCTCCGTCTCCTCCCAGGCCAGACTGTCACAGTCATCGTCAAAGTCAAACGTCTCTCTCCTGGCAAAAGACCAATTATCTGGACTACTCTTGCAAAGAGGAGATGAAAACCACAACCCAGCCCCCAGCACCTTTAAAAAAGGGCTCACAAACACAGTGAGAATGAGGGGAAAAGGCAATGTTCAGAAGAAGATCATGCAAGTAAAAGGCCATTAAAAAATAAATAATAAAAAAAAATAAGTTCAGAGTGTCAGTTGGCGATGTGACCACTAGATGGCAGCAGAACATCAGAATACATTTATCTAAGACAACTGTATTGCAGAAGCGCCTGCAGAACAGATTAAGAAGACAAACATTAATAAACAGACAAAAAACAAACAAACCAAACAAACAAACAAAATCCAGATGTTTGTACCTTCTGGATCTGACAATGTTAAAACAAGAGCTCAAAAACCAAAAACCTAATTTACAAAATTCCTCATCCTATGATACCACCATGCCATGTTTGACTTCTGCAGAGAAGAAGTAAAAAGAAGACTAACGTAAACTAAGGGACGTTTTTAGCCACCACACTTGCCTCTAGCTGTGCTGTGTGCTTGAGTACTCAAACAAACTAATGCAGAATGATGCTCCTTCGCTCTTTAGTTCTGTGACACACTTTAGTCAATTTCAATAGATAATTAAGTGTAATATGCCGTCGTAAAAATAAAAATCTCCAAAATTGTAACTGTGCTGGAGAAGGCAAAAAAACATTCAGAAACCTTCATGTTATGTAAAACATGTTCATCCAAACAATTTTGGACCATTTTAAATTTGTCATCAAATGTTCATACAAAGTAAAGGACAGCTGCTGTGTTCCACAGACATAAAAATGAAATTGGAAAAAATGTAGATTACTTAAAAAACAAACACAGTTTAGGGCACGTGTGGGGTGATTTAGTCATATAGTTCCCACAATGATAACTGATGATCTGAAGCTTTCATTATTTCTCTTGTAAAAAACATTTTAGTGCATCTGTAATATGTATAAAACACAATTAATTCTTATCTGCTGAAGTGTATCATATAAAACACAGCGTACATTAATTGTGCACTCAAAGGTACGAATAAAAACTAAATGCATAATAATATATATAATAATTAAATCTACAGAACTAAGTTGTTCCAAAATAATATATTTAGTACATATTAAAATAAGTCTAAATGGCAAACATTGAAAAAGTCATATTAAAGGTTAATACAAAAGCCTAATGGAAGTCAACCATGGCTTGGCTATATTCTGGGTGAAGGGGAAAATTGTGTAAAATAGATTTTTGGCTGAATCATTGCTTTTGGCTGGAGCATCGTCTGGTCCAGAAGGTACATAGTCTTCTCTTGCTGTTTGGCAGGAGAGAGCAAACAGTGGACAACAAACACGTCTGGGTGTGGTGCTGTCAGTGCTGGCAGTCACTCACAGCTGGTTGAGCATGCGCTTCATCTCATCTGTGATGTTCAGAGATCCTGGCACCTCCTCCTCACAGTCGCCACTCTCTGCCTCCACCTCCAGACTGTCCTCTTCACACGCACCCTTACGCTCCCTCTTCTTACACGCCGCAGAGACCTTCCACACACACAGATGCACACACGCGCACGCACGAGCACGCAGACACACAGACAGACACAGATAGACACACACAGACAAACACACACAAACACACACAGACACACACAGACACACACACACACAGACAGACACACACAGACAGACACAGACAAACACACACAGACACACACACACACACACACACACACACGCTTTGTTGACCCTGTATGAATGACTTCACACACTGGCATGCTCGGGTA
>JBBPCX010000141.1:25224112-25277155 GCA_037974365.1 Hydrocynus forskahlii | reverse complement strand
GGTAGTTTGTGTTGTGATTATGATTTAAAAAGAGTAAACACAGCTGTTTGACAATAAATGGCTTCAGCCAACCACTACCCATGAGTGAAAGAAAAGTTTTTGTGTTATCATTCATATTCTCTGAAAAATGGGTAAGAAATCATAAATTCTGCCAGGGTATGTAAACAGTTGAGCACAAATGGAAATGTACCATTTTGGAGAGACACGTTTTTGTTATGACAGAGGCATAATGCATCATATAATAATGATATTGAGCTCAACATGACTTACATTCGAAAGCTTGGACAACTTCAACAACTTGACTCAACAACATGGACTATAAAACCAAAGTAGTTACATTTGCATGCAGTTTGAACAACCCTGTTAAATGACATGCTTTTTAGATTTTCCATAGTGCAAGTAAGTACACATTCTCTACAGGGAACACGCTCAAATACGACATTTTGTCTGCATATTTCAGTGCACAAACATTTGATGAGTTTAACATAGTGGGAAAATACAAAATAAAATCTAAACTGCGCCAAAACCTTTGAATAGGCTAAAGTTTTTTCCCCCCACTATGTTAATTTCAGCACATATACAGTAATTGTGCATTAAAACTGTGCAGAGGTGCTGTCTGTAGGGGGTGTGTAGTGTTTTTTACGCAGAAAACCAACTAAACTTATAAAACTCTGACTCTTTTGCATACATCTGTAAGTGTTCAAAGAGAAGTAAACATGTCAGTGAAAGAAAGAATGGAGATCGCTGGTCCATATATGGATTGTGAACCCTGTCATAAGCCTCAGGGTTTTCAGAAATGCACATCTGTTTCCAGACTGGGAGACCAGAAGCCTGAACAAACTGCATTTCAGATCAATATTACGACACGCTACACCCTAGAACTAGCTAAGCCCCGCCACACTTGGGCACAAAGCCACTCCTGTACTCTAATATACATTAAACACCTTACACATTACACGTTTAATATTTGTGTGCTGGAAAACGAAAGGCTAACCCTTTTTTTTTAAAACACAGAAAAGCAAAAACAGAGACCAACGGAAATGAGAAAGCAATTCATGGAATTATTTTTTATTACAAAGCCTCAGAAAGCAGTAAATGGCACTAAAGAAACATTTGCATGCCTGCTGTGTTTATGGACTAGTTTTGAATGTGTATCGTCTGCAATTGTGAATGTACATGCGCTCCGTTCCGCACGTCGCTCTCTGTGAATTGAACCGTTCACACAAGCCCCAGTCATTCTGCGGTTATGTCATATACAGCATAATTACCAGACTTCCTTCAGCATAAAACACTCCCCTGGTTCAATCGGCTTTTGAGGAAACTCAGTCATGTGCGTGATCACAAAATAACAGGCTGGTGGCACAGGGGAAAAAGCACATCTATCAGGGGAACTAGCAGAACTTTGCTGTGAATAACTGGTTGGGATGATTGGGACACTGACTTTTATCCTAACTGAAAGAGAGTGTCCAGTGAGAAAGGTTGTACTGGCCATCAACATTCCTAAAGTGTGCTTCTTTTCTAGCTGAAGTAATGTTTAGCCCCATGTAGAGCTGGGCGGCATGATCAAAATATTTTATCACGTTTCGTTTCACGGCATAGGACGGTATTAGAACTCCAGTGGCATGGATCTTTCCTAAATGGTCGTCACACAGCGAAACAACTCTTTTCATGGAAGTTCTGGAGCTCCAGTGTCCCGTAGAAGTAGTTATATAAATTTAAAAAACATGAAAAAATACCGCTTGCAGCGATTTAAAGATGGCGTCGCACACATGCGCAACTAAACAACAAAAACGCCAAATCTTTTTATTATTAGTCCACTCTGTCGGACTAAATGCTAGATATGTCTGCGCCATGACATGAAGAGCTAACCGCTAAAGGCTAAACACATGCATGTTTCTTCGTAATGCTGAGATAAAAACGTACTAAAAACGTAATATTTAGTTTGGACTATCTTTGTCCCATTTGATCTCGTTGACGTACAGAATCATACACACATCGTCAGAATCAGACAGCCTCAAACTAAACGGCAGGTATATTAATATTACCCAGCACTAGCCCCACGGACCCTAATGGTGTTTGAACTATGCTAACATGTAATATCATGATAATTACATTTTAATCCCAATTTATGATTTCATCAAAATATTTTGTATCACAAAAACACTCTGTTTATTCTTTTACTGACTGTCCAAATGAGCAGCATGTCTTTGGTTTCCCATAGATTTCTGTCCATGTTAGATGGTATGGGAGCACAATGTGACAGTGGGAGATTGTAAAAGTAGAGCTGCTCTTGTCTAACTAAATGGTATTTCAAAGTGTCCATGATATAATGTTATATTATGACCTGCCTTATTACGCCCATCAAACATGCACAAGAAAGTCTTATGCTATTAAGTGATTAACCTATTGGCATATAAAACTACCAGATCATCTCTTCAGTTTTTGGACACATAGGGTGGAACCCAGTTACAGACAACACTTCAGAAATTCTGGTCAAAATGTAGGCGACGTTCCAGTTAATATCAAAGTAGACAGAATTGTGTAAAGTGTCAACTTTTAGAATGTTGTCATCATACATTGCCATCATCACATTTCCATTTTTAATTTTATTTCCACCAGAATGAAATGTCCACATGCAATGGACATGAATACATCAATATAAGTCATGTTACTACAAATAAAATCGTTTAACATACATTAAAGTTAACACACATTAAAGCTCTTATTTCTGAGAATGCCTTCGTTACCAGAGAAACAATATGTAGAAGAATCGAAACTGGTGCCTAACTCTACTTCACACAACAATATTTGGGTTTCAGTGAGGTGATTTTAGACCTTAATGTTTGCTTGGGCTGTCCCATGAATTCACTCTTTTTTAGCTAGTACACTCCTGTCTGGAGAAAATATCTATAATCACAGGCTTGCTTTTTACCACAATGGCCACTTTCACAAGCTTGGAACATCTCATTGCATTGCAACACTTGAAATGTCTTCAACCAAATTACATGGAATTTTCTGGGAAACCACAGACGGTCAGGACTTGACATTCTTTATCTAGTTTAAATGCACTGCTTCACACCTACACCATAAATACAGAGGGTGCCAGATTGAAGTCTTAAGGCTTTAGTGAGGGGTAAATGCCTCTGTTCTTTACCAGTGAGGCAGCACTATGGAGCAAATCCCCAGAGAGATGACTTCACACTGCTCCCGGCCCACCCTCTGTTCATTCATCACAGCCCACTGTCGCTCATGTAACCATCTCCAATATTCCTGACCAGCACTGGACAGGCACAGACAGAGCCTTCAGCCTTTAAAACGGACAAATATGGGGCAAAGAAACCTTCTGGAAACGTGAGACCACCTTTCAAAAGCGTGTGCTTTACACCACAGCACACCCAGCCTTTGTGATCTGAGAGCCTCATAGCTTGATTGTGACTCAGAAAGATACAGACTGTGCTAATGCATAGTACCAAAGGAATGAATAACACCCTTTCCCAGAACACTTAACTGCTGTGTAATAAAAAAGTTTTCCCTTCTCCTGTAAAATTCCCTTTTTCAAAACACAGCTGCAGTGATAAGACTTGTGTACTCACTACTACAAATCTAAATCACAATCAAGACGTTGATAGTTTCCTTTTCACAAACTCTCTTGTGAAATGATAGAGAGATCGTATACAGTTATCGTAAAAATGTTGAGCCAACAGATTAGACCGACGCTCCAATAAAACCAGAATGCACTTCATTCATTCATTGAATTCCCACATGCGGCAAAGCAAGCCGACAAAGCATTCTATGACCAGCCAAAGCCGTGGGAGGAGGGAGACACACACACACATACATATGCGCGCACACACACACACACACACACACACACACACACAAAGGGAAACACACAACAAGCACAGCAGAACTGATTGGCTCTAGTGGCGTTTTTTGCAAACTTGAAATTTTCAAGCAAGCTGCATGTAAAGATTCACTGATACAGAAATAGCAGGTTGACACTGATATCTGCTATTTTCATGTACACATCTACAAATTCAAACAATGTGCAACCTGGGAATCTGGGATACAGTAGCTTACCATTGGCTTCTGCTCCTCGGGAGGAGAATAAATACATTACTGAGGCTGAATTATTGGTTAAACATTTGTCTTCTGATACTAACATTTACCTTCTGATACTAACATAGCTCCAGTATCACCTTGCATCTCAAGTAGAGGTGGATGATGCACAACCAGGATTTATTTCATATAATACATCTGAGGTTTGATCAATTTGAAAAGGAACAGACCACCAGTACTGCCACATAAAAAAAAAAACCAGCAATGATGTTTGAAGCATATCAGCATCAGCGCATAACTGCTTAAAAACTACTTGGATGAGACGGATTTGACTGATATTCTTAACCGGTGGGACAATGCAGTAATTTTTATTTTATTACATTTGTAACTCTACAAAAAAATGATCTGTAATACAAACTCTGTTGCTTGCTTGCAGAAGAACAAGTGGGCATATATGTATGTGTGTGTTTCTATTCTCCACCACCTTTGCCATCATCTATGTAATCTATCAATAGTGTGTTTGTGAGAGAGACAGTATGTGAGAGTGTGTGTGTGTGTGTGTGTGTGTGTATTAGACATACTAACAAGTTTTCACAATAATGTAATCCAATACTGACAAAACACTTAACATTTTGTACAGATTTCCAGCACAAAGTTGATGCCTTGAGGATGTAAATCAGTTCACTATTCACCCTTTTAAAAATGCTGATGCTCATGCTAGGACAGTTTTAGTAATGATGTAACACACAAACAAACAAGAGTTTTGATTCAACACCCATAAGTTTAGACACATGCGGCTGTTGGCCTGCCCGAGTCCAGCAGTGGAACGCGGCCGCCGTCGTCCAAGTCATATTCTATCCTAGTGCTCAGTTCTAAACCAACTGATCCATGTGCCTTGATTGATTTGCTCAACTGCAGTCTGCAGAAATCATACCAGCAGCTCTAAGTGCTCTAGAACGGTCCACTTCTAAGATTAATGGCGGTTTGCGAATGCAGGCTGGCTGATTGTGGGTGATGACGGTATATCCTGGCACTGTGCCAGTGTCTGCTGGCCCTTCATGAACAGATGAAGAATGAGTTCCTCTCACAGGGTCTCGTAATACAGAAGACGGCTATTACAACCACACAGATTAAAAGATCTGGGCGAAATATTTGTGGTCCAAAACATAGTGGAGGGCATATTACGACTGTGATACATTTCAAAATATTCAAGGGCCCATATCATCACTTTTCAGGAATTAAAAAGGCTTAAAGTCTGTAAATAACGTTTCAAGTGGTGTGTTCACTTCCCTCATCCATCTAATCCATATATGGAAAACAAGCCACAAAAACAGCCTGATTTTTTTTTCAAATCATCGTTTTTGTGATGTCACAAAACCAACACATTTAAGTATGTCTCCTTATTCTGGCTACAACAGTTTAGTCCCACCCATTCACATATCTATTCGACAACATGTTTAATGGTTAAAAATGAGACTTTTGTTTGATTGCATGAAGACCTCGATTTTTCAAAATACACAGTAACTCATCTGGACCTGTGATTGGTCATCCTGTCAGAAATACTGTGATTAGTTAGAGGCTCATTTGCATATTGCAGCCTTTTGTAATATCAATATATATATAATGATAATGATTAACAGAAAATGTATTGTACAGCCCTATTGGAGGGGAAGTTCACATTTTCAAAACATTTGGAAAATTAAACGGTGCACTCATTTAAAATTGGAGCCGTTAAAAATGTTCTCCAGAAATTAGCCCTCTAAATAGTGACTAATGTAATAAAGCTGGTAGTAAAGCCCTGCATTCAAAAAGCAGTCTATTCAATGTTCCCATCCCCACTTGTTTTCAGAAGAAGAAGTTGAATCAGAGGATACAAGCCTTAAAAACTTCTATTCCTGGAAATGGATCATCGTGCAGTTCATAGCTCTGCTATCACAATAGAGCACATGCCCAGACCATTACCACCGTGTTACACACCAGTTAGTATGAGGCACACTGTGATTTAAAAAAAGTGCTGAGGAAAGCCCCAAAAAACAGCTTGTGCATCATACAGAAGCCTAGATCAGGTCACTATGATTTTACCTCTGTATCTTTTCTATAAAAAAGACCCAGTATTACATGAACAATTTCTAAAATGCAGATTGTCTTTAGGGTAAACACTGTTACTCTGAATACGCACATTCAGCTTCAGTTTTTTAAAACCCAAATTAATATGTTTAGAGTGTTTCAATACGTGTTACAGATGTGTGGCCTTTGTCTGAGTTACAGCATGGCTAGGCCAAGAGGACCAGCAACATCCCTGGCAGTCTATGAAGGCAGGAAATGCCTTAAAGCTACAGTAGGCCTTTCACAGGATATGAACAAATTACTGTTACTTGCTAAACATGTTACAGCCACGAAAAAAGACACACTCCCAATTGAGTATAAAATGTGTTTTTCAGAGCTCATCATCCTTCAGTTTCTTTATCCAAGATCAGCCATGATCAGCCAGGGATGGGTTTGGGGTACCACATTCCAAATGAGTTTCTGGGTGTGTAATAGTCTATTTCAGGGGCAATGAGGGAGGATGTCACCCCCTTACAAGAAAAATGACCAAAAAGAATCCCCCTTAGCTCCCATCAGACCATCACCCCTGTTAAATATAACTACTCACCTACAGCGTGTATGTATATTTACAGTGGTGCATGGTGGTACTCATGAAAGTCTGTTTACTTTTTCAAACCCATTACAATATAAGATGATGTCAGAGAGTTTTAAATGAAATACTCGTGCTTTCTTGTACCTGTCTGACTGGTCCATTTTCTTCTTTTAAAGAAAACCCCTTCTTATGTGTCTTTTATGGTTTTTTGAAAGTTACGTAAAACCGCCAACATTACAGTTGTCAGGCTCTGGATACCATGAGCAAGGGTCCCAAAAGCTGAAATAAAAACGGTATTTCAGGGCTTGAGCTAGGTTCCCTGCTTCCAGTGAGGTTCAATCTTAATACCTAAGTATACCAAGACATTCTGGACAGTGCCATGGTTCCAGCTTCGTGGACAAAGTTTGGGGAGGAACCATTTCTATTCCAGCATGACTGTGCTCCAGTGCACAAAGCAAGCTCCATAAAGACATGACTGGATGAGTTCGGTGTGGAAGAACTTGACTGGCCCGCACAGAGTCCTGACCTCAACCCCATCCAACACCTTTGGGATGAACTGGAATGGAGATTGTGAGCCAGACCTTCTCGTCTAACATCAGTACCTGACCTCATAAATGCTCTAAAGAATGAATGGGTACACATTCCCACAGAAACTCCTGTGGAAAGCCTTCAAAGTAGAGTGGAACCTGTTATAGCTGCACAGGTGGAACCAACTCAATATTCAAGTCCTTGTATTTGAATGCAATGTTATTAAAGTCCCTGTTGGTGTAATGATCTTTTGTTCATACAGTGTATATCGTCCAGCACTGGTCAGTTACACACAGCAATCTTACCTTTTCCTGTACTCGTCTCTCTCTCTCTTGATTTTTGCCAGGACGTTGTAAAGAGCCCTCAGTTCAGGGGTGATGGTGTCGATTTGTACCCCGACACCATCTGGGTGCATCCATGAGACCCCGGGCCCCTGGTGGATCTCCACACGTCCTCCATAGCTCCTTGCGTGGGAGAAGCTCCAGATCTTCCCCGGGACCCTCGCCTCTCTGGTAGGCAGGACCAGGTCGGTCTGCACGGCTTGCTCGCGGGGGAAGCAGGCCCTGGATCGGGACGCCTCCAGCGCCTGCTGCAGCTGAGCCTCCAGCAGCCTGTTCCTGCGCTCCAGTGCGTGCACTTTACCCAGAAAGCAGCGGAACCGGAGATTGAGGGTTTTCAGGACGTGGATGTTGGAGCCTAGGTCGTTCCTCAGGGCACTGCTGACCACAGAGCCTCCTCCCTGAGCTCCGACAGCCATGTGTGGTAACGGTACCTGTAACGGGCTCTCCGCGTAAAGCGACGGGTTCTGGTCCAGAAAACGACGAGGTAGATCCATCCTGGTCTCTAGTAGCTCATTCAGACAGCATCTGGTCTCTCCTGGGACGGTCAGAAGCACTAGGAGCCCTCCCTTTATCTCACCGCACAGAGACAACACTACTGAGGCCAGGTAAAACACAGAGCCGCTATATGCCTGAGCGCCTTGCGCCCAGTATGTGCCCCAGACCGACCAGTCCGGACGGACGCGCCGCTTTAGTCTCCAGACTCTCCGGACCGAAAACTGAGCACCCACACGCCCCGCCCACAAGCACAACAGCCAATGAGCGCAGTTTCCGCCCTACTGATTGACAGGAGACAGACCCTCCTCTGGGGCAACTATACTACATGGACAAATATATTAGGACACCTGATCATTCCACGAACAGGGACTTTAATGATACTGCATTTAAACACATCAATATGGAGTTGGCCCCGCTTTTGCAGCTATAACAACTTCCACTCTTCTCGAAAGTCTATCCACAAGATTTTGGAGTGTTTCTGTGGGAATTTGTGCCCATTTATAAGGTCAGACACTGATGTTGGACGAGTGGGTCTGGCTCAGCCTCCGTTCCAGTTTATCCCAAAGGTGTTGGATGGGGTTGAGGTCAGGGCTCTGTGAGAGCCAGTCAAGTTCTGCCACACCGAACTCATCTAACCATGTCTAAATGAAGCTTGCTTTGTGCACTTTGGCACAGTCATGCTGGAATAGAAAAGGTTCTTCCCCTAACTGTGTCCACAAAGTTGGAAGCATGGCGTTGGTATAAAATGTCTTGGTATACTGAAGTATTAAGATTAAGCCCTTCGCTGGAAGTAAGGAGTCTAGCCCAAACCCTGAAAACAGGTGTGTTCCAATACTTTCATCTGCATAGTGTATATTGTGTGTATATTCATTCATTTATTAATTCATTCATTTAAAGGTCCTTAACAAGTCTTAGAAGACCCTCCTCTGGGTCAGGTATGTTGGCTTTTGTGTGTTCATTTATTCATTTATTGGTCCTTAACCCATTTAAAAAAAACAACATTCTAGTCAAAAGAGGTAAATTATAAATACATGCAAATAACATCTGGGCCCTTTAAACAACACTTTACTACATTGTGACAAAAAAGAGATGGAGTCACGACGTGTTCACCCACCTTTTTTTTTCTTCATAGCAAATAAACAAATCACATACATGACACAACATTTTCATAGCTGTACATTCGGGCTTTGTAAAATTAATGGCATTTTTTTCAGATCAAGTAAAGGATTAAAACATGGAATCACCTTGTAATTTACATTTCTAAAACAAATACTGGCTCAAGTCTAAAGTTGCAGATTTTTCTGCAGTTATAAGAGTGTGCCTGCTGAAATGAATGAACTGTTAGAAGGGAACATGGCCCCAACAAAAGAGCTTTCAAATGAAGCAAAGGAAAGGATCATAAAAGTCCTTCAAGAAGGAAATCCACAGAGAATTGTGGCGAAAGATCTTGGTTGTTTCCAGTCAGCTGTGTGTGAAATTTGGTACAGGTATGAAGAAAAAAACAGAAGATCAAAAAAGGAAAACATGCAGGTCAACCAGGGAAGATGTCAAAACATCAGGGTAGACAACTCAACTCAGAATCAAAGCCTTAAAAGCAAAGAAAAAAGTAGCTCTAACACCTAAACAGAAGAAAACACAAGGTCACTGAGGCCTGAAGAGGAACAGTCATGGAGTGTTGATGATGGAATAAAAGTGATATTCAATGATCAGTCACAAATCTGTGACCAAGGAGATGATGCTGGAACTTTTGTCAGGTCTAATGATACATATAATGATTAATAAAGTAAAATGACCAGACGTGAACACAGCACACCATGTGAACAATGTCTTTCTCTGCATTTAACCCATTCAGTGTGTGGGGACAGTACCTTGCTCAAGGGTACCTTAGTGGTGCCACTAGCAGTCCTGGGATTCAAACCCAGGACCTTCTGATCACAGGGGCAACTCTCTTACCACCAGGCCACCAGCTGCAATAACCAGTAATGAGCATCCCCAATATTTTCATCCCATCAATAAAAAATAGATTTGCTGATAATATATCATCACAGAGCAAAGAGTGTTAAAGCTTCAGGAAAGGCATATGATCTCAATCCTATCGACAATTTATAATGGAAATGTGAAGAAAGGTCCATGATAGGGCTGCATCCTGCAAAGCTGAGGACACCTGGTGGCTAAGTGGGTAGGGTTGTGGGTTCAAAACCCAGGACTGCCAGTGGCACCGAGGTTCCATTTAGCAAGATACTGTCCTCACACACTGCTCCTGTGTCGGGGACAGACAACATTGTGTGATGTGTTCACATATCATTTCACGCCTGCTATTTAAAAAGGTAACAGGTTAATGAAGAATATTTTTGATAATTAGTGAAGTCCATATCTAACAGAATTTGGGTTTTGAGGAGGAGCAACAAAGTAATACTTGCGATTCTGTAATTTTTTTCCCTTCTCCTTGAATGATTCTTTCATTTCTCCCATACTTTGTCTAGAAAAAATACGCTTCTCATTAAAAGCTGGGTGAATATTCTTCAAGGATGGTAGCAGCTTCCACGATATAAAGCTTCTTCAGTTAACTTCCAGTAGAAGAACCTTTTCTTACTGAGGTCAAATACACTGTCTTAAGAGCCCATGTGCAGATGCTTAAAATGATAAAATTTTCCAGATAAATTCCCATTTCCAGAAAACTTAATACAAGCTTCCGAATTGAGATTCCAAATCATAAGTAAATCAGTACTAGGGAATAATGACTTCCTTCACATGCATTTCCCTTTCGTGTAATCCTTTATTCTTGTACTATTCAGATGACAAAGAGTCGCTTGTGGAATTCTTACAGCTTTATTAACTTGAGCTAATTCAAAAAGCGGACATTCAGCAACAGTTGAACATTGTAGCAGCGGGAATAGGCGAATAGACACTAACTGGGTTCTTTTATTTATAATTCTTTTTAAACTTTACACCATGCATTCAGCTCGAAGTACAAGGTCACCCTTTGCAGGTGTATATACTGTATATATATATATTTATATATATATATATATGTAACAAATTAACTCATCACCAAGACAGTTCTCAGTGACGCCTTGCTTACCAGCAACAAAAAGGGCTTTGGGAAAATGTCTTGTCTGTTGAGCATTTTGGCTTATGTTGTGGGGGGAAAACGTGTCACATGAAAATGTTAACTCCAGAGAGAATCTAGTGTTGTAAACTCAATATCTTAAACAAAAAAAACAAGCAAGAAAACAAAGCAAAGAGGAAATAAAACCTTTCAAAGTAAAGATGCAGGCCCTTTTATTCTTTTATCTCGACAGTTGTTGAGTTTATAGAAGCAAGTAAAACCCCATTACAAACATTTCAAATTCAAGGGGCATCAGATATAATCCCATTCTGTTTCATTTATACAAGGGGAGAAACCTCACACAAGCACCTCTTCAAATACTCAGCAACAAGGCCTTGCCTTTCTTACAAATTACAATCAGATTGTTAAACACCACTGCAAAAATGTCCAGAAACAATGTGCATGACATTGAGAAGATCAGTTCACAATTCTATGAAACTGTCACACTGTCATTCTGATAGTTAACTCAAAACAAACAAAAGGAGGAAAAAAGGTGAAAATAAAATCCATGAAGTTGTCATTTAATTCCCAAATATTTAAAGTTACTTGAAGAGATCACCTGCCAACATTTTGGATCAAAACAGCATGGTATGTTTCAGTGTGTTAGATGTTACAGAAACATTTGAAATAAATGCATTAACTTGTCAAGACTACATATATAATTTTATGGTTTAGGAGTGTTATAGTTGAAGACGCTGTAGAAGAACAAACCCAAGTTTATATCAGGACCAGAAGTGGTGGTGAATCAAGAGTGGATGAGCTGATAAATTTGAGAGCCCAGACCACTAGTTAAAGGTGTCCTTTAAGAGCTGCAAGCAGCATTTGTCCAGAGTAGTGGACAGCCTCCTTGTTTAAGGGAACACCTGCATTGAGCAGGGTGGACATGTGTCCAGTGAGGGGAATGGCTGAATGCCATCAGGGTACAGAGTTCAACAGGTCCTGCAGAAAACCGTCGGGGTCTGGGATGTCTGAGAGAAGCCCTGGAAAAAGACACAATGGAAGAGATTAAAAACAAAACCTGGGTCATTCAATCTCAGCACATTTGAACAGCCACATTAAAAAAGGTCTGAACGTGGGGGATCCCCAATGATACCAGTCACATCAGAGGCACCCTTGAACCTAGCCATTACATTTATATGTTGGACACACTGGCCTGTGTCCCTTTTGAAGGCAGTGAAGACACCATTCATTTGGAGTCTAGGACTCCAAGTATCTATGAACCCTGTTGTCTGTGAAAAAGACAGCTGGCTCTTTTTCTGACTAATTGCTGGGCCTAGTGCCTGGGCATGGTTTAGAACATGTGCTTCTCTTGGCACTGGCCCTTGGAGGGGGGCACAAACCAGCTCGTAATCTAGGTATGACAAGATCTTCAGTCCCTGAGCCATCAGAGGAGAGAGACCTGCCAGCACACAACACATCAGTGCTCTCAGGGCCAGACTAAGGCCGAGGGGACTTTGAACTGGTAAACTGCACCCAAAAGCACCCAAAAATCTTCAGGAACTGTCTGTGCTATGCGTATTTGAAAACATGGGTTCCTTAGTTCCACTGAGATGAACCATTCACTCCTAGGGATGCTGCTGAGAACAGCTGCTGTGTGTAACCACAATAAAAAAATTTAAAAAAAGACGACGGAATCATTCTTATTCTGCAAGCAGAATTTTACAGAGGTCCTCAGGAGCAATAATTTAAACCTACACAATAAACATAACAGAAGGCTGCAGGCAATATGCATGATCTGTAATCTAAACCTGGCCCTATAATTTTACTGTCCAGTCAGGAAAGTGGGTGAAAATTGTCAGCACTCACCTACGACATCCAGGAACTCTGAGAAAGATTCAGCAGGCATCAGCTCATCCTGGAAAGCCCTCAGCACCCTTTCTGAAGCCTCATAGATGGGCATGTCATTGTGTCGCACATACTCAGCCAGTGAGAAGGACCAGCCTCCCTCTGTGTTACTAGTGGGCACTTTCTGTAATTGTCACAGGAAAAACAATGAATAAATAAACAAACACACATACACACACACCAAATTCCAGAGGCAAAGAAAGATCTTATACCCTGAACATATCATAGATGAGGTCCACCAGGCCCCAGAAGAGAAGAGGAGAACGATAAACCATAAACTCCTTCACTGTTTTGTCTGTGAGTCTGAAACCGCAAAAGCAAATATAAAAAAATTTAATTACACTAATTAAACATTCCAGTGTATGATTCATATGGCATGGACTTTAGTTCACATTACATTATAGATTTAAATGATTTGAAATAACAGAGGATCTAATGCAAGACCAAAAACCTACACCAAAACAGTTATTGCCAACTGTTCCAAGTAAGGTTATTAAAGATCAGTCACTTTACAGCACAAGCAATAACTTTATCTTTCAACACAACTCACAGTTATTCCATCAACAACACATTAATGCAATGCGACAGGCCTAGGCCTGTTGTACTAATTTAAATCAGACAGACATGAGCCTTCTAATGTCTCACAGTAAACAGGACATTTTCTCGGGGCCAATATAAACAGTGATGGTGAGTGCAAAGGCTTAAAAAAAAGTTCTAATATGTAATTTTGGACCTTCAATTTTAATAAATGTCAGGGGAAATTGTAATTGCCTTTGGTCTGACACCACAGAAGCAAAGTAATGAGGAAAATGCTGAAAGAAAGCCTAGACACAGGCTCCTCCCTTACTTGTTGGCGCCCCCTGGTGAGACCTTCCGTGCATGTGCCGTGACTAGGAGCCTGCGCAAGAAGTCGACGCGTGTGGCTCGCCAGCGCTCTGGAGGTAGGATGTGCAGGGCCAGCACAGTAAAGTAGTGTGGCCCGTCTACCTCATATGAGCTCTCCACCCATTTATCACATGGCTGCTCCAAGAAGCTCTGCAGGTTTTTCTCTTCCCGTGATGTGGCCCTTGTGCTGAAAAACAAAGTCATAAAATGTAATGTACATAATTTTGGGTGCTGTAGTTAGGGATCCTCAGGATAAAAGTAAATACCAGTATCACTTTTTCCATATTACAGATTTTCTGTGCCATGACAACCTTTATACAGTCAAAACCACAAACATTTTTTAAAGGTCCCATGACATGCTGATTTTTTTATGCTTTTATATAGGTCTTAGTGGTCCGCTAATACTGTATCTGCAGTCTCTTTCCGAAATTCAGCCTTCGTGTAGAATTATAGCCATTTCGAGCCAGTCCTACAATGAGATTTATCCAGGGCGCGCCGTTTCTGCGTCTATAGCTTTAAAGGAGGAGGAGAGACGAGGCGAGGAGGAGAAAGGCGTGGCAAGGTGGAGGGTGGGGGAGGGGCCAGCTTGCGGTACCATGCGCTAATGTTAACAGTGTAGCGCAATGGCTCATAGACTAATAGCAGCACGGTTGTCCAAAACACAAAGTAGTACAATACTCGAGTTAATGTGTGTATTCACACACCATTCACACACACCTGATGCTAAGGGTAAAAAGCTAGGCAACCATATACAGCAAAGCAACAAAATTATACAGCGTTAAGTTGACTTAATTGTCCAGGGAGAGTTGGTACTGATCCAGACTTAATTTTCAGTCATTCAGCAAAACCAGCTCTGTATTGCCCCGAGTTGAGGAAACAGTCTTTGGCGAAATGTTTGGCGCAGACATACAAAGTCTTAGGAAGTCATGTCGGCGTATTTCCAGAAAAAATAAAATTAACCCATTGGTTCTTCAGAGGCTTGCGTGAAGGAACTAAAAAAATAAATTTGTGCTCATTTTAACATCTAAGCACCCAGCAACTGCCATGCTTTGCTCGTTTGCAAGCCATGACAGTCAGCGGAGCTAATTTTTTAGGGGAGGGGTACAAAATTCTCTGGGCGGGCAAAGAACGAGAAAGGGCAGGTAGGGGAACTTGTATTAATGTTAAAAATCCCACAAAGTGAAATTTTCATGTCATAGGACCTTTAAATGTCATTAGTATAAATCACTGAAAATACTGAGGTATTTCTTTGAGTCTAAATTACCTGCATTTAGCTAGTAGGGTTGTACAAATGCAGTGAGGAGAAAGTAAACACTTGTTTATTACATACTGCCAGTTCATTTATTAATGATATATCTAAAAACATGTCTTTAGACTTTGCACTTCTTAATATGAACAAGAAAGTATGCATTCATAAGCATAGACATGGGTTGAAAAACACAACAAAAATTATTAGTACTTGGTTGCAAAGTCATTTTTGGCAACTTCCAGACATCTACAGCAAGAAGTAATTAGATTTTTCCAGTGCTGTGGTTAAATACTGGACCTTTACCCTTGGTAAATCATCTTCAATTTACCAAAGCTACAGGGGTCTCTCTCTTGGACTTGCAATTTCAAATTCCACAAATTTTCACCTGGATCGCCTTAACCATTTAAGGCAGCTTTGGGTTATTTTTGCTAAAGCCGTTCTGCATCATCACAGTTTAAATTGTGTAAAAATCAAATTCTGGTAAAATATGACATTTCATGATTCACTAATTCTTTCCTAAGAACTTGTGTCAATTCAAATCAGTGTAAAATAAGAGATTTACACCACTGTAAGCAAAGTTTAAAAAGCTTTGCACAGCCAAATGTAGTGCTCAGAAACTCACGTGTTGAGGACATAGAGGACAGTATGAATGATATAGGGAATCAAGTGGATGTTGCTCTCCCGGCCTCCTCCCCCCGTGTCCACACTAAAGGACTGTTCCATGGCAAAGCGAAGGAACAGCAGCTTGGTGTCATGGATGTTGAGCTGGTATGTGGGCTCCCTCTGCCCTGTGCACTCTTGCAGATATGTATTGTGCCTGCAAACCAGCAGATTTGTGCTCAGAATTATATGCTTGTGAAAAATACTTTCATTTATACAGGGAAGATAATATTAACAAGACTTACACAATACTATTTGGAGTAAGCTTATACCTACTCCCAAGACGAAAAAATTGCCTACCTTGCCAAACAAGTGGCGAAGGCTGATTCTGGTACATGTGGCCCCCACACAGGCAAGAGCCCATTGCACTTGGTGTTGGCGTTCTGTAGAGCGGCACTTTCCCACTCCTCGCGCCCTCGAGCAAGCCTGACACAATAAAAAACCGCATCATAAACAGCAAACACAGACATGCCCACACGGACACAACAAGAGTTATGATGCAGGAAAACTGCATGCAAAAAATGAGTAATTCGCAGTGGGATGGTCAAACAACAGGGTCTGTGATACACACAAGGTTTAAATGCATACTCTGACATCACTAGATACGACCATAAAAGCAGAAGCTAGATCAAAATTACAGATTATACTCAGTATAAAAGTAGGTACGTTTTACTTTGATCTTGAAACATAATTTTGGTATATTTAACCTCAACTTGGATTTTACAGATAAAGTTGAAATAATTTTGGGTTAAAACTGCACATAAAGCACTTTGAAATACTTCTAGTTCATGTTTGTAAATGATTTTCAAAAGATGTTCTGAAATAAAAGCAGTAAAGACAGGTTTGCCTATTCTATGTTACATTCTCTTTCCTCCATTTTTCACAATACACATCATGAATATGTACTTGAGGTGATGGTTATTGGTAGCATAATAAGCTACTGTTAACCTACAAAAATAGGCTGTTTTCTATTTGAGAGTGGGGTGGAGGTTGTCTATTTACAATGCCATGGGCCACTTCTGCCCATACTGCCCACTACTAGGTCAGACCATGTAACGCACATTAAAGGAAGATATTTAGAGACAGCAGCAAGGTGAGAATACCTGACAGCAGCAAGGTGACAGTCATAGTGGACTATGTTAAAGTGCGAGACAGTGCTGTAGCCCTGCTGCTTGCGGGGCTTGTTCTCAAACTCCTCCAGAGCCATGCGCTTCGTAAACGTGTAGATACCCAGGACCTTCGTTGGCTACAGAGTGTAAAACATTAGTTACTTAAAGATTTGAGCATATTTTGGATTTTTTATTTAAGTAGACATTACACAAATTAAACATGAGTATTTAGTATATATACCTGAAACTTGTAGCCTTCTCGGCAGATACAGCAGGTTAGACCTGGCTCCTCTATTAGCTCCTCCATCTGCTTCAGTAGGGATGTCTTTGTCACCACCTGGCCCTTCTCATTGGTCTGGGGAAAAAAAAAAATTACAAATACATATTTACATATACTGCACTCCTCAGGGTAGCATTTTAAGTGTAGAAATGTGAGAATGCTGAAATTAAGCTACAGGAACAATTGAATTCACAAGTCAAGAAAAAGAAAATGGTAGCATTTTCATTAAATGCATGCACACGAGAGACTCACGGTCATCCCCAATGTGCCTAGAGCTTTCTGCCTCATTGCCATGGCCATTCGCTTTTTCTCTGCCCGTGTTTCCCTTCGAGCTGCATCGATTTTTAGGTTAACGTCTGCATGTTCCCTCAATGCTTCTAGAAGGTTCTCAGCCAGCGTGCCAATGCCCTCGTCACTGGACACCTGCTCCAGTTTGTGCAAATTGCTAATGGAATCTGTTCCAATTAGCATCTAAATAAAACAAGCGGAAAAAAAGTGAAGACTTCATCTTACTGAGTCAAACAAGTGAGAAACCACACGTTTTATTCGTGTGGATAACAGGGTATGGTACCTGTGTAGGGGGATGCTGGGTGGCCAGACCACGCAGCAGTCTGAGGATAAAAGGAAGGGCTGGTCGGGCAAGGAATTTCTTCCAAACATCTGCGTCCAGACTGCAACGCAAGCAAGAAGGTTGGTAAAAAAATGTAAACAGGGATTTAAAAGAAGAAGAAGAAAAAAAAAATCAGTTTAACTAGCAGCTGAAACACTGTCATCCAAAACCTCCCCCAGGGTGGAAATTCAATGTGTAACTCTATTCTGAGCTTTATCTAATAACATATTTCTACTCTTTTTGTTAAACATATACTGATCATATAACACTGCCAAGAAATGAATTATACGATACTTTGTACGCTAGGAGATGTCCCAGTCTTCCAGCTAGCTTAAAATTCTCCATTATTCGATTTAACTGATCATCAGTAGGCAATTGTATGGCAAAATTCACAAGTAATCTAATTTAAGGTAACACTCTCTCCCCTCGCCTTTTTTCCTATTACATCTTAGAGGCTTCTCTAATTAAGGAGGCATTTTGGTTGGCGGGGTGGGGGAGTGTTGGACGACTCCTCTACACAGGGCTTCTGAAACAACAGATATGATAAATGAAATCACATGATGCCACCAGATCCAACGGCTGGAAATTTGTTGTAGTGGCAGAAAACAAGTTATGGTAGTGTGAAACCAAGCCATACTTTTTTGCGCTTGGGATATGTTTCTTCATGTAGTCCAGGGCACTCTGAGTGATGCCCTTCTGTAAGATTAGGTCTTTGAGCTGATGACCATTGCTGTTGTTCTTGATCCCTGCTGCAATTTTACAGAAGCAGTCTAGGAAGACCTTATCATCTGCATTATGCTCCTCATCATACCTAAAACCAAAACAAACATTTGCGTTGGTTGATGACATTTTTTTGCATTCTTCAGTGCAGCTTTGCTCTCAATCTTAAACCTTGTTAAATCACTAATAAATAATCATTAATAGATTGAGAACAGGAAAAAAATTCAGTGCTTACTTGTCAAAACTGCAGCAGGGTTTGAATCGCTCCACCAAGATGTGCATTTTCTCTAGCTCTCCAAAGGACAGGTATGGGATGATGCGCAGCAGACCCTGCAGAACACTGGGATTGGAGCGGACAAAAGTGGTGTTGATCTGGTCCAGCAACATTACCAACTGGTCTTTATCTCCCGTCAACAGCAAGTTACCCTGCCAAAAAAAACAAAAAACAAAAAACAAAACAAAACACGAGGGCAGTGTTAACAGTGAGCCTGTAGTGCATAAGCTTACACAATCCAATTTGTCATAATTTATCTCTCTGAAACTCAGACAAAACTACTGCTCACCTTGTCCTCAGACAGAGTTTCAGCATTGGCTTCATCCAGTATGATCTCCATGATGCTGAGGACCTGCTCTGCTATAGACGCCCCTCCACTGTCTTTACTCTCTTGCTCAGCTACCAGTGCCTGATAAGCACAAGTGCTTATGTTCAATTGCTGATTTAACACTCAAGTTTACAAAATTAGCACAATCTCAGAGTGTAAAGGATGCAGATTTTATGTTACTCACCAGGTTCAAAGTGCCCAACATAACATTTAAGGTGTTCATCTCTGGTTTGACCAGCTGCTGTCTGTTAATCTTCACTTTAACACAGTAACTGAACAGCTTTAGAAGAACCTAAACAGAGAGAACAACGGTAAATTTGGCCAATTTTGCAAAACTTAAAAATAAAAGGTATAGAGCTCCTTTCTTAGGAATATTATAACACGCCAACTGCTGAGTGGAATATGAAATGCACAAAAAGTCAAGAACAAATGCATTTTACATACTGTGAGTAGGTGTCTGCCTTGCTTGAAATCCTTGATTCCAGAGAGTCTGTTGAGCATGCACTCCAATCCCCCACACTGTGCCATGACTCCAGCCATTTTATACACCTCTTCATCATCCTCCTCCTCATCTGTACATACAAGAAAATTTATTAATCCATCTATGGTTTGTGAAAATGGAGCATATGGAATGCCCCATTTCAATTACTTTGTCAGTTAGTGATTACATACCTGTGGTAGAATCCAAAGACTCTATGAACTCTTCTGTGGCATCACCAAGAAGCCCCCTCATGCGATAAATGATTCTCATTGGCTCACCCTTTAAAAAAGAAAATCTGTGTCTCACACTGATTTTCAAGTTGATAAACTTTAGATTAGTTTCTAGTAGAATACAAATGTCCCAGGACATCTTTTGTTTCTGTGGCCTCACCTCATTGGTAGGGCACCAGACTTTCTTGTAGACCTCTGCGACAGAGAGGTCCAAGCTAATGATCTTGTTATTCACAAGAAGCTAAAGAGGAAAACCACACACAAAGAGTCAGAAAAAAATGGAAGACCAATAGAGAAAAGCACCAGCATAAACCTTCTCTTGCCCACTGTGGTGCTGCTGTGTGCATTAGCTACCTCCATGCCACTGTCGTCCTCCAGCAGCGCCACCAGATCACAGTCTTGGCAGATCTTATTTTTGATGTCCCTCATGAGCGGACCAATGCCAGGTTCATTACTGCTGTAAGGGTTCCCTGGCATGCGGCCCTGCAAAAAGTCCTCTTGCTGGGGGTCCTTCTCCAGAGTCACAAAGAACTCTGTCACCTCGTTCTCCTCCTGAGAAAGGTGAAGAAAACGAAGAAGAAAGCAAAGGAAAGCAAAAGAAAAATTTTTTATAAAAAGGTCTGTGTTAAAATAAAAAGTTTGTGAGCCTTTCTGATGAAACAGAAGCAAAAAAGAACAGCCACTCACGGGATAGATAATGCTGCAGAGTCTCTCAAATATGAAGACAGGAGTGCGGTAATCATCCAGGTTGTAGCGTTTTGCTGTCTCAATGCACACTGCCATAAATGCTTTTGTCTCAGACTCTGTCCCTGTAACCATAACAGAACATAGTATTCGGTATGCAAAACAACGCAGAGACTAAGCTAAATTCTATCGTATATACCTGTGGTCATGTCCTCCAACATCTCCAGCAGCATGTCCTGAGTCTCATCTATTAGCTTGGTTCTCTGGACCACCAGCTTCCGCAGACAGAGGTACCCATTCAGCACTGTGCCTACCAGCCGACTCTTAAAGTGCCGTTTAATGGACTCTACCTCCACAAAGGACGAAAGTAAGCCTAGAGCAGACACAATAAACAATTTTATAGAATCTACAGTAGGGCTGGGCAGTAGGATCATTATCATTCAATGTATCATTTCATTATCATTCAATTTATTGTGACAAATTAAGTTTATTTACAAATCGTTTATTCTTTCTATTTCAAACATTTTGTAAGACCTTAACGAACAGAGTGGTGAAACTACTATGACATTCCATTGTAAACAGTTTTGATTCCTAGTACTTTTTAAATGTAGGACTACTGCCTCTTTTTTGTTCATTCCAACTAATCAAATGTCAAAAAACACTTAAAGTTTTAGATTACACCCCAATCTCATTACCTAAAGTGTTGAAAATCTTAACATATTTTTGCTTGTGTAACATATACGAAAAAGGAAAAAAAAAAAAAAAAAAAAAGGTTTCTACCAGTAAGACTCTTGAGAGCATATCCTTGCTGCAGGTCTGTACTCAGTGTTGCTTCCTCCAGGGCTAAGAGATGGGCAATTTCCTGAGGCATAGAATAACACCAAAAACAGTTTAGACTAATAGACACTGTCTAAGTGAAAAGTATGTAAGGGATTATGTGTAATGTGCTGGTCATTAAATAAATTTCAACAGCACCAACATCCTGAAGGAATTTATTTCCCGATAACTTTTTCCCGCTTATTATACAGTTACTTGCCAAAATGCTAAACTTCACACAATATTCCATTTTAATGATTGTACTGCTTTTTGGTGGCTCTGACCAAAGGAATTCTGGACTGATGCATGAAATGACCGGAAAGCTTGATTTAAATTCTCTGCATCTTAACTGTCACTACTCAAAGTAACTTCCTTCTCCGCTAACCAGTCCATGCAGTGCTCCTTTTGCGTGACTTTCATGAATATTCTCCTCTTATTTTCTCCTTCTTAGGCATCTTAATCATTCCTTCTCACTAGTTTGTTTCCCTTTTTTGTTTCTTTTCTGAAAACTGGTCCCACCCTCAATGCTCAGAAGGTTCAATACTCTGCATAAATATGGAAATGGATGGTAAAATCTCACATATTATTGATCATTTTATTTGGACACCAAACCATAAGAAACACTTGTGATGATTATCAAGAAATCCGAATGTTGGGACGGCCCATTCAATTCAACATAACGTCTTTTAGCATTCTGGAGGAACCATATAATAATCAAGTATACTGACAGCTGTTACCTTGGTAATAAGATTACCAATGTAGGGCAGGACACCACGAGCAGCCAGGTACACCTTCCAGTGAGCTGGTTTTATAAGTTTCTGGTACAGAGCCAGATACTCAGCAGCACATTCTCCTGCAATGCTCAGCTCATCAAGGTAACTAAAAGACAAAGCAGACCCAGTAAGCTCACACATTTGAACTGTCTATCTACTGTATTGTCAGATTACAAAACATTAAATGCCAGCCTGACATGCCTATACTATCCAGTTCCTAAATGGAACAACAGTTCACCAATCCTCTTTGATCTCATATAACAAAGTAATATTCACCTTGTAAGAAGATCTAAGACCTGCTGCTTGCGACTGGGGATGGTAGTCAGAGCCTCTACAATGGTGCAGGCAGCCTGCCTCGCTGCCTGTGTGGCAGGGGTGAAGAGTACCTGAGAAAAAGAACAGATGACTGTTTTATTGCACTTCACCAAAATGGTTGTCAGAATCAGAAGCAGACCGGAAAGATGCACTCAGAGAAACTTTACCTGTCTTAGCCAGTTGTTGTGTCCTAGTTTAAGTAAACGAGGGAACAAACCCTCTGATCTGGATCTCATGAACTGCTTCCATTTCCATGCATATTTCTCCATCAAGTATTGTCTCCTGATCTCAGCTTTATTCAGAGGTTTAGAGACGGGCTCTTGACCTGATAAGGATAACCATTAATTTTTAACATTTGTATTTTAACCAATTGTTACACAGGAAGCTAATGGCCATTTTTTACATTATTTACAAACCATTTTCTTGCTGAAATCTAACACTTACATCTAGCAGGAAGGCACTTTTTCCAGGCCTCATATGATGCCTTGGGATCCTTTTTGAGCCAGAGCTGGGCCTGGGCGTGGATCTCATTGCTATATGGCTTGACTGTGGTCAGGGATTCAACAGCAGCATCCTAATAGACAGTAAAATTTATGTTCATTAAACGTCATTAAAAACAATCATTACTGAAAATGTCAGCATTAAGAGTATTTCATACTACCTTATTTTTCTTGCTGGTGGGTGCGGGGGGTTTGATGAGTTTCTGTAAGATTCTTAGGCACATGAGAGTAATGTTCTCCACCACTACTGGAGTCTTTATATTGACCGCCATTAGAAACAAACTGAGGGCTGAGGAAAGCATAAAAGAGCATTTTAGTGGTTAATCAATGGAATAACGTCGGTGAATGACTAAAAGGTTTGTGTTAAAAGTACTAAAATGGCTATTAGGTGAAAGAATGAGAGGGCTTACCACAGCGTAGCCTCAACTCCCAGCAACCTCCCTCCTTTGCTATGGAGTCAGTGAGGAGCAGCATTTCATACTGTAGACTACTGACCTAAACAGCAAGAGAGGTCAACCATCAAAAACCCACAATAAAACACAAAGTTGAAAAAGATTCTATCACTGACAGATAAGTTTTGGGTCATACCAGGTCAGGGTTGGCCCAATGTCCCTTCAGGGCAGCAGATACCTTCGCAATGATGAGGTCATTCATTTGCTGCGTTGCCTCAGGGTGATCTCTGCAAAGAAAAGAATACAAACTTTACTTCAATAACAGGATTAAATAAATCAATCAAATCAATCAAGCACATGTAGACACACACAAAAGAGAGACAGACACATGATTAATACCTGGTTAGCAAGCAGATGAGCTGGCGGACCTCTTCCCTCATGGCTCCAGTGCCGCGACGAAGGTTGTACTCAAACAGCTCTCGAATGAGTCCCTGTAGCACCAAGATCTGCCTAATGGCGGTGTTGGTGGCCAGTGCACGTAGTAGAGTGATGCAATGGCCTGTGACTGCAGATGCACAGCCATAACACTTGGTGGAGGAGGTGTGTCCACAGCCAAGCACAGACAGGGCTCTATACTGGCTGGCAGTGAAGGTGGGCTGGGCGCTGGTCCGAGAGGACTTTGTGGCTGCCTCTCGCTGCTGTAAGTCATATTCCAGCAGCTCTTTTCGAGAAGCAAGCACTTTCTGTTGTGGGGAAGACACGTCAATTTAAAACACATACACCATCAAAAACTGGGTGCTACGATTTACAGTCACACAGGGAGTGTAAAGGGGCTTGATGAATTTTCTCTACCTGTATGATCTTGGAGAGCTCATCAAATGAGGTTTTGCAGTCTCCACTGTATTCCTGAGCTAGTTGCTGAATGTACCTGTTTACACTAGCAGTAGAGGTGCCCAAACCTGCTCCTGCACCTGTGTCATCCTAAAAAGAGCCCATGATTGCAATATTAGCACATTAAACGTCACATTTCTGTTTAAATATATATCACATTGTACTTTCATTCCACTTCACAAATAAAAACAATGTTCGGCTCCTATGTCCTGGTTTAGTGACTGACTTGTGGTTTCTCCGGAGCTGCTTCATTCACTTTGGACAGCAAACTTTCAAGCTGAGGTCGATGACCCATGAGTTGATGATACACACGGTCAGCCTTGTCCAGAAGAGTGTTAATATTGGTAACAGCCTAAGCAGAACAAATATCAAGATTTAGCATCATTTCATATGAACTTCAAGTAGATTAAAAAGAAATATTTTCTGAAGATTTATTGCCTTTTTCCTATCTTCCTCATTTTCTATGGGGTCGACAGCACAGCAGGGCTTGGCATAGAGCATGAAGTCAAAGCGAGCATATTTACAAAAGCCACAGGCATTACACAAGAAGGGATCCTTCTCATCGTAATTAATTGACCTAAAAAAAGAAAAAATAAATCACAATAAACAAACTTTACATTAGACAATGTAAAACAGTAAAAACTGCACACTTTAGCACGGTCTCTGTACCTGCATTTGTGACACTGGTAAACATTCTCGCCACAGTTTCCACACACTCCTGGGTTGGCAGGCACAGAGGCGCTGCAGCGAGGACACTGCAGAGTCTCTGTAGATGCCTGGTAATTTTCATAGAAGTCTGAGAACTCGATCATCAAGTTTGATGCCACAATAGGGAGAGGAAGGTCAATCTTCACTTCTGTCTGTCCAGGTGTCAACTGTACCCTCTTAGCCTTATGCCAGCGTGCAGGTCTAGATTGGGAAGATCAACAGAATTATGATTTAAACTCAAAATAAATGACATCTATTTAACATGGTTGATTCAAAAGTCACATTTTTGACAAACTGTAAATGTGTATGAACTACTTCATGCACTCACTTGTTCTTTAACTCCACAATAGCCTGAACAGTCCTGTTGTTGTAGTAGAGATTGATGGTGCGCACCATCTTTGTTCTCTTGAGATCTCCAATCTTTACAGTTACTTTGCTAATGGTGTGGCTGCCAATCAACTTCACCACTTGCTGTGTGGTTGTATAGCGAGTATCCACTTTGATAGATGACAGTTTGATATTCTTATCAAACAAAAACAAAAAATTAATATACACAGACAAAATATTTTTATAAAATGTAAAATATACATTGCAAATGAGCTGCACTTACAGAGAAGGGCACTTCAGGATTGTTGCACACTAAGCAGGGATCACTTTCAAGGTAAAATCCATCAAATTCCACCAGTCCAGAGAGAGTGCTTAGAAATAAAAGAGACAACAATCCACTAGCTGTGTGGCAGTTGTGATAGAACTTACATCAAAGCTAATCATGATTTTCAAATTTCTGATTTGCAGATTATCAAAAATCTGTCCACTTACTTATAAATGTTGGAGTTGGGATGATTTGTGAGTATATGGTTTTGTGCCCTCAAAATTTCAACAGCCTTCTGAGAGTATTCCTTTAGCTGTAAGGGAAAAAAAAGTTACAAGGGAAATACTCAAAGTCCAGATCATTGTACCTTATAAAATACCACCCCAAAAACAAAAAACTACTGCCTCGGCAATCACAAACACCTAGTTTCATAGTCACAGTTTGTCCTGTAACCTACTCTAATTGAAGCAGTTACCTTCTTTTCTGTCTGAGGGGTCTTGAGAGAGAAGTAGCCCAGCAGGTCCACAAACTGAGCAGCTTTACGTCCATAGGCTGGGAGCTCAGGCCAGATAGCCCAGGTGAGGTCCAGCAGCAACTCCTGCTGGGATTTGTTCGAGTTCCTAGAAAAGAAAGAAAGAAATGTGGGAAAGAGAAATGTACTGTGCTAATGACATCCAATGGCCACTAAATTTCATCTCTCTAAAGATATCTACAGTTCCGTATTAATGATAACCACAACAATAGACCATGATGAGAAGCGAAGTACTTATGTGAGAGAGCTGCCATGTACCTGTAAATGTGCAAGGCCAAACAATGGGCTTGCCAGCGCACAGACGAAGAGTTTGACTCCAGCAAGAAGCAGCGCAAGAACTGAATCAAAGTCTCCTTGTCCGCAAACTTGTTGAGCTGACTGACTAGAGCTGTGCAAAGCTGATCCTCCTGGCTACCTGCTCCGTCCCCTGTGCAGATCAAAACAAGATCAGATTGACAGGGAGAGAGAAAAAAGAAAAGACCGGTATTAGCCACTATTAAGACAACTATAATCTAATCATTTTGTATTTTTAGAATGACATCCATATGTCTCATTTTGTCCTTGAAGGAATTCGACATCACCTTCTTTGTCTTTCTCTTTGTCCTCCTTCTTGCTCTTCTTGCTGGAGGACTTGCTCTGGGATGATTGTGAGGCACCAGCCCCTGCTGCAGAGCCTCCAGAGGAAGCAGCCAGGACTTTACTGCCACACAGTGCACAGGAGAGCAGCTGCAACAGCACTGGAGACACCCCCTCATCCACCAGAAAACTCACCTGCAGCAGGAAGTATAGTACCGCTGCAGGCAGAGAGCAAGAGTGTGTGAGAGAGAGACAGAGCGAGAGCGAAAAAGGGAGAGGGGGAGTGCGACACGCACACACACACACAATTGCAAAAGTAATCAGACATAGAATATGACCATACTTGTCCAGCCAGCCACTTATTCTTTTACTTATTTTTGGGACTACACGGATTAAATGCTGCTGGGTAATTCTGCAAGTACATAACTTTTCTACAAATGTCTGTAATAATGCCCTGAAAGACTGACTGGCTGGCATTGTTCTAAATCAGGTGCTGTCAATCCGGGATCTGGATTTTTGTATACTATTTCAACTCTGGATGGATTTGTTAATTAGTCCATTTACTGCATCAAATGCATTGGGAACTTCCATTTGTATGCTCACAGACACCATGTGTGGCTGTGATATAGCTTGGACTTAAATTTATCTTAGAAGTATGTGCCACTCAAGAATCCAAGTAAATATTTTAACATCCCTGTTTTACGTATCATACATCAAACATGTAATTAAATGTAATTCTACATTAAATTAACATAACATGAAAACAAAACTTACAGTCATCTTTCATACAGAACTTCTGCCAGTTGATAGTTCTCTGGGTGGCTATTTCAGCACATGCTTTCAGGTGTTCCATCTGAAAAAAGGGAGAAGTTTTCCACTGTCTGTACCGAGTCACTGCCTGAGCAACATATGCACAACACACAAATACAACACACTCCCAGTGATTCAATCACTCACCAGACTGATGAGTGTGTCATACTGCAGGGCAGAGCCAGAGGTTGCCGTGACAATCCCTCCCCTGAGGAAGATACCCTGCTCTTCCAGAAGCTTCTTTATGCTCCGAACATGGGAGTCAAGTGTGTGGAGATCTCGTAGCTGGCGATACTTCTCCTTTGAGCCACAGATAAACAGCAGCAGTTTCCTCACCTGTCTCCTCACAAATGGAGTCTGCTGGATCATCAGATACTAAAGATAAATAGGACAAAACAAATGGATCACTGTGAAATCAATGCAAAATAAACACTCAATGTGTTCCAATATACTAGAAGCTAGGAGAGTAAAATAACTGCTTTACCTCAGAGAGGAAGTAAAACCAAGAGTGGTCAAAGATTGGGGGTGGAATACGGGGATTTGTGTCTGCAATTTTCTTGATCTGATATGGCAGGCGAAGCACCATTTCTGTGAGGAGCTGAGAGTAAGCTTCAAACACATCCGCAGCATGACCCTGAGAAAGCATCACAGGCTAGTTAAAATATATGTGAAAGTAATAGTGAGTAAAAAAATGTAAAATTGCAGGCTTAAAGAAAATTAATGTTTCAAATGTATATATATAATCTTACCTTGACATACTGGCGCAGAAAGAAGGGGCTCATGTCAGGGGGAGATGATGATGTGTGAGGTTTGAGGAGCTGGCTGGCAGCCGCTGGCTCCTCCTCACCCTGTTGAGTTTTCCAGAACTCTAGCAAAGACTTGAGCACATGCAGGCAGTAGTCTATCGCTCCCGAACTCAACAAAGCAGTAGCTGTGGCATTGGAGATCAGAGAGGATGACTGTAAAGGAACACAAAACCAGGTTAAGGAACGTCAAAGAATTCTTATTTGCAAAATGTTGTTACATAAGTTTACTGATGAAAAATGTATCCCTACTAAAAGATCCAATATTCTGATCTTACCTCAGAAGACTTGGAGCCAGACTTTGTACGTGACATAAAAACACTAAGCAGCCTCATGATGACCAGATGCACCTCATTTATTGGACTGCGTTCATTCTTCTTTGAGACATCCTGAACAAAAGCATGAAAATATCTGACCTGTTTAAAAATTCTGTAAACAGTCAAGACCCTTTCTTTTCTCTGAAAAAATGTACTGCTAAATCATTGTTGAATTCTGACCTTCTTATGCATGCCTAGTTCAGCAATGAGTTGAGCCAGCAGGTCATCCAGTGCTCCTTTGTCCTTTTCATCTTCTCCATCGAGGTCAGCAGTCAGCATAAGAATCACCTGCATGTATGGTATGGCACGCACACCACCCACACTGTGCAGCTGAGGCAAGTGCTGCAAAAGCCGCTCCAGCAGCATCAGACGCACCATGTGTAGCCTAAAAAAAAGAAAAAAAAGAGAAATTCTTCTTAGTCTAACTTGGAAACAGTCTAACTTGCTTAACCAGTAGCTTTCTACAGGTCACTACACCGCATCACCCTCCAGTAATCAACCCCCTAGTAGCTGTGTGTTAAAAATGTTAAAAAGTGTTAAAAAGGAAATGATAAAGCATGTACTCATGTAAATTCAAAGTATTTATTTATGCACAAAATATGTGCAGACTAATAATCATCATGCATATTTCATAACATCCTTAGTTGCTGTTTGGTAAAGGGCAGACCTATTGCTGGTGTGGATGTCGCCTTCATTCTCCCCTTCTCCTTCAGAGCCATCTCCCTCCTGCTGGGCCGTGGTTGTACTGATGGCCCCTGTGCTGGAGCTCACGCTGCCTGGTCCTGCAGGGTGGCCCTCCACAGTTGTGTCCCCGTAAGCACTACTACGCCCAGACACTGCAACACAAAACCTCTACTGTCACCTTCAGGCTTGGATGGCAGTACAAATAAGTTTAATAATAAGACATAGATCCTTCCATACAGATGCATATCTTATCATGGCAGCTACCCTTCTTTCCTACCTCGACCCTCACCGTTATGTTCTCCAGCCACTGACTCGATGGCACTCCCTCCACTCTCAGAGCCGACGCTGCCCCCGTGCTCGGCGGGAGAGGTGCGCAGCGTGGAGCCGTCTGTGGCCGCTGTGCTCCCCTCATCATCCGAGGCTGGGGCTGAAAGTATAACCAGAGCTGTTACAGGAAAAAAACAGCAGGCTTTGCAAAGGGGTTTTCTATTGGTACACACAAGCACAAACAGACATTACAAGCATGCAAGTTCTACTATAAGCACAAGGGAAGTAACAACAGTATTCAAGACCAATATTTAGGAAACTCAACTTGAACTAATCACTATAAAAAATATGTGCAAAGGTTGTTAGTTGGGTAGAGGTGCTATATTAAGCTCCCAAAAGCTACTTTTCAAGTCATCTACAAGGAATGTGTTATGTGAATGCAGTGTAAACACAGAATGAGAAGCACTACTGAATAAGTGGGTGCAGTTACCTGATGCAGTTGTATCTGACAAGGTGCCTGCGTCCAGGGAAGATGAGCTGGGGGCCTGGCCAGAAAGGCCTAGGCTCTGCAGGCCTAGAGCACTGCTGCTACTACCTGCATAATTAACAAAGAAATACTTAGAAAAGACCAACTCCAGGGAGGCACAAATTCCATAGATCAGGGTGTTCAACTCTGGTCTTGGGGAGTCAGGGGCCAGCACAGATTGGTGATGATTTCCCTGATGAATTAGGTGTGCATGTGCAAGGAAAATCAACTGTGGTTGACAGAGTCCCTTCAAAATCACAGTGGATCACCCCATCATAGTGCTAATGTGTTACATTCTAAAGATCACTAAGCTTTACATGTTCAAATAAAGGTATCATAAATAAACACAAAAATTGACATTGTACAGCCCTACGTATGTTAGTAGACAAAGACCTTGCTGATCCTGCTGGAGACTGAGAGCTATGGCCAGCTCAACCATGGTCTCATCATCAGCATCAGGCGGGATGTCCAGCATTGGGGGGAAGCCCTCTGCTCCAGCCAGGAGTGCCTCCAATGGAGATGGGTTTCCATTGTTCACGTTCTCTGCTGTTTCCAGAACCATGGACTCAGACTGCACATCACACACAGAGGAGGAAAAAACAGAAGAGAACAGAGAATTACACAACAGCTACTTTCATGCCCATTATAAACTGAATAGGACATGCAAACTTAAGCAAAGAGAACTTAAAAAGCTTGGGCTAAACTAACCACCATCTCAAAATCTCCATGGTCCACCTCGCTTTGTTCTTGGCTCTCTTGCCTTCCACCCTCCCCACCAGTCATCCCAGAAGGCTGCATCTTGTCATCAGCATCATCGTCATCATCGTCATCTTTATCACCTGAGGAATTAACGAGACCTATATTTAGACCTTGTCACAGTACAAGGCATTTTTATGTCAAAAGAATGTTTACTAATTCTAATATACATAATTTAGCTCTTACCCATTGGAGTATTGGAACGAGGTGGAGAAGGCAAGGTTACATGCCTGCGCTTGTTCCTGGGTCTCAGTA
This sequence comes from Hydrocynus forskahlii, assembly GCA_037974365.1. NCBI lineage: Eukaryota > Metazoa > Chordata > Actinopteri > Characiformes > Alestidae > Hydrocynus > Hydrocynus forskahlii. The sequence continues at coordinate 25,246,117 of JBBPCX010000141.1, read as the reverse complement.
CTCTTATTAGGGCCTGTTTGCAGGCAAAGCTCACAGAGGTGTCCTGGAACAATTGTAGATATTATCATTTCACAAAGAACACATGAACTTTGGCTATAAAAGAGTGGTTAAATATTCTGCAGGCCTTAAAAAAGTGCAAAAAATAATGAATAAAATATGAATATCTGAAAGCATGTCACAGGCCCTATTCACACCAACATGCATCTTAGGTGATCCAATCAAAGCTCTAAATACAAGTGTAAATGTATCCAACAGGCACTGGGGCGCACTGAGATCTGATTGTTCACACCACATTCAGAGGTGGTCTATGTAAGTCCCGTGTGTATGTGAATACATCCAGGGAAATGAAAGAGATCAACTCATATACTCTGCGCAAGTGGCAGCACATACTCACTGGGGCCTCATATTAATTTTAAGAAACATTAATTACTTTTATTGTTGGCAGACTGGGAATGAGAATGCATTGCTGCCTCCTGCTGGTCACTGCAAATGGAAATTATCTGTGTTTTGCATATAGAGCAGGGCGATGTATTCTAATGGCAGGTGTTGTACACTTGTGATTGAATGACCAAAGAAGAATGGTAGTACTAGTTGTGAACAGGGCCACAATAACCATATATAACCCAAATCTTACAGGGCAGAGCAACATCTGCATGTAGATTTTGGAGGCCACATTGATGTAATCCAGCTCACACGTGCAATAGCCATGAATAATGTCCACCAGTGCATTCACTGTAGCCTCAATGTGAGTAAGTCCTGAGAAAAAAAAGTGGGGGAAATGTGAGCTGCTGCAAAACCTCCTACACAACTACAAACCTAAATTAAAACACAGCTTAAACTACTGAGGTCAGACTCTTTACCAGGCAAACAGGCAGGAGCAAGGAAAGCATTCTTGGGTTTCAGAGCATGGAGTTTCCAGAAGTTATTGACCAGCTGCATGATAAAATTACAGCCTTCAGCATCAGCTTGCTTCAGGCCATCCTTACCATCCTCACTCAGATCTGAGAGATAAAAGAGACATTTAAGGTGAAGAAACAGACTTTACACTAGCTGACAAATCAGCATGCTAATATTGGCATTCTTGACAAGCCACAGCAGTTTATCTATCACTAGATTACTCGCTGTTAAGAACGTCCAGGGCTGTGTACCAGTGTCTCCATGAGGCATCTTGGACTCCGTAAAATGCACAAGATTGTTGGGCCTCATGATGGCAATGGAGCGGGCTGTTATCACTAGCCGCTGGAACACATCCGGGTCCAAATCCTTGCCATCCTTACTGCAGCTGTTCAAACACTGCACAGCATTGCTCAGCAAAGACTGATCCTACATACAAGAATCTCAGTCAGATAATTATACTGTGCCAGACAGAAATGGCAAAGTGGCCTAATTTGCATATATGAGTTCCTGAAAATCTAGAGGTGACTAGACATATACCTTGTGATTGTGATAGGCTGTGCGGCTAGTGTGTAGGCTGGCCAAAAGACCTTTGGTCTGCTGCTGGACTCCAGCAGGAGTTGGCATAGACAACAGAAGAGTGGCCAACTCCAATGCTGGGCCTTTGCTTTTTTCCTAAACATGAAAAGGAGATAAATCAAGTTCAAATAATGGTTATTTTCCTCTTCTTAAAAGACCCCAAATAGAGCATTATTTGCTACAACAGCAGTAGCAACAGATTTACTTGCCTTTTCACTGGCAGAGCCAACAGCATAGCAGCTCTCCAGGGCTTCCAGGGAGCTGACCACCAACCTAGGAAGGGCAAAGGAGGAGTCATTCATCCCATGCTGATGTAATTTAAAGTGAAAAGAGTAAATGCTTCAGGATCACACAAATCAGAGCATTGCAAACCATTTTAATATATCCAATAAATAGCTGGTTAAAAGCACCTAAGTGAGCAGTTACAGGAAAAACCTAAGGACTCTAAAAAGTTAAATTATCTTACATTTCTTTTCTTATGCTACAGCAAGCTCAGTGTAACTGCGTTCCTTTTTGCCTTGTGTGTGTTACACATTCACACACACACTCGCACACAAACACCATGCAAACAAGCAGAGAAAGGGCGGTTACTAACCGGTCCAAGGTTGATAAGGACTCAGTTTCGCAACTTTATTTTATTGTTTTTGGGAGCAAAGAAAAAGAAAAATGTGTGAGGATCACAGAAAGAAACGAGTAAATAAAATGATTTGTATGTAACAGAGGACATGTAAGCATGCAAGCACAAGTCATTATGAAGGCAGCCATGCACTGGACGCACCACACACTCCTCCACTCCACACCTCTCTGCCCTCTTTCTGGCATTGTATATTATTAAAACCCTTTTCAGCATCAAAACATTAAAAACAATAGGGTGAAATTATGTTAAAAGTTCACATGAAGAGGTATACATTTATAGAGGCCAGAGAAATGTAAATCAAACAAAAGGATTGCATTTTGAAGATCAAAAGTACTGTTACAGCGATTTTGGTCTGAACCACTGAACAGACAAGACTTACCTCTCCAGAACTGTGCCACTAGTTGAGGTCGGAGTGGTGATGTCACTGTCTCCGGTGCCATTGCCCTGGTTCAAGTTGGGACTGCATACGTTGTTGACAGAGGCAGAAGGGAAGTCCTCTGGTGGCTCATCAGGCCAGCCAAACTGCTCTTTGGTCTTGCCATAGATCTTAATAGAGTCTAGCATGGTGACTCCCGCAGGGTCTACTGACGCTCCAACTGATGCACAGAGGGACAGGAAAAATTGCAGGATGACATCATAATCTTGCAAGATAACCAGAAGCAGCTTACAGGAGCTCAAGTAATTCAAAGAGCTTACTGAAAATTGAGAGTTTCTTGTCAGCCTGCAGAGCCTCTTCACGAGTGAAAGGCAGATCAAACCAGCGGGAGCGAGTCAAATTCATTTGCATGGTGCGGCCAAAGATTTCGATGTATGATGGAGCTCTTTCAATAGCCTGAGTGCCAACTTGCACCCTCATACCCGTCATCACCATAGAGTTGTTATTGTTCACCACCTCCACGGTGAAGCCACCAGGCTGAAGGGGAGGGGTTTTAGATGTTGATTTTACACTGTAAACACTGGCTTTGTAAATAGAAGATTGTTCACCACTGAATGAATAAGTGTTTTATTTTTACCTTTGTGTTAGCCACATACATCCCTGAGGAGTTGAGGCGGTGTTTGATCTGTTGCCCATTGTAGACTTGCAATAAGTCATTTCCCCCAAACTCCACTTCTGTAAGCTGCTGGTTGTGCTCAAAGAAATCCACAGGGAAGGTCACTTGGCTTGATGTGCGTGTGGCTGCAGTAGAGAAGTTCCAAAATTCAATTTATATAAAAACAAATAAACAAAAAAAACCCCAAAAAACAGATCGTTATTTCACTAATTGACCAAAGGCTAATACAGGACAATGTATGTTGCAGAATGATGAGGGGGGCCCGAGAATAACTCACTGGCAGCAGTCGCTTTGCGCTTGCGAACAGGCTTCATTATGCTAATGACGCTACTGGGTTGGAGAGAGGGCTGAAGCCAGTAAGATGTATTCTCTACATTGGCCATATAGATGCGCAGACTGCCATCTTCACACAGCAGGATCATAGTGGTCCGCTGCTGCTCGTTACTGGCTGTATGACGAATAGCCACCATGTCCTGAATCTGGGTAACAAGGAAACAATATGCAAAAATTTCACACGCACATAAACAAACAGATCTCTTAATTAATACTGCAGTCTTTGGCCATCATAATTAAAACATGAACTGCTGACAGATTACACAGTGGATAATGGAAACAGTTAAATATAGCTCTCCCTTGACTGAGGACAGACCTTGGCTTTGGCAGGTAAGGTTTTTATCTCCTGGATGAGGAAAGTGTCTGGCTTCACCATTATGACCAGAGGGATCCCAGTGGTCTGCTGTACACAGCACACCAGCCCTGGGTGGTTCATTACCTCAGACCACTGGCACAGAGCTGGAGAGGTCTTGCTGCCTCCATTTGACCTGCAGAGTGGAGTGAAAGCATTCAACAATGGTTATTGTTAATATTATTGGAATGGGAGGTTAATTTACACAATGACATATCTAAAGGTCAAATAAATGCAGCATTATGATGAAGCTGAAGCAGTTACTATTATCCAGATCTAAGAAGAGGTGAGAGAACTTGAGTACCCTTTAACATTTATCGTAAATAGCCTCTGTGTCTCCATGCTGCTGCGGTTGACTGTAGCAGCAAAAGACTTGCCCTGGCTGTAACTGAAGAAGAGCATCTGCAGGACATGAGAGTAATACACAGACACACCCCCTCCTGCCACCTGACCATTACTGTCCTGTGAAACACAGCCAACAGGAAGGTGTTTAGCACCAAACCACTAGGCAAAAAAGACATACATCTGTGTAAAAAACGAAAATAAGAGCTCAAGTACCTTTAAGTCTTCATGGTTGATCTCGAGCACATTAGTAACATAAAAGGGGCCATGTTGTGCACTACTAGACTCATCCATCACCTGTGTGTACATGTAACCAGCTGAAGACATGATGACTATGATATTTTTTCCCTCTTCATTGAATAGGAATGTGGCATCTCTGATTTTTGAGCTTGGCAACAGGAAGTAATACATGGGGCTTAGAGCATCCACTGATAAGTCATAGATCTACGAAGAAAGTTACAAAACAGTCAGTTTTACAGAGTTTTCACAACTGTGGGTGAATATGGAAAAGTTATCATAATGCTAAGAGAAGTGACCACCTTAACAAAGTCAGCAGTGATAATGGCTAATTCAGTCTGAGATCCAGGGAGCCAGATGGCCTTGATGATAAAGTTTCCGGTTGCCAACTGGGGATGCAGTACCAGGTGATCTGACACTGAGCCCGTACTGCTAAATGTTAGCACATGGCAATCCTGCAAAAGGCAGAGACATGCACATATATGTTCACAGAGCAATGTACAGACATGCATAAATGTCTACTCTACAAAAAAAGGATATTTACTATTGTTAGATTTGCTTGCATTACCTTGAGGCCACACACAGCCAGATAGTCCTCATTACAGGGATTTCCAGTCAGACTAAGGACAGTAAAAGGAACAGGTGCTGAGGCAAGGCGAGTCAGAGTTAGTTTTCTTTTACTAGAGTCAGCCTGCTTCAGGAGGGCTGACAGCTGCAGCACAGTGATCTGGAAAAAAGTGAAATAAGCTATATTAAGAACACTTAAAAATAACAATAGATAACTCAAAAATAAATTATTGCTTATTTTCAATACGTTAGATCAATTCATCTACTTAGTGACACTTACCTTGCCCTTCTCATGGCTGACTGCAAGGTGTTGCCTACGCCCATGGGGAGAAGAGAGCACACACATGGCCACACGACGCAGCACATGAGCACTGATGAGCTGCCTGATAGTCTGGCCCTGATCGCCACTGTAGTTCATTCTCACATTCTCAAATGCTCCCTCCTGAGAGCCCAGTGTGGGAACCTGGTCAGACACAAAAATTCTTATGAAAATGTGTTCAACCAATATGTTTCCACTAATAAATCATTTTAGCCAGCAAGTAGAGTTTAGATTGACAATTCTTGCGGCTGGTCATGGCTACGCTCTTACCATTAATTGGTCGGTCATCTCCACAGTCTTATCCTGGGTGTGCAGTTCATTTAGGGCATGTTGGGCACGGCTGCTGCTGCCTACTGCCGAGGCCTGCTGAAAGTTCGCCTGGATGGTGTCCATTAGGAAGATGAGCAGGTCAAGCACCAGAGTTGCCGTAGATGAACTTGACTGAAAGAGAGACATTTACGGTACATGGGTGAAGTGGTGACTGGAAACTGGAGTATTAAATTACAGCTCAATAATTCTGTATGAATTCATTTAAAACGCCAACCATTCTTACCACTTGGGCCATAAGGTCTTCTCTACAGCCCTCAATGTTCTTGCACACACTGCTCTTCTTGGGTTTCTCCTCATCGCTGCTCTTGCCATCACATATGGTGACTTTGCCCTTGTCAGCGGGTGATGCACTCTGATGACGAATGGCACTCTCAGGCATACGCAGCTCGCTCTGGAAGGCCGAGGACTCCTTCATCGTGGAGCTCATTCCACTGCTGGGGCTTCTTTTCACCAGAGCCTGTTACACACAGATATGGAGCCAAGTTAAAACAGATGTTTTGTACATCTGTCCTTAACAATAGTAACTGTAAGTAGTTACAGGGGACAAGTATTAAAGGGAATACTATGGGGTTAAAAAAAGTGGTGGGATTACACTTAACTTTTAACATTAGAAGTTAGGGTTAATTGAAAAGATTACTGCATGCTGTTTGTTTCCATTAAAAAGACATGCATGAGATGTTATGGCTTTATGCAAAAGGTAAAGTATTTTCAATTACTCAGGACAAAAAGTCATACAGCCAAGTAGGGTTGGCCCGAATAATTAAAATATTTGAGTATTTGTTCATTACTTTGTTATTCAACTCTATATTTAGTTGTCAGATAGTTCATCTTTAAGAAATATCAGCAAAAGTCATCACTAAATCTGTAGAAAATTAATATAAACTTTGAAAACTTAAGCATAGCAAAAATATAAATATAAAATAAAAACCCATGGTAAAAATGTGGTCAGACTCATGTGTCTCCTTATCCAAAAGTTGTCATTGTATATTTCTTGGCATCACTGTAGAAGGGGATGTGTGCACATTTAAAACTCAAAAACTAGAATATATTTTAAAACAAACTATAGAATAAGCAAAGAACAAATGTGCTTAGATAAAAAATGTAAACAGAACTGGTTCTGGAGAATGATTCAGATATTCTTTAAAATAAGTGTTATTCGGGCCAGCTCTACAGCTAAGACTATAAAAATTGCTTTTAAAAATAACACTTTACTCATCATTTCAATACAAATACATTTTTTTGTAATAAGAAGTTGGATGGTTCATGGAAAACAAATACTGAACATCCTGATGGGCTGAGGGATAACTCAAATAAGTTGATGACAGTCAATGATAAATGATTTGCAAGCCAAAGTTACCGCTGTTGTCCTTTTCCCATGATGACCTGAAGTATTCGGTCTCACCTGGCAGCTGCCATCCTCCTTGGCCCCGCAGTCACAGAAGAAAGAGCCGTATTTGGCATAGGAGATCTCGTGGTCTTTGTGACAGACCTTGGCACACACTGTACACACACCTACCCCATCCACCATCTTACAGGTGTGACAATGATACCTGTATAGCGAAAGGACAGGAGTAATTTTAGGTCTGTGTTTTTAAATATGTATAGTGTTTCATTGGAGGGAGTGGGGACGTTAGGTGGATGACAAGTTCTTCCATTACCAGTGCTGGTTCATGAACTCCTTCTGCGTAATGGTAAAGGTACAGAGCTTATTGCAGAGGGAGTCCTCATCCTAGAAGACAATTTATAACAAAAAGACGACTTATTTGAATGAAACAACAAAGTCACGAAAGGCAGCATCACTGAAGACACTCAATCCCAGCAAACCAATCATTCTTAGCAGCTTAAAGCAACATCCTGACCGAGTCCTCAGCCTGCGAGTCCTCCTCCTCCACAGCCAGCTCCTCCACCCAGTCCGAGTCCACTTCAATGGCTTTCTCTTCTCCTTCCATCAGCAGCTGGGATGAGCCCTGCCCGCTGCTCTGCCTCAGAGCATTCATCACATCTGCCAGGTAGGAGATGATGTGGCATGCACACTCCAAAATGTTGACATGCTGCAACACAGTATAAAACCATTACCTCAGAATGAACATTCCAAAAGAAGCTAAATAATCAATCTTAACTATTATACTTACTTTGCCTTGAGAAACATTGGCAATGACCTTCTCTACAACATTCTTCTGGTACGAGTACTTTTTGCTTAAAAAAACAAACAAAAAAAAAAAAAACACGCATAACCATCTTATGCACACAAACTGCATAACACATTAACTGTGATGCTTTCTCAAATTCTCACCATCTAGTGAGCCAGTCAATTGCAGCCCTGTGCAGTTGCAGATGTCCTGCTCCTTGCCCGGCACTGGCTAGCGTAGCCATAATAACCATAAGCTCAGGAAAACCAGCCCCGTCGCCACTGGCCAGCATCTCTGTGGCCATGGGGATAAGGGTGCTAAGGAGCACGGTGCACACACCCTCGCCCACCTGACTGTTGTCCCGCACAATGTAGGACGTGAGAAGCTGCAGCAGCTGACGGTTCTCTTGCACTGTGTCATGCTGGTCGGAGTCTTTTGGGGGTGAGGCAGTCATCCGAGTCAGCCAGGCCTGTAGTCTTGTTGGCTCCACACAGGCCAGCTGGGCCAGCGAGCCACACAGACTGAGCAGGCTGGGGTTGGGGCTCTTCTCCGCTATAAACAAAGATATAGATACATAAGACAAAATCAAGTATGCAGCTAGGAGACCAATAGTATATCTTTTCTGACTACTTACTGAGCTGGAACAACTTAGTGAAAAACTTCAGCACCCTGTTGCAAAACTTAGCAGATAAATTTTCATTTGCCGTTGCCATCATGATTTGTACTAGTTCACCACTGTGGAGAGATGTGAAACAAAGCAAGGTTAGTCTATTTTTTTTTAATTACTTATTCTCTGTGGTTAAGGTGGTAAGGTAAGGTTTTAGTATACCTGAAAGAAAAGAATTCCTCCATGGCTTTGCGGACCTGATTGCTCTCCAACTGCTTCTCCAGGTATTGAAGACATTCCTCCAAAACAGACTCATCCAGGCCACTGACAGAAATCAGACCAAATACAAGCATTTCTGAAAATGTTCCAGTTTCCATGCATGTATGTGTGTATAAGAAAAAAAAAAGCAAGTATCTAAAATTCACAATATGCTCTAATGTCATAAGACAGTGTCACACCTGTTAGGGTCTGAGTGGTTGGCAATGATGTTGTAACAGCCTGTAACAAGGCGCTCATAGACACGAGCTAGGAAAGCATCAGACTCAGCAGGGCCCAGGATCCTCTCCAGAGATGTGCTGCAGATTTCAGCCACACTCTCTGTGCTGCTTTCCAATAGAAGAGGCAGAAGTGTGCGGATCACCTGGGGAGGGTTCAGCTCCTCTGTGCTGTAAGAAAACATGTTTAAAAGACCACTGACCTACCACTACGTCAATTCCACATAACAGCTGCAACATTAACATTTCATTCATTTAATACTTTCATCACTGCCATCTCACTAATTACATCAGGCAACTCAAGCTCTAGGTTATCTGACGAATAGTAAATTGGAATGCACTGCTGTTTTTTGTGACTTACACAATGAGGTCCCCTGTAAGGCGCACCAGTGTGAGCAAGATGTGTTTCAGGGAGGAGGCCAAGGGCAGAGACTGATTGCTGAGTGTTCCCAGATGGGCTGCCTGGATAGCACTGATATAGCTCTCTGATGGAATGGTGTCATTAGCAAAGGCATTTCGCTGTGGGGGAAAATACCTGGTATTAGACTGCTGTGAATCTGAGAATGGGCTAATGCTATCAACTGTTAAAAGAAACCATAAGAACACACATACCCATGAACCGATATTTGGGAACTCATTAGTGTGAATGTTGTTCCACGTCTCACATAGTGTTTGAACAGCAGATGGCAGATTCTGCATAACTGACTGGCCTGAAATTGCACAACAAAGTAGGTGTAGATTTTGCACATTTGTAAATTTTAAACAAGACACAGGCTCGTTTTCCATCCGCAGAAACTACTGAATATCTGCCTCCAGACACACAATGTTTTGGAAATTTGCATGTGTTCCGCTTGCACTGAGCTTGTGCATTTATAACAGTGGAGTCAGCCTACAAATTATGCATCATAATGACATGTACTGCTTCAACTAATTTGATACAGGTGCACAGGTCTGGTGTCATCTATCTTTGTGAGAAAGCAAAAGAGAAAGCGGTCAGCGCACTGTAACCTTACCAAGTACATTGGCTTTGCAGCGTGTAGAACCGATAGACAGAACAGCTGCATAGCCCTGCAATTTGGCTTCTGTGGGCTTGTTTTCTCCATCCTCTGGGAGGCTCATTAACAGGTACGATCTAGACAGACAAACAAGACAGATGAATGTGTCAAAAATTTGAAAAGAAGGATTAGTGTGAAGCAGCTTTCACACATGAATGCTGATTAGGAGGAGTCTTAGCTATGGACCTTGTGAAGGCTGTGTAGATGTCGATAAGCTGCAGCGTGGCAGGTAACAGGTTCTTGGTAATCTCAAATGATTTGTGCGTGTCTGTTTCTGCAGCCACCTTTGTGAAATGCTCATTACGGGAGACCTGCACTTTTGAAATGACAGCATCCAGTGTGTATATGGTCTGCAGGGAAGGAATTTGATGAAGAGGCAGGATGCTGTTGGGATCCACAGAACAGAATGACGAGATCTAAGAAACACAGAAACAAGATTCCTCAGCAATGCGCTTTACAGAATATCAAATATGGAGTTATACTAGGAATAACGATTATTTCAATGGGCCATTTGTACCTGTCGGGCAATGTACTCCTCAGCAAGCTCCACATCATACTTCACTGCACTGCATTTGGAGGATACCACTTCAACCAGAGAGGTTGCCTGGTCTGATTTCATTCCCTGTTTTACTAAGTGTTCCTGGTGGAGTTAGCAAAGAGCATTACATTTTGAAAGTAACTTACCTAAATAACCACAATTTTCGGTAAAAAAAAAAAAAAAAGGCTTGAGCAGATGTTCAGTTGGGGAAACTAACCTTTATCCAGTTGACATACGTGCTGACTCCTAATCGTGATGACCACCTAAGGGTGTGCAGGATATCACTTTCACTCGGGTCACTGTTGCCCATCTTCAGTTGCTCAATATAGGCTTTAGATGGGGGTAGCACACCCAGAATTCTCCACAAAATGAGAAAATAATACTGGAGGGAACACGCCTCCTGCAAAAAATAATTACATAATGAGCAAAGTCTATAAGTATTAAGTGATCAAAAGGTCTACCAGTCAGTCATATGTCAAACAATATCAAAAGCCCAAAATGCAGTTAAACACATAATTCTGACTGGAATTTGAAGCCAGTCAAAGTAATTAAGACTTTCTCATTAGGGCAAAAATAAACTCACAACTGGGTTAATAGGTTTGTTCTCCTGCCTTCTGGCTGTGTCAAAGCGAGACCCCGCAGCCAGCAGTGAGATAAGAGAGGAATACAAGTTGTCATATTTTATGGCTCCACTGAACAGCACTTGGAAGACCTAAAATGCAGATAAATTCCATCAGGAGAATGAACACAATGTCACATGGACTTGGTCTCTTATGGCCTCAAAGCAACTTTGTGTCTGGCGTTACCTTGCTGTCAAGGCGGCTTCTGTCATCTTCTGAAGCTTCAGGAGAAAGAACACAGTAGAACTTCGGCTGCATTGTAGAATCTAAAAAAGGAAACCAAGCAGTCATTCCAATATACCCTTCTGCCAGGTCAGCAAGATTCAGAATTAGTGTTTAACATACATACAAGTGATTTCACTACAGGAAAAAAACAAAAAGAGGTTTGACTTACTCCTACCTGCCGAGCAGTGCTTGGTCCAGTTTTCTTCTACCTCTTTAAAACCATAGTAAATGGGGAGAGTGCCTCGTTTTCCCCCTTCCTGGGAAGAGCTGGCCCCAGACGTAGGTGCGGTGAGAAGATTGTATTGTACCTGATCACACAAATAATGTTGCGTCAATGTTGCACCAAAGTGTGAGCAAAAAATTTAAAAAATAAATAAAAATTATTTTAAAAAAAAAATTATTAAAAAAAAACAAAAAACAGGACAGAGAAGGACTCATCTCCTACCTGTTCAAACAGATACACAGGGGCTTTAGAGTATTGGTGTAGCAGGTAGTCAAAGACTAGCAGAATACGGGCCAGGTTGAGGGGCACAGCCTGAAGCTGGGAGTCCACCTGGGTAGCCACCTCGGCAATGGTCTGCGTGCAGAGAGTGAGAACATTGCGGCGGCCCTTCTCTGACAGGTTGTGGAAGATGAGCAAAAGCAGCTGGAGGTGTTCCACATTCAGGTCCTCCTCACTGGGGACTGTTCCCTGCAGGGTGTGCTGCTTCAGCGTGCCCACAAACCTGAGCCATACAGAGAGATGTTGTAAGCATCTGATCAGGCCAAAAACATTTACCACTTTAGATGTGTTACTACAACTATGTATTATGTATAGAATATGCACTAATAGAGCAGTAAGGACTGTAGTCCCTGAACTGCCAGAGGTAATTTCTCATTCCTTTGATGCTGATAAAACGAAGCCAATAGGTTCTTGAATGGCAAGTGATGTGACATTCACCTCTCCCAGACCTTGATGCACTCAGGTACATCTGGGTCACCCTGCAGGCTTGCTTTGTGCTGCCAGATCAGAAGTAGTCTGGAGAGCACCGAAAGTGACTGAGGGTGGATATACATAGGCCAGGGACCTTCAGAGAATGGAGCCACACCCAGTTGCTGCAATAACGTGTTCTAAAGGAATGCAGAAAGTGTTAGTCAAATATTCATCCAAAAAACAAGTAATATGATATTAGTAAGATTCATGACTAACCCCACAGCATACACTCTACACACCTGAAGAGCTGGAGAAGGTAGGTCCGAGGTCACCAGAGAATGGTTGAAATGGTATAATGCTGATGCAAATTCTTCATCAGAGGAACCTAGAAAAAAGCCAAGCGAGTGTCAGTTCACTTTATGATATAGCATCCTTTTAACTTGTAAATTCAAAAGAATAAACAATCATAAATATTACAACATGGGTAGATATGTAAATATCAAACTCACCCTTCACATCTTTGTCAACATCCTTGATGATGCTGGCCAGCGTTGCCATGTGGTGCTCGGTGAGGGACACACTCAAGTAGTTGCGGATAAAGTTATTCCTGGACTTCAACATTGATGTAGTGATGAAGTTCAGAATGCTAGAAGCCAGACTTAGAAACTGCAAAGAAGAATATATCACGCTCTGCTAAGTCAATGTGTTAATGATAACTTATCTTGTTCACCACAGGATAAAGAAAAAGACGTTTTTAAAAAGTTCAGCATGTTCACAGAACTGCTAATGGCATCACATAATTACTGCTTGAAGAGGCCAGTCTCTAGTCTGGAGTATTGTCACCACAAAAGGTTTATAAAGGAAACTAACAAAGTCCTGGTCCTGGGAATGCTGCTGTACTGCTCACAAAAAAAAATCAACACTTTAGATTATACAGATCAACTTCAACACAGAGAAATTTGTCCTCACCAACTCAGGGTCCTTGCGGCTGGCTAGGATATTGCCATTCTCTCCTACATTTTGCTTGCTGGGGCTCTTGAGCCTTGGGGATGTTTCCAAAGGCGGGGGTGGAGGGGGAGGTGGGGGAGCCACCTTCTCTTTGCTGGGAGAGATGGTCTCCTCAAACCAAAGGCCCAGAATGGGCTCACTGTCATCATCTGTGAACATGCAGAGAGCCAAGTTCATCTCCCATTTCCCTGAGGTCATTGTATTGCAGGCAAAACAGAACTGCTGTTTCTACAAGCTGTGGGTAAGACTACTTCAAGTCTTTACTGTTGAAAGCACAATAAAGGCATAGTCAGACACTACAAGGTTGACCTAATACAGAGTTCTGCTGACCTGAGACACAAGCTGCTCTTGTCCTCTCCTGTCTTCTCTCTGCTGAAATAACGAACACTGTCACTAGCTGTGCAGACTGCCAGGGTGACGCAGTTAAGCAGAGCATGCTTGATGTGCAACAGCACTCCGCAGCAAGAATAAACTGACCTGTCTCTAAGCCCTCGTGTGGCCAAACTTTGGCCCGTCTACTACAGCATGCAGCCTTTGGGAAGTGCATAAAAGTATTCCTCACTCGCCTCAGCCCTGACACTAGCTCAGCCAAAAGAAGACACAGCCCAGCTTTCAAAACTGACGAATAAATCTGGGCTACAGACCAAGGTCACTACTAAATTACTGCAAGTGGTAATTTAAGTTAAAAATAAACAAAAGATTAGGCCTGTGCCGGTGAGTGGTCTTTTTAGGTGATCACGTGGAAAATAACCATGTCAAATCAATAAACAGTTTGGAGGGCAGCGATGTGAGGTCATTTTTCCCTTGCTTTACCATTTAATTTATTTTTATAATGAGGTTACTTTACATGTGAAGCAAAAATAGTTACTATAATCCCAACAAGAACATTTACACAGACAATAATTCAGTTTTATAAAAGCTTTAATTTGGCCACAAACGTGTAATATCGTAATGAAGATCAGAATTAATATACAAACTTTACCAGCTGAGAAATTTTACACTAATGCTTTCTTTTCTGAAGCCTTTTTGATTGTCTGATTTTAAAATTTAATTTCATCTGGTGTATTAGAGCTTATTGTTATGTATTAGAGGCATATTGCTGAGAATGTGGTTTTCCAGAGACCTCTGGTATGAAGTCTGAATGTGTGAGAGATGTTTGGTATAAATTCTGAAACCTGACACTATGATCTAAGGACGTCCCAAGGCTGATATTTTTCAAGTACGACATCTGCCTGTCGCGTCCGTTTGTTCAAACAGCTCAACAGCCGCATTTCTAAAATAATCTCATCCATCAGGTATAATAAACATGGCTGAAATGGAGGATATCACTCCAGTTAAAAGTTTAAATTATATGTTTGTGTCTTCCTATGGTTTACATTAAAAAAAACTATATACGAACAACAGCTTTTTAAATGATAGGTGATAAACTAGTTATAAATTCATTTTTAACAGTCACAGGATGCTGTTACCATAGTAACTCGTTAAACTCTGCCGGGCACAGGCCTACATAGGATTAGTCCATGATAATATTCCAGCAACCATGTGCCTGGTTTCTGCTCATAATGTAATAGACTGACTCATACTAACTTTGCTAAGCCTCACTTTAAAATCTGATTAAGAGAGAACTCTGCTGCATTTGTTACCTTGACTACTGTCCTCCTCTGTGCTGCTAAAGTCATCTTCGTAGTATGTGTTGGAGTCAGTGGAGGCACTGGCATCGCTGCTGACCGAGCCTTTTCTCTGCCTCTGCAGCACGCACGCCTAAAAGCAGCAAAACCAGACCCACATTTATACTCAGCCATCACAGAGAGGTTCATCATGGTGAGGATTTAACCACCGCTCAGTTTCATACCTTCTTATATGAGGTGGAGAGCAGCGTAAAGAGCAGGTTGGTGAGAGGCACAGAGTCAATGAGTCTCTGCACTCTCTGGATTGATGTGCTTTGAGCCATGATGTTCAGCTCTGCTGGTGGCCCATCACTGGCCCAGCCCTGAGGGAGATATACACTGAGCCACTTTTCCACATCATAAAATAAAAATAGCAAAAGAGTACGAAAACAGAGTATAGCACACGTCAGCAGTGTGTTTTCTTACTCTGTGCAGTGCCTCTACTTGTAGGTCCTGGAACAGTGATGTGAGCAGCTTGATTGAGTGATTGGCCAGAATGACTGACAAAACCCCAAAGCCTTGGTGTCTTTTAAAGAAAGGGGGAAAATAAATGTGTTACACTGATCTTAAAAACATGTCTATGCAAAAAACTGAAATAAATTTACCTACCCTTTCCCAGGGCCCAGTTTTGGGGATCCTGCCCCATCTTTGGTGCGAGATGCAATGTCCCTGACCCGCAGTGCTGCAAGAGGATCTTTCTCCTTCCCTTTGTCTGCCAAAGCTGTGGGACTCAGATTCAGTATCAAATAGAGGCTGTTCAGTAGGCACCAGGCACCCAGGAGCTGGAAGTTCTGATAATGCTGCAGAAACAAGACAGGTACAAAGAAATCTGCAGCACATCCAGTCTGGCTTCGGCTGTGTTGTTGGTGATAAACATTAATCTCTCATTTACCTCCCCTCCAGCTCTTCGAGAGTTACTGATGGCCTGTCCAATCATGTCATATATCTCCAGCTGTTTCAAAGAAAGCAAAAGAAAGCAGAATTTAATAAAAGATTCAAATAGTGAATAAATGAATGAGTAACTCCAAGAACTAATACGCACGCATTTCTGCACTATAGTAGCAGCATCATTTTCATAGTCTTCCTCTTTTGAGCCCGTAGAGGCGGTGCGGAGCTGCAGTCCACTTCCCACTTGCAGAATAGCCATGCACGTGGCTACACTCACACCTGTGATTGCTTAAATATTATTCTGAATTCTCATAACAAACAATAGATTATTTCCATTTAAGACCTATAAGTTACCCAACCTGCATAGAGGCAGCTCAATGCTAGCACAGTCACATCAAGGAGTCTCCCAGGAGTTAAAGGCTCCAGCACAGGAAGGGAGAGGGTATCCAAGGCCATAGTCACATCAATCACAAGGGAGTGAAATCTGACAGACAAGCACATTCGTATGTCACAAGATTAAGCACAATTCACAACTGATGCTGAACCAAAATCAAGCAGGTCGTATTAAAAAGAAAGTAACACAGGCTCACCCATTTCGGACGGCCGTGGCATCTGCCACAGTGGCTGGCATGATGAAGAAAGAGTTTGCTGATACGGCATCCTGGAAACGGTTGATGTAGCGCAAGAAGTAGGGCAGATTGAGGCACACACGCAACAACTTCTCTGAGCCCCCTGTGACAAGAGAACATAGAGTGTTTAACTGCACCAAATCAAAATCATAATCAAATGCAAAGGGATTATGTTAATTAAGAAGAAAAGCACACACACCTAATTCTTGTAAACTGGACACATTTTGCGAGATGAAGGCATTCTTCATTTTGGCCTGTGATGCCTGATCGGTCGTTGTTTGGTCGTCGCACTCCCCCTCAGCCTACAGAATTTTTTTTAAAAAAAAGAGACAGTAAATTTAAGGAGGAATCCACATTCAGTCCCTGTGTGTATGTAAAGAACTGGTAATTCACAAACCTGCATGTGTGCAGAGGGTGAGGCCAACACAGTAATGTCGGGGTTAAACACTGATGTCAACTGATTGAAGAAATTCATTTGCACTTCTTTGTGTCGTAGCTCTGGGTTGACTGGGGATGGCAGGTCCTTCTGGTCCTCCACTAGACCATGACACAAGGGAACAGAACACGATATGAGTACAATCACAGAGTGCACAATCTAATGTCCAGAAAACTCCAGCTCTGAGAGCGCCCATCTGGAAACGAGAGAGTGCAAATCCCATCTCACAGCGGCAAGGAAACAAAGCTCTCTTTCTGCCAGCCTGGCACTCAGAAAAAGGTTAATAGACTCAGATGAGACAAGACACTGTCTCGATATCAATGCTGCTGAGAACGTAACATGCTGCTCACAACTTTCCAATGAAACATTGAGAAAACGGCAGTTAAAGACATTTTTGAAAAACCTTTGTATCTTTTAAAGCTCAGAGTATCTTAAGTTCAAGATTCTTTACTTGTCACATGCATAGTCATACAGGTACAACACGCAGTCAAATGTGTCCTGGACCGCTCCTTATGACTTTGCAGACATTTTTAGACAGTTAAATTTGACTATAAAATCTGGAATTTCTGAGCCACAAAATAAACAAACAAAATAAGTACAAGTATGTAAGTCTAAATGTAAGTACAATTAAATTATAAACAATCTAAAATCTTCTAAAACACAATTCTAAAAGTAAATACTTAAACTGGAGCCCCAAGTGACAGAAATGTGGCTAATAAGTTGAATATGTATTTATATAAATGTAGCAGCAGTGTGTACAATGTGCAAATGGAATGTTAAAGTGCATTGTGCCATGCTAGTACAGCAATGTAAAAACAGAGCGATGAAAGCAGGGTAATGTAAACAGAACGATTTACCAGAGTAATGTAAACAAAGTGACCAGAGTAGTAAACAGAGTGTTTTACTTGTTTTGTACATTAGTGTTTAAAGAATTATCTTGAACCCAATCAAAATTCCCTGACTCTCATAGTTAAAAGTAGAGTCAACCTGCTTTTTTTTTTTTTCTCCAAACATCAAATTAGTTACTTAACACTGTTCAAGGTCCTTACTAGCAAAACAACACCTGGAACTACCTAAATACTTCTGTGGAATCAGCACTCCTTTACAAATGAGGTCTGATTTTTTTCCTAAAAAATCAGTAACACAAAAGACATGACTGAAAAAGCCAAATGGGTTAAATGGCTACATCATAACGACTGCAGGGCAACACGTTGAGTAAGCCTGTTTGGAAAATGATTCTGGCTTTGAGTTAACTTGCTAACGTAAAGCACTTAAAGCAGTTGATAAACTTATGTTGATAGACAATCGCTGGGAGCTACCACAATCAACAAAAGTCCTGTCTTACAAAGTGGAATTTCTTGTTTATCCAGCTATATTAATGCTTAGATCAATCAAACCTTGGATCTGCTGTTTCATGACAGTAAATCACTTTTTACTGGGCTACATAACCATGGTCATTTATACTGCATGCATAACCCATTCCAGGGCAGATTAAGTTTGTGATTTTGGATCATCAACATCAGCAGCTCTTGGATTAAGCAAGGACAGCCTTCTAACGGAGAAGAACCCCTTCAGTTCTTTTACAACCACTTTATTTGACATGACACATTACTTTTTTCAGCAAAGAAAACGACATAGATAAAGAACATCCCAATCACCACAACATGGCAGCACTGGTGACAGCACTGCTGTTACATGCATAAATGCTTATTTACAATATATATTTACACTGTACTACACAGATTTTTTTTTTTTAATACAGGACCTTTATCCATCTTTTTAGACCCTCAAGGGTCAAAATAGCTCAGGAATCCTTTATGAGACATGCCCAGATATCACTACACACAATCCAAACTTAACTTCAGTTGGAAATATAACTCTTTGTGAGAGCAAATTACTAACCGAACAATCAAAAGACTTACACTATTTCGCAGAAGATATCAATCCTGCTACAATAATTCACATTATACAATATGGACTTTAAATCCCATGCTTTTCAAGGTTTTGTCAACAGAGTATCATACAATCTGATAATTCATTCTTCATCCTTTATGTACACAAGCATGACAGCACAATCTCCTAACATGGAACACAGTACCAAACTTACAGAAAATAGCTGAAAAAAGGTCAACCCTCAGGCATCTACACTGTAATCCATTCCGACTCCAAAAAGAGACTTTGTCCTCATTTCAATCAATCCTCATACAAAAACCAGCAACGTCTCCTTTTTAAAGGGTGTAAACCACAATACAAAGCGTTCAGGCAAAGGTCCTCACCATCAGAAAGGGTTTTGACAGTCTGTGGAAGTTTGGCAGACTTCATCATTGCAGTGAAGGTAAAGATCTCTGTCCGATCTAGTCGACTGCAACCAGTGCAAAGGCCTTTTATTAATAGTATCAGGTGTTTCTGAAACATAGACAGGACATAAACAAACGTTAGAAAGGCAGAACTCAACAAACCAACCAAAGTAATTTCACCATAATTTGAACAGATGACTGATTTCACATCTCACCTGTGAAACTGCACATGCTTCATCTGGATTCTCAAGCCGCAGCAATAAAAATTCAATCAATACTTTACACGCTGCAGCTACTGACAGCAACTGATTTCTAGGGACTGGTGAAAGAAAGGAAAAGGTGGGGAAAAGGGACTTAATGATTTCTCAACATTTCCATTAACTTTCCAATAACATTTTTAGCAAAACATATTAAAACACACTTCATTTAAATGTTACCCCATAGTAGTACTGACTTCTAAATAAGGTAATGAATGGCTAGCACCACACTCCCCTCTTCCAAAAAAGCATAAATTCACATACTTTGTCCACACACTGTGGTGATGTAATGTGCAGAGAGCGCCACAAAAGATGAGTAGAACGGCTCATACTGTTTATCGTGATGAAGTATCTCAGATTCACTGCAAAAAGGAAGATTAAAATGTTCGGTTCTGTAAAATATTTTGATGTTCATGAAGAGAAAAAACATGCAAATAGCAAATGATGTTTGTTATCAAAATAACCAAATCATAATAAAATTGAACTTTATTCAAGAATACTTCTGGTTAAGATTTTGAAAAACACTAAAATCTCACAAGAATCCTTTACGCCAAGCAATCCAGGTTTAAATGCTGAAATAATAATCCTCAAAAATCGCCTGATCATCAGACATAAAACTTAATTCTCTTCTGGGTGGTGTCATGAATAAAACTGAGCACCAAAATTATAAATAGTGACTAAAGGCATCAGGATTGTGCCCTATCAAGAAAAAAAAGCATGAGCTTGATAAGTCTTCAAAAACTACTGGGGCAGCTGATGGCCTAGTGGTTAGGGAAATGCCCCTGTGATCAGAAGGCTGAGGGTCTGAATCCCAGGACTGCTAGTGGCACAACTGAAGTACCCTTAAGCACGGTTCGTGGTCTTCACTTGGGGAATGAGTTCAATGCAGATACGGAATTTCACGACGTTCACACTGTGCGCTATGATGTGTTTACACGTGAGTATAAAGGGGCCACTTACTTTATGCTGCTTTTAGTACAAGTGTAATAATTTGACTATATGTAGTATTATAGGCCAGTGCATAATTCAACTCTCCAAAACATAATTTAATGACTAAACCGTTAGAATTGACTACGGCACAAATAATAATGAAAGACACGGAAAAGATAATGGCATTTAAACAAACAAAGCACATATGCTGCAATTCATTTTCAGTTTCGCTTTCATGGCAGCAACATTTAAGCACTTGTTAAGTTACAAACCAACTCGAAAAAAAAATGAACGGGAAGTGAAATAAAAATAACTGTAAAGCTCTGAGTATTCTATACAATCTACACCTCAGGTGGGCAATTTACAGTTTAGACTTCAGGTACAGCAGCTCCATTCTGAACAGTTATCAAGTCAGAAGTTACAGAACCAGCAAAGTGTGTAATGTACTAATAACTAATATTTACTTTAATTGCTTGTAACTAATATGAGGCTCACGGCCCTCCTTGGGTAGGTTATAATGTTGTCAGGTAAATGATAACCCCCTAAACCCCAACAGACTATGGCTAAACTTCCATTGACAGCAGTGCAGACAGCTCAGTATAAATACATGACCCCTCTGAACCACAGAGCGCACTGTAGACTACATATTTTGTCATGTATGCAAGACAACTACTTTGTTCAAATAAAAGAAACGAATTAGAATCTGGCAGGTGACTGCTAGGTAGCAGTGAAGTTGATCTCGGTCACTGTAGGTTTAGCTGATTAAACTGGCTAGCTGCAAACTTTCTAAGTCAGCAAGCATTTCAGTTCCGATAATGAAGATAAAGAGAGTACAACTGATACAATTCGTTTAGATGATTTACAGTTCGTTTAGAAAATTTAACTTTTCCCTTGCTTGTCAGCTATTTTTGACGTTAGGCTGTCAGGTTAGCTACCCAGCTAGGAGCTAGCTAGGAAAAGGGAAAGCTAAACTGGGTGGCAACCAGTAAAGAATGCCGTTTTTGTGTTTACTTTAAAAAAAAATAAGCATCACACTGCAACGGTTTGCCTGTGTTAACCCAGTGACAGTGTTTGAACCACCAGAAAGGTCTCACAGGGGCTTAATTAAGATGGAAAGGAGCCCCACGCCTCCTATTCGGCCTGATGATGAAGCAGAATCTCTCCTAGCCCGAATGCTAAAGAGGCTAACGCACTGCAGTATTATGTGTTAGCATTTAGCTAGCACTGATTTTGCTAGTGGCAGGTTTACCCGACCCGTTTTCGAGACTGCACGCACGAAACAACAAAGAGAGCCACATCCCGACCTGTTTATGATGGATCCTATAAGCTGAGGTAGCTCCTTCGTTTCGAAGGCCGTGTAGGAGGCCGACAGGAGCGGCCGCACGGCTGCGGTCCACTCGGGTTCTCCATCTCCTCCACTCGACGCCATCTTGCGATTCTCTATTAGAGTCTAGCGGAGGAAATGAGGTTCGGCCTCGGACGCGGAACAACAGGACGTGTCGTCACAAGTAAACAGTCCACCTCATACTCAACAGAGTAACGTCATACTACAGCCCTTTCAGTATCATACAAAACAGATTACATTTGATCGTCATACTGTTGGTCCAGTCCAAAGTCTATGTATGAACGCAAGGTGTCAAAGTACAGACATTATATATATATATATATAT
>JBBPCX010000141.1:25200139-25212742 GCA_037974365.1 Hydrocynus forskahlii | reverse complement strand
TTTTTTTACTCTTCTTCTTGGAACACTGTTATACATGTTGTTGGAAACTAAGATGGTGCGATTGTGTTAAGCCCTCTATACCAAATTTCCTGACTTGTACACGAATTATTGCCGTTTTATTGTACTCAGATTTTGTTCTCAATAAAAAAAATAAAAATAAAAAATATTTAACACAGACACAGGTAATGACGGCCCCACCCCTACAGTTTTGGTATTTAGGTATTTACCAAAAGTAACACGTAGCCTAAATACAGTATTATATTTTTGAGAAAGGCAAGTCTTTCAACAGTTAAATTATGTATTTCTTTATTTTTATTGTGAGAGTAATTCATTGTGCTTCCTATCCTTCTCACCCAACGTCTTCTGAGGTCCGTGGTGACGTATGTAGGAAGTGGGCGGGGCGAGTGTGAGACTGGACCTGATGAATCTGCAGCATGATGAATTTGTCTGCTTCACTCAAACTGCAGAACTGATCGCTCTCTCAGAGCCAAGAGGAACACGATCAGCGCTCTGCACAAGTCGGTAATCCTCCCATTCTTGTCGAAGACAGTTTCATTACATTTAACCGCATTTTCCTCCTCAATCACTGTATTCTTGCATCAAACGGCATCAAAACGGCAGTTTCATAAATGCTCCTTTCATAAATTCCTGCAGAAATATCGGTATATCTAACGATTTATATGTGTTTGTGCTTATGAGCATATTCTGAAATAGGAAAAGCAAGCTGAAACCAAAGACAGCAAAAAGGGTGTTTTTTTCGTTTTTTGATGAGCTTATAGCTTATATACGCATGTCTCTCTCTCTCTCTCTCTCTCTCTCTCTCTCTCTCTCTCTGTATTTATATACACTATTCACGAAAAGTTAGGGATATTCGGCTCTTGGGTAAAATGTCAGGATGAACCTAAAATGCACTATAACCTTTACAGGTGAACCTAATGTGACCTTCCCTAAACGTTTGAATGTCCAATTGTTCAATGGTTCTGTACTTTTTACACAACTTGCTGTTCTCTGACAAGGAGTATAACGGCACAATTCGCAACAGGTGTTTGATCCATGAATCGACCAATAAATTAGTATTTAAACAGTCCTCATCATGCTGTTCACATTTTGACATCATGAGACCAAGACACCTAACAATTGATCAACAGAACCTCGCCATTTTGAGGCTTCAAACAGGGTGTTCTCGGACGGAAGTGGCCACTGAGCCTTGATATACATACGTATATATATATATATATATATATATATATGACCTAGAAGTCACCTGATGTTGCATCACTTAGTTAAACAAAAACAGTCCCGGGTTAAATCATTACTCCGAAGGTTTGCTGGTATGCAGTCAACTGTTTATCAGCATGAAAATCACTCGTATCTCAGTCAGCTATATCTTCAGAGTAACTGATGACATTTGTATGGAAATGATAACCAGGATGTGTGGATGTTTTTTTTTTTTTATGATGTCAGCCACCGTGGAATGTATTTTACTCTCCTGTAGTACTGAAAAAAAAAAAGTACTAAAATATAAATACATTTTATATTCAATTAATGTTTGTAATCACCTACAATTATTATAAGATAAGATAAGATATCTTATATTTATAATAATTACACTCTGTAGAAACGTGTTTTAAATCCTGTATCCTGAAGAGTTGAAATGAATAGAAACATACACTTTGACCAGAACTAATGGTCAATTAATGGTTGTAATCAATTACAATTATTATAAGATCTTATATTAATAATATTTGCACTCTGTAGAAAGATGTTTTAAACCCGGTATCCTGAAGAGTTGAAATGAATAGAAACAAACACTTTTACCAGAACTGTACAGAACTTACACTACTATTTGGCGAAAATGTTCATATTGTTGTAATTTTGAGCTTTCAGATTGCAGTTCATTTTATAGAGACTATAGCCAAGAAGGAAACATGCTGAAATATAATAAAAATGCAATTTAAAAAAAGCAATAAGAAAGACATTGAATCACACCAGTGTGATTGGTTCTCTTTGATATAAAATTTTATGGCTGAGAATTAGTCCTAGGAATAATCTGATTAAAAAAATTAACTTGACCCAGTTTTCCCCATACCTCAAATGAAGTCAGTCCTCCATGATATCTGTTGATGTCCAAAGTTCTATGAGGCTACCAAGTATCAGAAGCTTAGAATCAATCAGTTAGCACTGTGCAAACTATACACAAAAATAGAACACTATAACTACAGCTGTCGATTAATGTCAAGTTGACTTACATATATGGTTTCTGACACTGTATGGCATGCTGTTGTTTGTACTAATGGGAAAAAGTATGATGAAAATGCAGGCTTTGCTTTTTATCTATTTTTACAGACACTAAAAGCTGCATGTTCACGTTGTAAACATGCCATCACCTGTTAAAGTCATTGTGGTAGGTGCCGGGAGCCGAGGCGAGACGTACTCCAGCTATGCCTTCATCCATCCTGAACGAGTACAGGTATTCTTTCATTTGTTCTTTAATTAATGACCTTTTTTGTGTTTACTGTTACCAATGGGGAAAAATACCACATACTTTGCAGCCACTTCAAGCGGAAGAATGTAACAGTCACTACAGTGTTTTCGCAACCTGCTTCCTTTAGATTGTGGGAATTGCTGACCCAAGACATTTTGCACGGACAAAGCTCCAGAAAATACACAAAGTTGCGGATGAAAACACTTTTGATGGTAAAAATTGAGCCCTTCACACAGCTCTATTAGTTATATCATTAAAATACAGATGTTCTCATTTCAAATGTACCACTTTGTCTGTTTCTCACAGACTGGCGCCCTGTCGCAGAGAGGGAGAAGTTTGCAGATGCTGTGTTTATCTGCACTCCTGATCGCCTTCACAAGGTTTGTGATCTCAGTCCTGTGAAAGTTTTACTCCTGTTGATTCATACAGTAGACTCTAATAAACTGGCTCACTAAGTCAGCTTGTCGACTTAGAATGGCCATCCTACTCAGTCAATAGTGATAATGTTCAGTCTGGGCTCCTTTTACAGAACTGAGTCAGTTATGTTGAACTGTATTCAACATAAATCTGGAATCTGTGCTGTGATTTGTTTCCAAATGAGACACTGCATCAGGAAGGATCTAGCTAGCTGAGCATTTTTGCTCATTGATCAGCACTGATGGTTGGAGAGGTGGTGGAGGGTGATATCACTAGTATTTCTCTCTTTTGGTAATGTAGCCTCTTTAGATGCAGGTAAAAGTCGTATGTTTTGGTAGAAGATTATGAGAGAACACAGCTCTGGCAGAGACTGTTGTTACTGTTGTTGTTGACTAGATACTCTTCTAACATAAACTACCTCTATTGACTCTTAACTGTACCACCTTTGTTAGCTGTAGTTGGCCAATCTGTTTAACAGTGATTAAGTTGGTACACAAAGGCCTTCTATTGTTAGTTTTCCCCATAGAGACACTATTTCTCTTTCTCTCTGGGTCAAACAGAGGAGGATGGGTTCCCCTTTTAAGTCATGGTTCCTTCAGCTTTAGGGTTTTTTCCCTTGCCTCTGTTGCCCTTAGCTTGCTCACAACATTTGTGACAGCACTGGTTGTAAAAAGAAAATGTAAATGGTAGACGATGAATCAAATGACCAGGTACATGGTAATTTTGATTTACACTTTCTTCATCTTTGTTTTCTAGGACCCTGCAGTGGCTTTGGCAAAAAAGGGTTATCATGTACTGCTGGAGAAGCCGATGGCTGTGCGTGAACTCCTTCTTGCTACCACCACCTTTCTCAGAATTGACCAATCATGTAGTTTGTATTTAATTAAACATCGCCATGGTGCAGTTCTGTGATAGCTGATGGCCTACCAGAGTGTGACAAGGCATCAACACCTGTACATGTTGACTAAGGCCGTTAGTAACATGGACTAGATGATAAGAGAGAAAGCTATATAATATCTAAGCTATATAATGCCTTTTTTGGGTTACAAATTTGTGAAAATGTATTTTTCCACTTTTTTAATCCTTCTGTCTGCAGGTGACTCTAGAGGACTGCACAGAGATAGCAGAGACTTGCATTCAATGTGGTGTGATGCTAACCGTGTGCCATGTTCTCCAATACGACCCTGCAATTAGCAAAATAAAAGTACGATACTGTGGAAAAGTCTTGAGCCACCCCTCATTTCTTCATATTTTGCCTTAAATCCTCTTGTTGGCACAAAAATACTATTTTATGCTTCTCAAACTGACTGGCATGTTCAGTAGATTAAATTAAAGAAATGGGAACAAATGTTTTACTGTGACAGGTGCCTAGATAAAGTAGTTCCAACCACTCAGGATTCAGCACCACCAGTATACTGATCACTTGGATCATCTGGAATCGTCTGCACCTGTTTCTTAACTGGGTCAGGCCTTAAGTTAGATGTATTTTGTTCTGCCTGAATGATTCATATGTAGGTCACTGTGTGGCTTAACAAACAAAAAACAGGGACTGGACTGAAAACGAAAGTCTTTGAAAGTGCTTCAGAAAGCCTGGAGAACTGTTCCTCAAGACCACATTAAAATATATGAAAGCCTGGCTCTTTGGAAGCAAAATATGAAGAAATGGTGGAGAAAGGTACTGTACATTTCTGCGCTGTCTGGTACTAAATTACCCTTTTTTTTCACCAAAGTTCTATAAAGCATTTCTCTCATCTTGTAGACTCTCATCGACAGTGGGGCCATTGGAGATGTGATCCATATTCAGCACTTTGAACCGGTATGATAAGGTATCATTACCTGGACTAAGATCTAAAACGGGCTTGTCATATGTGCACTAACTGCCTGTCTCTCTTACTGTCAGGTGGGATTTTATCACTTTGCTCACTCCTTTGTAAGAGGAAACTGGCGAAATGAGACTGAAAGCTCGTTTGCTCTTCTGGCCAAATCCTGCCATGACCTGGACCTGATTAATCACTGGGCTGGAGGACGCAGGTATGGAACAGATAAACTACAAAAACATTCACATATGGCTCATAATAAGTGCAGCTACTTTAATCTGCACCCATTGCTGAAATAAGGGTTCAACTGTGCACACACTGCTTGTATGATCTCCATAGAATAGTACCTCTAATAGAATAGTACCTCTAATAGCATCTAGTGTAAAGCCATTCATTTCAGTTAAAAGACTGGATGAGCAGGTGTCTGCAAATTTTGTGTACATCTGATGGTTTTTAAAATGTAAAATGTCCCACAGGCTCACAAGACCATTTGCAAAAATGAAAAAATGGAGCTGATGTTTTGTGATTTACAGGTGTATAAAAGTATCATCATTTGGATCCCTCAGCCATTTCCGGAAGGAAAACAAGGTTCGTTCTTGGCTGAATGGTATATATATACATATGTGCACAGCAATAATAAATGTACCTGGATCTGTTGTCTGAAAGAAACTGACTATGTTTTTGCTTTCAGCCACATGGGGCAGCAAATCGGTGTTTAGACTGTCCTGTAGAGGGTAACTGCCCATATTCTGCAAAGAAGATCTACCTCGACAGAGTGAAAGCGGTAATATTTCTAAAGCATATTTATTTGAACAGCTTTTGCATCACAAAATTCAGTGAGACCCTGATACATAAGTATAGTTGTGCTCATAGTGTTTACATACACTGGCAGAATATATGATTTCTTTACCATTTTGTCAGAGAATATGAATGATAACACAATTTTTTCTTTCACTCATGTTTAGTGGTTAGCTGAAACCACTTATTGTCAAACAACTGTGTTTACTCTTTTTAAATCATAATCACAACACAAACTAACTGATCTTTTATACACTCCCACTAATTACAAGCAAACAGATGACAGGTGAAGATGGTTACCTTTAATAGCCATTCAAACCCATTTGTGTCAAGTTGTGTACATGTTATCAGGCAAAATCACCAGGGTATGTAAACTTTTCATCAGGGTCATTTGGGTAGTTTGTGTTGTGATATTTGGGTAGTTTGTGTTGAGAGTAAACACAGTTGTTTGACAATAAATAGCTTCAGCCAACCACTAACCATGAGTGAAAGAAAAGTTTTTGTGGTATCATTCATATTCTCTGAAAAATGGTTAAGAAATCATAAATTCTGCCAGGGTATGTAATCTTATGAGCACAACTGTATGTCATTACCATGTCATGGAAGTTGTCACAGGCTGTCATGACGCTCCATGTTCTTTTATATAACTGTAACAAATACAGATATGGACCCAAATGCAGAGTACGAAAATTGGAGATTTCATACGAGATAAAGTTTGCAAAGACAAAAGGCAAGAATCCAAAAACGTAGCAAAAAAAGAGTCCAGTAAATCCAATAAGAAGCAGTCAAAGACAAGTCCACAAGGTAAAACAGTAATCCAAAGTCCAGAACAGGGGTCAGAGAAGCATGAAGAATAAACACAGTCAAGGAAACAGAAAATACGCTCAGTAACTAGGCAGGGCTTAGTACACTTTGCACTGAGAAAATGTCTCAGAGGTCTATTTGTACCCCCTAGGCCTAGTATTCAGGTGCTCCTGATCTTCTTGTAATTGGGCGGTGTGAAACTCTGGAGGCAATTGTCCTAACAGATTCTGTGACGTTCAATGTTATTAATTTATTATATTAATTTATGCTCAATATTTTAATTACCATGTGACAAACTGTCATGAAAACTGCCTCAGAATCCTTCCACCCCACAAGTTCAACGACATGCAGTGTCTAAACATTTGTGAATAGTAAGCAGAATTATTAGCTGGTGGCCTGTTGGTTAGGGAGTTGACCCTGTGATCAGAAGGTCATGGATTTGAATCCCAGGATTGCCAATGGCATCTCTGAGGCACCCTTGAGTAAGGCACCGTCCCCACACACTGCACCACGGGCACTGTGTCGCTGGCTGCCCACTGCTTCACTTGGTGAATGGGTTAAATACAGAGAAAGAATTTCACACTGTTCATACTGTGTGCTGTGGTGTGTTCACGCGTGACTATAAGGGGCCACTTTACTTTATTCATGGTTATCAATGTGTTTTAGGGCTGGGTGAGGTGGCCTGTGTCAGTGGTATGCTCCAGTTCACTTCCTGATATTGAGTCTGTAACTGAGGCCTTAAAAACAGGGCCTTACGGTCGCTGTGTCTTTGAATGTGACAACGATGTCTGCTCAAATCAGGTAAACATTCGTACTCAGCACGTTTTGTCACTGAAATGTTTCATCCATGACTTGCTGAAGCAAAGTATATGTTTCTGTCATTAGATTGAAATATGCTGATCTGCAGTAAATTAAAATTGGTGAAAAGCCTACCATGTGACACTGATCAGATCCTCTACTTTTCCTTTCACTTCAGGTTGTGAACATGGAATTTGAGGGAGGTCTCACAGCTTCTTTTACCATGGTGGCATTCACAGAAGAGATCTGTGAGCGTGAAACAAAGATTTGTGGCAGCAGGGTTGGACCTAGTGATTCTATCAAATTGTTGAAAAGCTCAGGCTTTAGATTTGTTTGTTCAGTTTGAATTTGAGTCCTCTGCATTTGTCCCACAGGGGGAGCTGTCCTACCATAGAAGGGAAATCAGAGTATTTGACTTCCTCACTCAGAAGACCACAGTGCATAAAGTGGAAAAGAATGCACCTGGGAACTTTAACACTGGGGGTCATGGGGTTGCAGATTATCATCTTGTTGATGCCTTCATTTCAGCTGTTGCGGTTTGTTGCATACATTTATTTCTAGCTAATACATTCTCTGCTATTGACTCATAGGGTGCTGTCCTGTTTTGTTTTTTTTTTGGTAAATTTTTATGTCTAAGGCAAAAACGTCCTGAAGTCTCATCTGTTCAGAGAGCATCCCTTTCCTGATCTTCTATCTAGTTTTCTTCTTGCACAACTCCTACATAAAGATTTAGCACTTCATACTCTCCTGGTTCTTACACTGTCCTGAAATTCGAATGTGTCGTGCCGAATGTGTTCTGCCAAATGAACTTACTGTAATGTAATGTAAGTCTCCAATATTGTGCCTTTACACTTTTTAAATATAAAAATCTTTATTTTATTCTTATTATAGAGTGAAGATCCACTGCTGATCCGGTCAGGTCCAAAGGAGACATTAGCAAGTCACAGATTAGTGTTTGAGGCTGAACGTGCCCGTCTAGAGAACAGGGTGGTGCTCTGTGGGACTGACCAAGACTGAAGATGGAAAATGGCATATGAAGAATCTAAACCAACATTGCTTTTTTCTTTATAATTGCATACACACAAACACACACACACACGTATGTGTGTATTTACCTACACATAGAACCTATGTACTGTATGGGTTTTCATTAACAATTAATTTGTGCAAAAATTGCACTTTTTTTAACCAGAAATAGGCAAAAGCACTGAAGAAACAGATTTTGTGCCTTGGGTCACATATTTTATTGTAATTTTTTATTTAATTTTTTTATAATCTATTACAAATGATTATATGTAAAACATACATAGTAGGATGTAACAGTTACAGGTCAAAAATAAATAAGTAAAAAATAATGTATTATCATTTCTAAAATTTTACAGAAATAAAAAGCAGTGCCAAATTATACATCTGTGGAATCCTCATTTAAACAAACAGGACATTTAAAGAAAACAGACAGCTTGGTTTCCAATAATTATTTAATAATTATACCTTTAGGAATCTGGGCCTTGATGGTTTGAGGTTAGAGCAGTTTGCACAGTAGCCGTGTACCGTGTCTGCATGTTCAGTTCTGGAGACTTTGACCTATGAGTGAACAGCAGTTCTCTGCAGTAACTGTTTTGAAAGTTAGTTTTCTTTGTAAACTGGACTGAGCAATGCTAGTTTAATGTTAAATCAACAACCACACAGTACACCCAACACAAATACTGTAGGATATGTCAGTGGCAACATAAGAGCAACTCACTCTCATTACTTTGTGAATGATTTGCTGGTGAAACTCCTCTTTGGAGAGAGATTTCACCCCTTCACTGGTTGGGAATTCCTGGTCATTCCCAATATTGCAGTAAATTCTGTTATGGACTAATATTACACCACAGGACTAACATCATGGACTAACATTACTCAGGTCGGCGAAGTAAACTTTAAAAACTTAAAAGCAGATAGCGGGTGACTAATGAGCAAAAAGAGAGAACATACAGTTCTTGTCTGTGATGAAACAGCACAAACTTTAGAGGTCCCTCACTCGAGTAGTGGCAGCCTTTACAAACAAATATACCATACACATGCATGGCCTCATAGATGTTAGGGGTGCCCTAATTGTAACATATTTGTTTAGCATAGTGAACCCTGGTTCTCTGTGAATCTCACATATGGATGAAATGAAAATGTTGGTAATGGACATTGTATAGTTCCAAAAGGGCTAGAAAGAGGGGATAGTCATTTAATAAGAGGAATGGGGAAAATGGTAGCCATTTGCAAAATAAGCCCTAAAAAAGTGATGCATGAGGTTGGTCACCAGCAGAGGAGCTTTATTTTGCTTATGCAGTTTCTGTCACATCCCTGATTCCCATTATATCCACGTTCCCTGGTCAGCTTCTGAAACCTCACTGTCTGAATATAGTGTAAAATGCTAGTTTAGAGCCCATATGAGAGTGAACGTCTGATTGCAACACCTTTGATGTTTAAAGGAAATGGCTTTTCATGGGATTGTTGATGAAGCTTTTACTGAATATGTACAGTTAAGGCATAGATTACTATTCACCTTGCAGTTGTTAAACCACTTTCGTCTTGTTTTAGCCTTGTACTTGAGATCATGCAGGACTTTTAGCAGACTGAGGTAGGATGTCTTACACAATCTTTGCACCATCCGCCTTCAGTTTTAACAAGATGAGGAAAAGCATCCCCACAGCATTATGATGAGTTTGGGTGCAAAATGCGGCTTCCGTTTCCTCTCAACCCTTCATTGTCGTAGGCAATTATGAGTACATCTTGACATCTGTAGTTTCAGAACCTTTCTCTCTATTCATGAGATTCAGGGCATAGACACTGAAATGGTGGAATCATCAACAAGCTTGAGAGAAACCCAGATAATGAAAGTTCAATGATGAAGAGATAGCAGTATTGAGCAATTAAGGTCATTCCCACCAGAGCATTCTCCAGGCTGTAATTTCATTCCAGGTAAGAAAGCAGAGTTTGTGAAACATAGCATGAACTGTGCATGCAAACTACACAAGAAATATATTTAATAAATAAAGGATAAGCTGTGTGTATTGACAGAAATGGTGGGTGTAAAGATGTTGTGCAGGGAAATCCAGGGTCTGTATTGCATCTACCTATAATAAATAGTCCAAGTATTTATGTGGTCTTTGTCTGTATCTGTATTTTGTGTCCATATATGAATAAATAAAGCCCTAGGTGTTGTACTGGTTGAGGGCCCAAATGGCCTGCAGTAATCAGAAGAGTAATAAGACATGGTTATGATATAAATTTGAGTTAATGGATTACCCTTGTAAAATGCAAATTCCATTTTTATTTAGAATTCTCATGGCACTGCTAGTAAGATGTTATAAAGCAAGAGGAGATAGTCCACTCTCCAATGCTCAGTAATACTCGAACTCTTAAGTCTTTTTACAGGGAAAGCCTTAAGAAAAAAACATTAGCTTACTTGTAAAGCCACAAGCAGCAGAAACAATGCAGTGGACAGTATGTTTGTGTATTATCTGAAACGAACACTGCAAACTATTTGATTTTTGTCAAACTATTTGGTTTTACCAGTGATTTCATTTTTTTTTTACTTTTAAGTTTAGACATACAGGTCTATCACAATTCCAGCCTTGTACGACTTGATTTAGCTGCCTAGATGCAGTATAAACAGCTGCTGAGTGGGCAGAATTTCCAAAAAATGCTTTGGCTATGGACAGTTGCAGTTGCAGTACCTGCTAAGTTTAGGTTTAAGAGTCATAGTTAGCTAATGTTATATATGTAATCATATGTTTAACCATTCATTTGCAATGTAAAATAGATCACAATACTGGAAAATGGACCAAAGTTTTGGTCTTGGTTACAATGCTAGGTACTTTAACACTAATTTCACAGTCTGGCCACTGGAAATTGAATTACGGGGGCTTTTGTCCAATCAAGATGAACTTTAATAACTCACAGGTAGAGGCTAGAAGTGACAAAAGTCTCCTCATCAGGGCAATATCTTTAATCTGTGCAAGTCTGGAGATTCTACAGTACAGGGATGAATACTTATGCAAACAGTTTTTTAGTGCACGGATTATGTAATGGACTTGATAATCCCCTTTTCCTTATTGCTCAATAGCATATTGAAATATGGCATTTGTACCATTATTCCATATCTGCTGTTCCATGGAATATTACACATGGAAGATTGTCCTCTTGTCCCCTTTTTTGTCCTCATTTTTGATTATGTAGGTGTTTTTTCCATTTGGATCAGGGAGTTGAATGACACTGACAGTGTTAGGGCAGGGCCCAGAGAAAACCATACGCACTGCATGTGGGTGTGTGTCATCATGAGAAGGAGTAACGTTTTGAAAGTATTATCTGTTATGAGTCATGAACTGCAATAGCCTACTCATAGAAAAATGGGTTTTTCTTTCATTTCTGAGGTCTAGTTTGATCTTGAAACTTTCCAGTTGGATCTTAATGAAATTTGTGCTCATAGCGTCAGATCTACATACATTAAAATGCAGAAAAAGAACAACTGTTTACCATAATCTGGGAAATATTTAATGTCTTCATCAGCTTTGGACATTGTACTGAGTCATTGCATTTGTTAACACTGATGATGGGTGTAGGCAAATACTTTTGCTCATAATCATTTAATTCTTTGAATGAATTAATTGACAAACCCATTTATGTCAAAAAATATCAGCTGGATCAAATACATGCAGACGGAAGAAAAGGAATGAGTGTTGCTGTAAAACATAACTGTAAGTCAGTGTGAGTCACAGGATGTAGGCCATGAGGTGAGCGAGGGATGAAAGGGGGGGGGGGCTCTCCGGATTCCAAAACAAACTGCTGGCAATGATCAGGGTGGAAATCTGCAGGTCTAAATCTGCAGGCGTCTTCAGCAGCGCGAGCAGTGAGGCAACACTTTACAAATACCAGAGATAGTGTTGAAGCAGTACATTTTATTTGTTCCTAGAATCAGTCCTCTGGTTTTAGAACTATTTACTACTACTGAGTACATGTTGTACAAGCCACAACTACTACAAGTACATTTAGGGTACAATAATATGTTTTCTTTAAACTGTGTTTGGAAACTGTTGCCTTTGTGTGTGTGCGTGTGTGTGTGTGTTTGCGCACGTGTGTCTTTTTAAATTTTAGTCAACGTTTAGTTAACGTTTTGATCTAACATCAGTGAAATTAAAAATGTGACCAAAAATGTGCTTAAAGAAATTGCAGATACTGTTATAAATTACTCTTAAAAGACACACCCACTTAAGAATTATTTGGTTTGCGGTTTGGCCCAGAATTTAAAGGGGACCTATTATGCAAAACTCACTTTAGTTATAATAGGTGTATGGGCTATACAAAACATGTTCATGAAGTTCTTTGCCCCAAATCACTCTCACATAAAGAGATCTCACCAGCTTTATTACTGACAGTTTCAGTCCCTTTCAAAATGAGCCATTTAAGGGCTCTGTCACTTTTATGCAAATAAGCTGTTGCTGGCCA
>JBBPCX010000141.1:25170228-25187754 GCA_037974365.1 Hydrocynus forskahlii | reverse complement strand
AAAGGCAGTTCTGACGTGTCGTAGCTGGAAACAGCTCCCTGTGTGTGGTTGTGTAGGTATGTATGTCTATGTAGAGTCCTGCTTGTCTTTAATATAACTGTCTAGTGGATTTGAACATAGTGTTAATGGAAGCTCCTATATGCTTGTATCTATAAAATACAGTTTTGTGGGCTGTTTAATAGAATATAGAGTCATATACTTGTGATAGACACTTGTATGTCTCTTATATACAGATGTTTATACTGGAGTATATACATGTCTCTTGTACACAGACGTGTATACTGGAGCTTCTGTATGGCCATCTAGAGTCTTGTATGTGTGTTTCTTATACAAAGGTGTATATACTGGAGTCTATACAGATCCATCTAGACTCTTGTTTGTGTGTCTCTTATACAAAGGTGTATATACTGGAGTCTATACATATCCATCTAGAGTCTTGTATGTATGTCTCTTGTACACAGATTGGGACTCAGTATTAAGCTTAATCTTACAGATTTAGGAATATCCAGAATATACAGTTGTGTGGACAGTAAGCTGTGTTCATAGAGTTCAGTATGTCTAATAATAGAAGATGGCATGTCTTTAATATACAGATGTGTGGACTGAACAGTAGGCTGTGTTGATAGAGTTCAGTATGTCTAATAATAGAGAACTATATGTCTTTAATATACAGACGTGTGGACTAAATGCTAAGCTATGTTACAGAAATCAATGCCTTTAACAGAAGACTATATATGTTCAATGTACAGATGTGTGGTATACTGTTCCACAGAGTTCATCATATTTATCATAACAGAGGCCTATGTGACTCCATGATAATTATGTGTGTTTAATAACGAAGTTTCAACTGGAGTAGCCTACATACGGGATGAGTCGTACCTGAGTCATGACTGATCTTTGGGAGTTCTGTGGGTGTGCGAGCAGAACGTTGCAACAGAGTTGGAGTGGACAGAAACTTATTAAAATAGCAAACTGTGTAGTGTGTTATGTGGCTTTAACACACTTTTGTAGTCGAACTAGTTGCTCTTAATTGTAATAAGTACGTAATGTCATTCTTGGAAAGTACTAAAACCATGGGAAACAGTGTGTGATGTTGGGTTGACAGAAATAGCACTGAGTTTAACATTTACTCCACTGGGTCATTCTCAGCAAGTCCCTGTGGTACAGAAGAGCAAAACCTAGAGTGATGAAGTGACATTAATTGAACAATGCATGGCCATTCAAAATTTGGAATTTTTCTGTGAAAGGCCTGGGAAAGACCAAAATGTTTAAAATATGCATTCAGATAAAACAGGAATGTTACAGTGTATGTTCATGTGTTCTGATTGTTGCTATGACTTTAGTTAAAACTGTATCTCCCAGTGGAAAGAGTCTAAATTAAGGGTCTTTGATGGTATAAGAACATGGAGATGACTAGACCTTTTAGAAATAAGGTGACTAACTGTCTTGAGGTCCTGAAGTATAGGAGCCATATTTTCTGTTAATGAACTAGTTTGGATTATTAATAGATTATTGTCTCCGGATAGAAATGGGTCTTACATCCCTTTCAGTCTTGCAGTAAATTCATTTTGTTCCACTTTTACAAACTAGGCAAGGATGAAGATGTTCATCTACAAGTATAAAATGTGGGAAACTTGTAATTCCTTTGGATATGTTGTTGCATTTTAGTGTTTGTTTAATTTCTGCCTCATTAATCCTAATCTGTTCAACTCATTGAAATTTTTGCTGTTGGTTTACTTTTGTGTTTTGCAATCAGGCACGTACAATGTACCAGGGTGTGCTCCTATGTTTACGCAGGGTAATTTTTGTTCTGTGTTGAAGTGACTGTATGGATTCACGTACTTGTGCATGCACACGTTTTATTGATTTTGTGTTGAAAACTGTCATGTGAGAGAACAGATTGTTGTGAAATGTTCTGACGGGTACCAGCACTGTGTCATAGCATTGAGTCAAACTGGCTTAAGCCAGTAGTGTTTGTTTTTGTGTGGGATGGCCATGATAATGGAGACTTCCTTCAGGTGCTCCGCCTGTGTTTCTGTGGCTTCACTCATTCATACCTCTGTCTTGTCCATTAAGTCAGAAGCCTGACCTCATGTATGAGCCCTTCCTGTTGAAAATACACAGGCATTCTCCCCATCACAAAAGCACAAAGACCTATTCATGCCGTAAAGTGGCTCCATTCATGTACATGGGGGTTATTTAGTGGGAGAATTAAAGATTGTAAGCTTCAGCCTTTCCCAGTTTTGACTGAAGCAAAGCAGAGGCTGAGCATGTGATGAGTTGCATAATGCGCTCTACCTTGGTATTTCATTGATTTCATTATGGATTTTGCTGGAATACCAGCCCCGCTTGTCCTGAATGGGTTTGTGTTTTAACGCAGATTGTCCTGAATGCCTAGTGGCTGAGGTGTTTAGTATTCATATGTGCACAAATGAAACAGCAGAAAACTTGTCTTGTTTGTAGAACACAATACTGACACAAGTATGCATTTCTCAGTATTTCTCAGTAAAGGTTTGAGAGGTATCTGGTTTGATTTAAGTGACAAAGAAGGCTATTTGAAGAAAAGCTGATATTTTCATGCCACAATGATACTATACAGGATGTAAATGCTATCTCCTCAACACGTTTAGCATAAATGTACCATAGTCCACCTAAATTATATTTTTTAAGTTACATTGACTCTTTACAGTCTTTCTTGATTCAAGGTTTTACATTTTGAAAAGGCATTTGCAAATGATGCCCCCGGTACACAACTGAACCTTAAGAACCTTGTTGTACTTTTGAAAGTATATTCATGTTGTTTGTACCTTAGGTTGAGACTATAATACATCAGAATCAGTACTTTTTGTCTTACAGTATAGATGCCTCAAATTAGGAACAACATTTTTGCCCATTGTGAGTCTTAGGCTTTTCTCATCATGTAAAAACAATTTTGGGTTTTTTTTTAATTAAAGGATTTTAAGGTATATGTGAACATTGTTAAAGTTTCTAAACATACCATTCAGTTCACCAATACATTATCGAGATTTCCCATGGGGGCCCCACCTCACAACTTACAGGACTTAAAGAGCTTATGTCTTGGTACCAGATACCACAGCACACCATCAAAGGTCTTGTGGAGTTTTAATGCCTCAATGGGTTCGAGCTGTTTTGGTGGGATCTGCATAACGTTAGGCAGGTGGTTTTAATGTTATTGCTTATCGGTGTATATACATACATTGTGTGTGTGTGTTTGTATGTGTGTTTGTGTGTGTGTGTGTGAGTGTGTGTGTGTGTACTTTCAGGCTGAAGTTACGAGGAGTGTTTCTGCTTGAACTGCTTTTTGAACGAAACACAGTACAGAGCAATCAGAATTAATCATTTATAAATCAGCCTTAAAGACACAGGGACAAAAACAATCCAAGGAGAAATAAAGTTGAAAAGTTGTCATGTAAAACATTTTACTGCCCATTTGTGATAGTAACCATTCAGTGTCATAACAAATGAGCTTTCAGCTTTGTTCATTTTGAGACCTGTGATTTGTGATCCTAGCCTGGAGCATTTGGCAAAGTTCATCCCAAGTGGGCCAGTTTTAAAGGGGCCTGTGGCAGGATATTACTCTCTAAAATTAGGAAAGGTCTGACTGGTGGTGCTGTTAAAGGAGGGAGGGGAGGATGTCTGAGACCACCCTACTGCTGACCTCAGGGTGGGGTGATTAGGATACTTCAAACAAGCCTCCCTCAGACGTACATAAAAGAGTTACATATTACAGTGTAGTAGTGTCACCAAGGGTGTATTTGGGTATATTGTCTGTGGGATAAAGGAAAAATAAAATTTTAATTGTTCTCATATTTTCTTACCACAGGCTTTTAGACTGGAGAGCTGGAACTCATTTATTTTTCTGAATGGAACAAGGAGCCTCCTGGATTATGGATATTACAAGTCTGAGACCAAAAAAGATCAAAACACTCTGAAGTATCTTCAATCTTTTCTAAAGCATGGCTTCAGCCAAACCATACTGGGACCAGCACCATGCTATGAACAGGTAAGTGTCAGCACACACACACACACACACACAGACACAAACCCACAAAACACACCCTAAATAAGTGTTAATTATTTAAAAGCTGTGTTCTCACAATGAAAAAAAAACCTTTGAATTTACCTGATTTGAATAATTCCAAAATGTACGAGTTGCAAAATGTCCAATATATTTCACCGATACAAAATATTTGCCTAACAGTCTCTTATTTAGCAGTAAAGCGTGCATTTGTGTAAAAGTTAATTCATATGAAAGTGATGAATCAAGTAAATGAAAAGCAGAAAATTTTCATTGCATGGACTTTGACTGCAGTGTGCGCCAGAATACCAGAATAAATGCTGTGCTTTATATAGCGGTTAGCCAGTTTTTAACACTATCCTTTTCCCCTCAGACATCCTGTCCTTTACATGTTTAACCATCACTCCATGTGCAACATGTACACAAAATGTTCATAATTATAATGATATAATCTTTCATTAAGCATGTGTAATGAAACCAGTGTAATGCAGTTACACATCGGAGCAGTCATGGTGTCATTGTGGCACTATTGTGATTTATTTGCATACTTTTGTTGGGTGGAAAATACACTGCCTTGGTCTTCCTGTACTGCAAGATTCAAGCCATCTCCCATTTGTGTTCCACAGCATGTACTTTTGTTTTGATGCTGACTCCATAGAAAACAACCTGAAAACACATCAGCACAGCTCGACCTCTGTGGGTTTTGAAAGTAAGTGAATGACGTTGAATCTAGCAGCACACTCGGGCCTTACTGGTGGGAGTGAGGGCGAATATCAGAGTTTGGTCACTGTCTGTTCTTCTGCCTCTGAGGCGGATGTTTCTCAGGAAGTTCAGAAGGTTATGGGAAGCCAGAGGTTTATCACCTTCTGCTCTGATAAACGGTTCCTGGAGTATTTTTTTTACTATGGCTTAATCTGCTTGTTACTGAGTTGGCACCATGTTTGTATTTTTTTTATATAGGCCTGTTCAAGCAAGATTAGTTTTACTTGCTGTGTAAAAATTAAAGTCAGGTCAGCTATAAAGTTTTAAACAGCAAGAGCTAAATTATATTGTTTACTAAACTGCGAAGGCATAATAAACATGTTAGAAGAAGCTTTTGAAACCAGTTACTTAAAAATCTGTGCAGACAATTTTAAGTTGATTTGACCTTTACGTTTAATCTTTTATGTTCTACCTTTATATTTAGTAATGTGGTAAACAAGTGGTTGCCGATGACCTATATGACTTTAATTCGCTTTAAAAATATCCACTGTAAATAGGCTTGTAGAAATGTCTGAACCCGGAACCTTGCCAGTAAAATTAGTTAGAAGTGAAGTTAATTAGAAGTGACCTCATGGTATGGAATTGTAATAAAACCAGTTAACAAACATCATTTCTTTTTGTGCAGCTGGAAGGCAGGGCCCATACTGCAAAAACTGAGCATTACTTATCCCCAAAGCAGGCCAGCTGTAAGCTACAGCATATTTTGTTTTCTGTCATGCTTGCTGTGGGTCGTAGTTTTGTTACTGAGAGTTGTGCTTGTCATGTAAAAGGGATGTCCATAGGTGGGCTGTAGTATTTTAATCTGTGGTCATTTTGAGAGTTAACACATATACTGGATCTTATACAAATCAGCCAGTCGGATCCCCAAAAGCCCCCTGGTAAAACGGTTCTAGCTCAAATAGTGCTTAGGGCAGCTTTTGTAAGACCCAAGAGCATGTACAATTGCATGTTGTAAATTTATGGCTTGCGTAGGCCACGCATGATTTTAAAACCATGCCACGTTGTGCTTCTCTTTCTGTCTCTCAGGAAGGATGTTTGGCTCATATTCTTCACACAGTCCCAGCAACCAGCGTCAGGCTGTAAAGGCTGCTGATCCTACACAGCTATTCTCCTCACTGCACAGCCCACCTGAGGGAGACCAGGTTGTTCCATCCTTCCAGAAACTTTCAGTTTATGAACAAGCGCCCCCGTATTCTCAGAGGAGAATCTCCAAGCCTTTGCCTCCTCTCCCAGACTTGGGAGACTTATCTTCTGATGAAGCTGTAGACAGTGAGGTGGAGTTCTTCTTCAGCAACAGCGAGAGCCAGCTGCTGGTGTCCGATTGCACCTCAACACCTTTACCCTTCCGATATGGCGTTCCCGGTAGGCGGAGTTTCCGTGGTT
Source organism: Hydrocynus forskahlii (assembly GCA_037974365.1). Taxonomy (NCBI): domain Eukaryota; kingdom Metazoa; phylum Chordata; class Actinopteri; order Characiformes; family Alestidae; genus Hydrocynus; species Hydrocynus forskahlii. The sequence goes on along the minus strand of JBBPCX010000141.1, from coordinate 25,181,570 downwards.
GCGGCCAGATCAACTATGCCTATTGTGATGGTCTGCAGGAGCCGGAGAAAGCAAGTGGACAGAAGTCTGAGCAGGTCATCCATCGAGACAGGGACAACTTGAAGCAACAGGAAAGGCCCCAGCGGAAGTTGCGCCGGACTCTTTCAGGTCCTGCTGGATCCTTTAAACCTTCCAACCTCCGATTGGCAAGCCTCCAGCACCCGTCCCACAGTAATCCACAGGAGAAGCCTGAAGTTCCTCCTCGGATCCCCATCAAATCTCGTCTCATAAAGAACACTGACGAACAAGACACAGACCAGCCTCCTGAAATCCCACCTCGCCAGCCCATCTTCTACACCATTCCACGAGCTCCTAGTCCCAAGAGCCTTCCCATTTATGTCAACGGTGTGATGCCCCCTACTCAGAGCTTCGCCCCCAACCCTAAGTATGTGAGTAAAGCCCAGCAGAAGCAGAACTGTGAGGGTGTGCCTGCACCTCGCAACCCATGCATTCTGCCCATCATGGAGGATGGAAAAAAGGCCAGCACTACCCATTACTTCCTTCTTCCCCAGAGACCAGGCTACTTAGGCAAGTTTGAGAGGTTTTTCAAAGAGTCAGGCTCAGAAGTTGTTCACAGTGGATGTTAAGGGCATCTGGCAGTGTTAGGCTAGTTAGAAATCCTCAGTTTACCTGCAAGCCTTAAAATCTGACTGATTCTGACAGTATTTAGGTGCTTAATTTTATTAATCCCTATACCATGCCACCTCAACATGACTAAAAAGACTAAAAAGAAGTGGCAGGTCATATTTGCTGGACATTGTGAAGCTATTTTCTTCTTCTTTTTTGGGTCATTCACTAATGTCAAAATAATTTAAATGCTGTTTTGTTTTTCTTTCTTTTAGTATTACTCAGTTTAGAGTAGTCCTTTCTAAAGGATTTCACCTCTGAAGGATTTCATATCTCTTTGTAATGGTTTACATGTAACACTGGTTGGTATAAGCTGGCCTTATACTGTACTTCATGTAATTATTCCGGAGCTGAATGCTGTAGGAGTGTCATTGCATGGCCCTCAGATTATGTCCTGTCATGTGTGCGTGTTGCTGAGAGATTAATATAGTATTTGCACTCACCAGCTGGTAGATACATGGAGCTGGACAATACAACTCTAGGTGTGCCCAAGTATGTCCACTATGTTTTAATACTCATAGCCTGTTCTTTGACTGTATTTTCAGTCAGTGATACAACGTTTTTCAAGGAAAAGTAAAAGATTGACTAGAGCTGCTGTTTTGAATTGATACATGTTTTCTAACACATCATCAATAATGTCCCAGGAGATCAGTCTCACAGAGGGCTGACCCAAATGTCATGAATATATACCATAACCAGACTGTCTCTTTTTCTGTAGCTCCAGCAGTAGTATTTAAATTGTTCGACCTGAGTGAGAAAAGTTCAACGGCAATGTTCCTTATTACTCTGACACAACCTGTACTTTAACACGTACATGTCATGTATTTACCCACCCATTTACTCACTCTTGGTATTTGCTTAGTTAACTTGCTTGACCGTTCTCCGGTCATTAAGCCAGTCATGTGAAACTGCATTTGTTTACTTGATGTATTGGAATTTGTTTGTCTTTTCTGTCTTTGTTGTAACAGAAGCTGCAACTGTATTTATCCATGGCTTATTTGTTCACATATGAAGGCTCATGATCATTAACTGTTTTTTTTTGCTGTGGTTGCACTGCAATGCACTGTCTTTAGAAATGTACAGTATTTGAGTACTATTTTCACACTATGCCTGTGATCTATTTAAAGAAATAAAGTGACTTATTTATCAGTAAACCGCATCCAGTTGTTGCTAATATTCAGCCATACTGCGATATGTTTTCTTGAGTTCTGAAAATGTTCAGGTTTATATATAGACTTATTGTTTTAGGTAATACAATTATAAAATAAATGCATTACTAATTGTGTCAATTAACATGGAGGAAAAATACTGTACTTTAACCATATCAGTTACTGTGACATTACAGATTCTGTGTCATGTGTAACTTTATGTTTGGAAATATACTACTTTTCAAAAGTTTAAAATCAATGTCTTCAATAATATACTAATAAAATTGATAATATCCTAATAATATTGGTTTTAGATGGATTTATGAGATAAATTCACTGTGCTAGTGCTAAAAAATGCATAGCTTTCAAATAATTTCTTGGAAAATATAAAAATAAATCTCAGCAGAGATCAACAGACCTGAGATTATTCTAAAATGACAGATAAAACTGGATAACGTCCACAATGATGTTTGAATAAATTTAACATCCAGAATGCCTCGTATTTGAATAACGGCGATTGCATTTTGAGGCAGATAACTTGGCAATTACTGTAAACAGAATTACAGTATAGTATAGCCAATATTAACCCAATAAATAATATTAATGAAAACTGGCCCCATATCCTTCTTAATTTTCCTTGCAGGTCCATTTATGACATTCATCTGGTTTTATGTACCAAAACCCAAATCATTCAAATACAAATGCATTTTACAACCAACCAGCACATATATGTAAATGATCTCCTTTGGCTTCCTTGTATCGTGCCTCTTTCAAAAAGCAGTCTGGCCTGAAACACTCCTTATGAGCTCATTGTGAAATGGCCTGGCTAGGGTGTGTAAGCTGAATAAAAGGATATATGTGGAAGAGCTTTCATGACATCACAGATTCAGAACAGGCCTTGTTTTTAAGCTATAAAGGTATTGAATCTTTAATGGGGCTTATGTACTGCAATAAACTCTCTATTTCAAAAAGGAGGAAAATTCAGTTTTCTGTGACATGGCCCTTTTAAACCTACTCTGTATAAAGCTATTATTATGTATTAGAAAGATTTATATAAATGATTATTAACGTTTGTTTAAAGCATGGATCTTTGTTTTTGGTGATAAAGAATATCTACAGATATTTGTTGTCTTTCAGTGCTACGTTCATGAATTGGTTCTCACACTGCCTTATCAGTTTCTAGGATGTTTTTAGAGGTCATGTCCGCTGTTATGGATGCTGCATGGCGTTATCTCTCTGTTGTTTGCCCTGAGCAGTCATAATGAACAGATTGTTAAACTCTTGGCTCTGTTGCCTGAGTCACTTCCTCTGACTGCCAGCACACCAATGTGACAAATGTCACAAAGATGTGGTGTCTTTCGCATAAAGCTGCACTCAATGAAGACCCTTCAATCCAAAACATATGTTTATCCACTGGCCAGCTGAAAGGTTCTGTGGGCTCCAACAGCTGTGCCACTTCACTGTTAGTAAAAGAACCCAGCCTCTGTCCTTTTAGAAACATCTTCATTTGTTAAGCTCAGAAGCATTAGACATTTTAATAACAATTATTTTGTCACAAGAGTTATACTACCACCAAAGTGGTGCTTATTCTGATGCAGCTGGACTTCAAGGGCCATGAGTACCATCAGGTCAACTCCAGATAACCATACAGATAGTTTTCTTCTTAAATATTCAGTTTTTCTGTCTGTGCCTTATTCATTGTATCTCATTATATTCATTATATTTATTATATGTACCCATCTGTTTTGTAGATGCCCATTCTCATTGTCTGTTGCCTTCATGTATGGCAAGCCTAATGGTTTTTCCAATAGATTCAATGGTTCTTTGCAAAAAATATCCAAAACAAACATACACTATGTGGACAAAAGTACTGTGACACCTTCACCAAAAGGGACTTTAATGACATTCAAATACACAGACTTTGGTCCTGTGTTTCTGTTGGTATTTGTGCCTATTCATTCTATAGAGCATTTATGGCTGATGTTGTTGTACAAGAAGGCCTGGCTCGCAATCTCCATTCCACTTCATCCCAAAGGTGTTGGATGGGGTTGAGGCCAGGGCTCTGTGTGGAACGGTCAAGTTCTTTTACATCAAACTCATCCAGCCATGTCTTCATGGAGCTTTGTGCACTTGGACACAGTCATCCTTGAAGTCATGCTGGAATAGAAAAGATTCTACCCCAAACTGCGTCCACAAAGTTGGAAATGTTTTGGTTGTCCAAAATGTCTTGGTAAACATTAAGACTGCCCTTCACTGGAAGTAAGGGGTTTAGCCCAAACCCTGATAAACAGATGTGTCACAATACTTTTGTCCATAGAGCGTAACTTAAATTTGACTATCTGGGCTTTGAATGAGAGATGATGCTTGATTTGGTTAATGATCATTTTATTTGCTTTCTTTGCCATCCAAAGGTTCCCTCCAAAGTTCCAGTGCCAAAGATCAAAGGCACCAGTACTTTTCATGTCCCACTCTTTCATTTTGCTTCTGAGACAAAACAAAGAAAAGACAAATTCTGACCTTTCTTTGTAGAGACCATTGTATGTGAAGATGTTTCAAGCTCAGTCATCCTCGTTCTGCCAAGTGCCAATCTGTGTCATATTTGTTGGCTGCAGGATCCTTGGGGGTTAATAATTGATTCAAGTAGGCAAACGCTGTGGTAAATCATTGGCAAAGCTGAGCTGAAGTTCTATGTTTTCTCAGTTTTTTTTGTTCCCAACCTTCTCCTGATTCGTGATGAGCCATCTGCATAGTGAAGGTTCCTGATGAATGCTTGATCATCTTACTCCAGTCCTGCTGGAGTATGTTCAGAAAACAGGTTGAAAAATATGATGCTGGGATGTAGCCTTGTCTAACTCTTTTGCTGAATTGGAAACAGTCAGTTTGTCCATTTTTTGTCATGACAATTTAGGATCAACAGCCACAGTCAGGAAAAAATGGACAAACTGACTGTTCCACATTAGAACAATGAGATGCTGAACCAATTTTCATGAAGTCATTGTATACTCTCACATGGTTGAGAGTTTTGCAGTAGTTAGTGACTTCCTTTTTGAATTCTTTTGGGTTCCACTTGCATGTCTGACAGTCCTATGCATTGCTTACACCAAACATCCAGTCTAACCACAGATCAAGATCACAAATAGCACCTAACAAATTTAGGTTCTCATGTTAATATAAACTGGAAACTTCACTACACTTCCATAAGGAAATCATTAGTTCAGCCTCCTTTTAGCTCCTATTTAAGTTGTTTTTGGTTCTGCTTGGTCAGTATACGAATGATTTTGACAGAAGATATGTTTAGGCTGCTCTGTCAGCTCTTCCTATAGCTATAATTTCATAAGGATGGGATTATGCTTAAATAAATGATGACAGAGCACTGGCCACTGTTTCCAGCTCACTTTTGATAGAGAACACTGCCCCCTGGTGTCTACATGCTGCATGTGCTAATCGTACGAATTCTGTCAAGATACACTATATGATCAAAAGTATTGGGACGGCTGACCATTCCACCAACAAGGACTAAAATGATTATGCATTCACATATGTAGACTTTTATACGGGGTTGGGTCCCCCTTTGCAATTATAACAGCTCCCATTCTTCTTGGATGGCTTTCCCTAATATTCTGGAGTGTTTCCGTGTGAATTTGTCTTCATTCATTATGTAGAGCATTTATGAGGCCAGGCACCCTATGGGCCAGTCACGCTCTTCCACACCTAATCCAACCAGCCATGTCTTTATGGACCTTGCTTTGTGTGCTGAGGCACAGTCATGCTGGAATAGAAAATGTTCTTCCCCAAACTGTGTCCACAAATTTGTAAGCATGGTGTTGTTCAAAATATCTTGGTAGGCTGAAGCATTAAGAAAAACACGTGTGTCCCAACACTTCTGTCCAATTAGTGTAAATTAGCATCACACTTTTATAGGCTCTGCTCCCTGACAAATGCAACATACATTCCTCCAAACTTAAAACTTCAGAATCTTCTTAAATGAAATGAACGTTTCTATTTCTTTATTTTTTCCTTTCTTTTCATGTACAGGTCCTCAATCACTGCCCAGCAGGTGGCAGCAGATGATTAAATGTCCAGTGTGTAGCGTAGAACTTCAATGAAAACACTGGGTGAGTGGAAGTCCTGAGGTCTTTTTGAGCCTCTTAAACACTGAATATCAAGAGCATCTTGTATCTCAGTTAGAAAGTGTTTATTACTTAATCCATGGTGTCTATGACTGTCCATTCTTGCAAAGGTCTTCACGCATTCTGATGTTCCAGAGAGAGAGTTATTGGTAACCATAACCCCTCAGCAATCATATATCAAATTATTCCCACAAAATACACTTTTGTGTCATTTTTTTCATTTTTCTTTTAAAAAATGTGGTTGACATCAGCTTGAATGTAGTCTATTTCTTTTGAAGTCTCTTTTTTTCCTCAGATCCAGTTCAGTTCCAGTTACATTTAATCAGGGACCCACGGTAAACAGTTCTGTTATAGAGTCTGCCATCTCACACTCAAAGTCCAGGATCAGTTTTGAAATTTGCAGTTTCACGATACAGGTCAACAAGGTGAGAGCTGTTGACAGCAGGTCGCAAAGCAATTTGTGAATTTTCATTCTTCAGCTTCACAGATTCCAGAAAGGCCGCCCAATTATTCCCTTCCCATCAGATTTTTCCATAGTCAAGGACAGTAAAAGCCCAGGGATAACTGTACACTAACTCATGCATTTCTGAAATATTAACCCTCTTATTGTGTTCCGGTCAAGCAGAAGCTGCCTAGAAACGAATTAGCAAGCAAATCCTACACCACAGCAAGCACCTAGCAACACCCTAGCAACCACTTTGTATACCATAGTAACCACCTAAAAACTCCCAAGCAAGGACCTCAGCCACCATAGCAACTGCCTAGAAACTCCTGAGCAACCACATTGTATCTGACAGCAACCATCTGGAAGCTCCTGAACCACGTACAACCTCCTACACGCAGCAACTGGCTAAAAACTACTTAGCAACTACCTCCTAAACCATAGCAACCGCCTAAAAACTACTTAGCAACCCACTCTGACACTTTTTATACCTTAGCAACCACAAAAATACTTTGTCTATTTTCTTTACTAAATAAATCGTAACTGTCACTTTTGACCGGGAACATGACAGATGTTATTTTGTGCCACTTTTTAAGAAAATTTAAATGGTTTAAAAACATTGTTGGTTGGTAAACACTGAAATTAGGTAGTCTGTGAACAGTACAAAATGTTTCATCTTAGTATGTGTTACAGTCAACATAATCTCTCTATAATATTTTTTCTTTAAAACGAGTTGTGTGACCTTAGGTCAGGCCTGTCCAAAATCCGGCCCGCGGGCCAGTCACGGCACGCTGCCAGATTTCATATGGTCTGCAGTTTCGGTCCTATAATGTGTTATTTATGACTCGCTAGCTCTGTCAGAATAAATACAGGGTGACACAGAAAAACGGGAACTTTTGAGATGCGTAGTGGCAGCCATGTACAGTTGGCAGCACTACGGAAGGGGGACTGTGAGCTGTAAACAATCACGCCATTCAGTAATAATGGAGAAGTGGACTGTAGACAGCGTGCTTTTGCGATAAAAATGTTTACTATTTTTATTTGTTTGCCAAAAGTTCCCGTTTTTCTGTGTCACCCTGTACATCATAAAACTTTATAAAATTTAATTCCTCCTTTCACCACACGGTGGCAGCACCATTCTAACGCTCTCTGGCTCTGCATCTGTGCCGCAATCCCTCCACTCATTTCTGCCATGGCGACAGCAAAGAAAAAGAGAAGTTGGCTGTTATTTTATTAAACTCTTGAATAAGATTTGGTTGTAACTGTTGACGTTATGTACCTGTAGATGTGACACAAACTATTGCTTTCTGAAAGGCAAAATTCACTTGTTTTAAACTTTAATGACAACAGACCACTTTGCGTTACTTATAACTCCTGTTTAAATGTTCATGAGGCAAAGATATTTATCAAATTCATGGAAATTTAAGGTATTGTATACAGTTTGTTCAATGTTATCTGGCTCTCCAGATATTAATGAAAGGCAGAATTGTGTTTTTAGAGTTGTTCACATCTGTCTGAGTGGATCATATGTGGTTACATTGCCATTTGTAAAATGAATGTAATTGTGACAATGAAATTTGTTTTATAACAGTGTGTATTTTCATGTAACTTTTGTGGTTAAAAAAATGTCAGAAAGAACGATTGGCCCCCAGGCATCTTCACTTTATCAAATTTGGCCCTCTTTGCAAAACGTTTGGACATCCCTACCTTAGGTGAATGAGTCCTACAAGCCATAATTAGCTAATGGAAGTTCAAAACCAGTAATGGTCACATAAATTTGAGTTAGTAGAAAGTTCCAACACAACATTAGGTAGTAATATTTATGTTATCATGGATTTATAAGCATAACTAACATGTTCCCAGTCAAAAGTGACCGGGAACACAAAGAGCGTTCAGCATAAATGAACACAATAGGAGGGTTAAATACAATGCAGAAAATGCATTGTCAAAGAAGAAAAACACTACAGAAAATAATATTTAAAAAAGACAGTTACAGCTCATGCTAGTTGTGTCTGAGGTTGTCTATGACACTCGCCTTTTAATCAGAATCAGAATCAGGAACCTTTATTGATCCCAGAAGAAACTGCATATGTAATGACTGCAAATACACAGAGACTCACAAACAAGAACTATATAAAATATAAATTCTAAAATCTATATAAAACTCTGTAGAAAAAAATTCAATGTGAAAATACACTATGCTATATACACACGTGCTGGGTATAAATGCTATAGATAAAGGTTGAACAAGTTTATTCTAAGAACTATAAAATCTTTGTGGAATTAAACATATCCCTCAGCAACCATGTGTAACTGTATACCACTATTTTAGATACTTACAAATTTTTGCAGTACTGTGTGTTTTCAGAAGCAAAACACATTTCCAACATAATGTTTCTATTACTGTAACTATGAAAGCGGAACACATATTGTAATTTAGTTTTAGATTTTCTCACATTTTGGCAGTAGTCGCAACATCTCTTGGTTCTTATAGCCATTATAGCTTTTTCAATAAGGATCAAGCTGCTTGCAGAATGCATTTTATGAAAAACAGTTTTTAAAACATTTTCTCATAACATTCGGTATAACAAGCCTCACTAAAACGTGTGTGCCCATTGATTCCACATAATTGTCTTCTGTATTGGCAACATTCACACACCCTGTGCTACAAAATTAAATGCTAATTAAATGCAAACGAATACTTTTCACGAGATCGTTTGTAAAACTAAATGTTCATATTTGGAGCACTAAGGAATAAATGTCTTACAGAGAACATGTCTACAGTCAGCTAGACAGGATAACAACACCTACATGAAATCATTAAAGCAAAAACCAAGCAGTCCATCACATTCTGATCAGAAATTTCTGCTGGAAAGGATTCACCCCTTTGCCAGCCTATTTAGACTTCCTATAATATACATGTAGATTCAATAAACTTGTAAGTAGAACATTATTACATGTTAAACCTGTGGATGCTTACATAAGGATATAGTTTCATTAGATGAATCAGTTGCAAAGTTACAACACACTTATTTAGAGTTTTGAGCATCAAATTAATACTCACACTGAATAAAAAGTCAAATTATTCAACAGCTTATGAAGCTCCAGGATGTTTCCACATTTAATATCTCTCAATTCTTTTAGCCATTTTTCAGAGCTCTGTAAATAGGATCAAGCAGCATTTTATAAAAACAGTTTAAAAAATAACATAATATCATGACAAACATCACTAAAAAAGAGGGCTATTGTTTTCTTAGCATTGTCTTCAGTATTGGCACAAAACTTCAATATTGTGTTGCAAAACCTAAGTAAATGTACTTTGTAGTTTCGAAAACACATCTAAATGCTCATATTTTTCCAGACATAAGGTCTACATCCCAGTGGGGTAAATGAAGGAGCACCAGAAGCGATATTATTTTTGACAAAATTGACTACTTATGCCAAATAAAGACTGAAGATGTTGTTCAACCAAACGTCATTGTCATGCACACTAGTTTTTGTGTGGAAAAAAGCACAAATGAATAGAGACTCAGATAATTATGTAGCAAATAAAATGCATCTTGCATGGTGGATCTGCCCTGCTCGATCAACAAAATGCAGACATTGATCCCAGAGGTGGCTCAGCGCCGCATGAAGGTCTCATGCTCCTCTGGATTCCAAGACTGTTCCACTCATAATCATCTGTGAAAGAACAAGTTAGCCGGAATGACCTGATCTCAGGCCAATAAAGAGCGAAAACAAAAAAAAGACGGCCCACCATACTAAATTAGCTATGTTTACACTGCTTTCACCAACACAGGACTGTGTGTTTTGTGATGTTAGCCAAACATGTTATTTCACAGTAAATGAATGCGTTTATTTATTTCTCCATATGCACAATCTCTCAGTAATGAGAAAAGTTATGAGCGGCAGCTCAAATGCTTTCAATGTGCCTTTCACTGCTGCTAATAGCAAAACGCTATCATGTGATAAATGTCAAAACCCAGAGCACAAAAAACCTGAGAGATTAAAATGAATCTTTACAAAGGAAGGAACTCTATTTAAAAGGTCTTGTAAAATTCTCTTTTAAGTGTCTTAGAAGAGAATTCTATGAAGATATGACAAACCTTTTATTCTCAAATGTTCAATTTGTAGTCTAATCAAGTAGACCCCTTTGACAATTAACTTCACATACTGCGTGGATTTATGAATATGCCTAATGTAGTTCCTGTCTTTTTAATATACATTTGCGTGGGAAGCATGTCTGTGGGAACACACATGTGAAATATATCACAGTATTTCTTAAAAATCCATCTCCTCTATGACAGCTCCATATGCTTGAGCTGTTTTGGCATTTCTCTCCACTATTTCAATTAGATTATCATTTGAGCTAACATTTGTGTTTCAGGGTTTCAGCCTTTTACTGTATCGTCTACGCTGGCGCAGTACGGATGACAACTAAATTGTGAGTAATTTGATTTGAATCATTCTGGATATCCTGTGGAAAGGTTGACAAACCACTCAGACTAATGAGGATAAAACTAGGATATAAATCAATGTTTAAGCTCTTTAGATGGTCCCTAAGTGGAGTGGTCTTGCTAAAATCTTTGGTCAGTCTGATGCTTGTTTGTGTATTGTTCAGAATTTGCCATGCAGACTATTGTGTTTTTAAAATTCTTTCTCTATGAAAAAGAAGAAGAAGAAGAAGAAGAAGAAGAAGAAGAAGAAGAGAATAAGTAAGAGGAAGAAGAAGAAGATGAAGAAAAGAAAAATTAGGAATAGAAGATGATGATGATATTGATGATGATGATAATGATGATGAAGATGAAGACAAGATGAAGACGAAGAAGAAGAAGAAGATGATGATGATGATGATGATGATGATGGTGATGATGATGATGAAGACAAGAAGAAAAAGAAAAGGAAGAAGGTGAAGAAAAAGAAGAAGAAGAAGAAGAAGAAGAAGAAGAAGAAGAA
>JBBPCX010000141.1:25126567-25153142 GCA_037974365.1 Hydrocynus forskahlii | reverse complement strand
ACACACACACACACACACACACACACACACACACACACACACACACACACACACACACACACACACATATACATATAACTTTTGTCATTTTAGGAATTTATTAAAATGTTGTCAAAGCCATAACTTACTTGACTCAAATGTGTAAATAATTTGCATCTTAATTACATTTTTTTAGAACAATTATTAACAAAAGTATGAGAGAAAATTCTTGATATTGCATAACTTTTAGTGGACTATTTTCATGACTGAAAAGGCAGTCTTTTCAGCAGACCTGTTCTGCTCTGTGCAGTGCAGAAGTGGAGCAGTAGAGCAGTGCAGCAGCCAGAATAAAGTTCTAAATCCACACCAACCAGGAGATACAGCTTGTGGAACGAATCAAATGAAGCTTCATAAAGCACATCCCAGCCTTTATGTGGAATAAAAGAACACAGCTCAGTGAAAAAGAGCTGCAAACTGCCTTCATTCTCTCACTGTTTCCCTCTCTTTCCTGTTACTACACACTGGTGTTTGGTTCCACCTTTAAGACCATCAGATTATGTAGGGTGGTTTCACCAGCTGTTAGGGTTTGCATCTGCTATTGCAGGAAATTTATAATCTTTTCAAAAATGGCAGTTAACATTTTCCATGTAAAAGTGTCTAGATGTGGATAAGACTAAGAGTAAAGACATAACTTATTCTGGATGTTTTTAAAGCAGAGGGTGTGAGAAATATAAGCATTGCCATGCTAACTTTCAAAACATTTGTTGTGAAAGGTCAAACACGGTGTAACACAAAGTCTTGTGGTGACTTCATGCTGGACAGATCTACTGACCTGTTAACCTGAGGCTGGTCCCACAAGCGAAATTTCCTTTTGTGTGTTTATGGGTGTGTGTGTGTGTGTGTGTGTTTGAATCTTTAAAGTGCAGAAACAGAGAGTAGGTGCGGGGAAGGCGAGGCTGCTGAAGGGAAATTGAGAGGCTTAAAGTCTTTGATCTTTGGTTGCTTTGGCTTATCAGAAACACTTGTGGTGACACAACGACAATGGGAGTTCATCATATTACCCAGCCAGTGCTGCTTTCAAGCCTGCCTGTCTATTAATTAAACTATGCCTTTCCATTTGAGGACTACAGGGACTATCTGAGCACCCATTTGAGCTTAGAATCTGTTTTTTTTTTCTTTTCTCATTCTTACAGGGACGAGCTCTCCCTGTTCACCAATTTCAGGAATACAACAGTATTTTTTATTATATAAAAGTACTCTGAAAAAAGTTATTGACTTAAATTAGTAAGCAAACAGAAAGATGAAGTCAAAGCATCACATTTTTCAATGTAAACAGACCCTCTTTTGATCAAAGTGAATCTTAACATAGCACAAGTATTCAGTTTAAGCCCTGCCATTTAATACTTCTTATATTTAGCTTGCTGGTTTAGATGGATCGAGTTAGAAATACTTGGTCACTGAAGGAGCCTGGCAGTGTGCAACAGGCCGAAGACCATCTGTGTACATCACAAGCCCCCAAATGAACAAATGACAAGGGAAACTCCTGCTGACAGCAATAAAAGTGTTGGCCTTCGGGCTTCCTATGTAGTGCCACAGAAGTGGTTTTGACGGCCCAGCTCACCATCTCCACAGTGCTGCACGCCTCTCATAAAACTCTCGGTGACCCACATAAAGACTTGGATGTCTGTTTCAGCCCCAAATGCCATTACAAGTGGAGGACTGGGAAGACCTTAGCCTACCACATACTGCTCTTCTGTCTGTGGAAAGGAAGCAGGCCTTGAAAACCCAAAGTGAGTTTTCTCACCGCTAAATTGCTTTAATTAGATCACACTAATTAACAGATCTACTCTTCATTATTGGTGGCATTCCCATTGAGCAGCCAATTGTTAAAACAAGAGTGTGTGTCTCAGTTTTTTAAATGAGGCTTTCGGTAGAATAGAAGCCTCTTACTATAGCTCTTCACCCAAAGCCCTCAAAACATGTTGATTTTTTTCCCCTTGCGTTATTGTCTGTTTGGATTTCTAATGCCATTAATGGTCTCTGTGGGAATACAAACATACCGAAAGAGGAGTTACCAAAGTGGAAAGGGGTTTTTTTTTGAATGGGGATGGGGGGAGTATGTGTCTCAGCCCACTCCTTTGCCATGGAGTGTTCAGTAGCTTTTCCTTAATCCCGCTTTCATTTTTGCCGACAAATGCCAAGAATCTTGTCCGGAGACCCAATGGGACACTGATGGACTAACAAAAGGGGGATCCTTCCACTAGGCTGCACAGGGCACTCATAAAGCCCTCAAGAAAAATAGTGTTAGGCCTATACATTTAGACCAGCTTTCAGACAATTACCGTCGCTACAGCTAGCAGGATTATTGTTTGTTTTGGAACTTCAATTACAAAACAAAACCTTATTTAGTCTGCAGGCTGCATGCACTGTGGGTGACAGACGTTGTAAATGTTCTTCAGTAATAAGTGGACAAAGGTCAACGCATCTGATTAGTAAAAATGTGCAATTCACAGTGTATCTGGGTGCTGTGTCACCGTGCAAAATTAGGCCTGTATGTCATATGGCTATTTAGGAAAAAAAAGTGTGACCAATGGGACGTTATGGGTCACAAATCATGGCCATATTCCAAAATGAAAACCTTTTTTTATTCTGTTCCAAGAAATTGCTGAAACACTTGCTACACACACCAATGCTCACTAGTTACCATAAATCCATTTTTGGTTAGGGTAAAATTTATTTTCCTAACTCATGTAGCCTCCCACGTTTCAATTGTTGTGATCAAAATAACTGTTAATATTAGTGGAACCATAGCATCTCAGGATGTAGGCTAGAGTCTGTGGTTTAAAGACACTCTAAAAAAGTCAATTATCTGCTATTATTCTGTTAAATAAGCTTTGTTCTCTGAATGGTCTACTGATTTGTTTGAGCAAAGTTCCTTCTAATGTCTCACAGCCTCCTCGGCCGACTTAAATACAGTCACTTGAAATGGTAGGAAAAGAAAGGGGAAACTCTGTTGTTTAGTGTCTTTTTTTTAGCTCCACTGCATCAGCCATTCAGGCAAGTTGATGAACTCCTCCAAAAGTTTATTAAGAGGAGGGAAACAAAAGGGCCCAAAACCTTTCGGCAAGCAGGGAGACAGTTTATAAACTGGCGGCCATTGTTCCTCAAAGGCAGATGCATGAATACCTTTGAATGGGCTCTATCAAACTGACATAATCAAGCTAGACAACAGCATGTTAAAAGGAAAAGCTTTCCTTTCTGCCGCACAGATCTGTATATTTCCTGCATTAATGTACATCTGCGGTGGGAGGGCTCCAGGCCGGGCGCTCACCCTCAGTCAATACCCAGAGCCGGGGTCTTTAGACTGTTTGAAGTAAAGGTCTGTGTTCCGCACGCCCACAGTGGGCAGCAGGTGTCACGAGTCTGGGAGAAGTATGGTAATCTTAAGCGCAGAAAGAAAAGGGTCGCCCTCCTTTTTAACGTTCTGAAACAGAGTGTTTTCCAAGTGAGTAACTTGGAATTGACTTTTTGTAGTATTGGATGTTGTCTTAATGCAAGTTATAGGATTTGCATTTCTATCACTGCCACAGAGGGGTTTGAAGGTTTCAATATGTTGATGTGCCGGGTGTAGAAGCCCTCTTGTGAAGCTGTTAAAATTTATTTGCCAAATTTTTCTGTATGAAAAGTGATATGGGCATAATGCACCATGGAAGATCAGTAATCATTTTAGTTGTTGGGTTTTCAGCATATATTCAGAATTTTTCGGAGTAATAAAGGCATGGAGAGATGCTAATTAAGGTCTCAAACAAATAAACAAACAAAAACTTCCTCCATTTAGTGATACACCATAACTACACATACAGGTGATGTATATCTTTTTTAGTCTATAGTCAGTCTGTGGTCTCTTCTTTATCTTTGTTTATTATTGACAAGTGAAAGTCCTCAGATATCTCTTTTCTATCGCTTTGGGAGAGCCTTCAGCTCAACTCATTTAGACCACTAAGGATAATTGTAACAAATAACAAGAAGTTCCCCAAACAAAGAGCGCTCTGTGTGTAGTGTGGTGTGGCTAAAGAATAATGGGTGTTGTGATTCGCGGCCCTTCTCGCCCACACTTCACTCACACTAAAGGGTAACGTCCCACAACGTCCCCATCCGAGATGGAGGGACTGTTCACACGGCAAGGCAACACAGCCGCCCCCTAAAGAGATTCTACCCTTATACTTTATACTCTTGTTCTCACAAACATGGACTAAGCTAAGAGTGATGACAAAAGCAGAGCAGCATGTCATCTATTGCAGATGATACTTATTTCAAATTGCAATACATTTCTCATTCTGTTTAGATTTTTTTTCAATATTTCAATATATACTGTAGGAGAATAGGACTGGCCATGCGTGTGTTTGGTTATGTTTAAATATTTTGCTTCCAGCAGATACTCTTCCCTGAGTATTGATTTTTATTACCTGGATACTATAACTACAACATTACACATGTGTAACGTATGTGACATCTGTCTGATGCATTCACCAGTCAGTAAAATTGAAAGTCTGAGAACAAACCTGTTGAAGTTTATGGTTATTGCCTTAATAACAGGATCACAGTGCTGCTCATCTGTCCAAAATCAAAGCCATATTTCTGACTCTAATTTTGTAACAACGGTTAAATGTTTACACAAATATCCTGATCTTTGACATGATTTTGTGTTTGTAGAATGCTCTTTTATGCACAGAAGTCTTCCCTTTGGCTAAACAAAATTATTTGTAAAACACATAAACTAGAAATATTTTGTTCTAAATTTAAATATTTCACAACTTGGGTCTGGCTGAATGTAAACTATTTATAACTGCTGTAATGAAGTGTCTCTAGGGTGCACAGCTCTTACATTTTTTTAATTAAAGAGAAAAAGATCAGTTAGACAGGCTTCCAGCTGTGCGTGGTGTTAGTTTTCAATGGACAAAATGAAAAATTCTGCTCAGTTGGGCTGACAGTGGAGGCCAAACCCATGTAATGCGTGGCAGTAATTAAGCAGAGAGGCATTTGTCCTGCTTTACTCCTATGATTAGTGGTTAACACCATGGTCCAATAGCTTAAAAATCACCATCAGCCCACGCCACTTATGGCCATAAAATTTCCCATTTTATGCTCTTTAGCGCCTTCACCCCAAGATTCTTCATTAGCCTTATTTATAAGTCTGTTTTGCGGGCGCACAAAGACAATAAACATGTTCCTAGAGTGTTGCAAATCAGAAATTTGCTCAGATTTTTTCCACTAACTTAAAACGTGAAAGCGCTGGGCAGTGTGAGCGAGGCTGAAGGGCTAGGCAGCTGCGTCTCCCCATGCAGCTTCAAACTGGCCGCTTGTCGTACATTTTTAACTAATGGGCTTATTTATGCACCCACTGTCACTTTCTCCTCAGGCTACTTTCTACAATGATCCCCCCGCTCCCACCCCCCATCCCTTCCTCCTAAAGGCTGTTCCCATACTGAAGCATGGCACATTTTTTCTGCTGTTACTCCATGTGTGATTGAGAATGAGTGAATTTACTTTGACAGTTGTATGATGTCTGCTGAACAGTTAGTGCTTGGTTAATGTAGGCCAGAATGTTGTGTTTATGAGGTTGACTTTAGTGCTAAAAGATTGATCTCTGGAGTGTACTTGTTTTTTTCTGACAGGGTGCTAAAGCAAAGCTTTTCTCTGCCTTAAGTGTTTGTATCTGGATGCATTTCAAAGCACCTTTTAGCCATAATCTCTAAAGAGGTTCAGTGATCCTAAATGACATTCTTTTCGAGTGGGGAGAAATCTTCATCTCTGTTTATTAATCTGCTTTTTTTTTCAAAATAAGATTATGCCTTTATTTGAAAAAAAGGAAAAAAACTTCAGCCATTTAAGTTTAAGCCCAAGGCTGTCCACTTGGTGCCTGTGTTGATATATTAAGATTTATTTTCTAAAAGCTAAATCACTACTAAAACTGACAGTCAGCACTTTTTTTGTTTATCTGTGAGGGAGACGCATGCATGCCAGTGTGGAAAAAATGTGCAGATAAGGACTCGCACTTAATAAATGGTACTTTGCTAAGACATAATGCCCTGATAACAAATGTCTTTGTAGCAACTGAATTTACTTCAGTGCTAGTTTTTGGCCTTTAGTGCTTACAGGAAATAGCTCCCATGTCACGTGGGACCATGAGGCACGCTGGAATTACTTTTATTGTTATTATTATTATTTTATTGTTTTATTGCTATTATTTTTCATTATTTAGCTATTCTTTTTGTCTGAAGTATTGAATTACATGTTAATGAAACAGCTTTGAATTAAAACCACTGGTGCAAAATTGTGTTTTTCAGGGGTTTGCATTTATTTATATATAAATATATTTAAATTTATTAACATTTTTATACATCCAAAATATATTTCCATTAGAAATGTATGAATTATATGAATGGTATACATTGCAAACTCCCCTTTGGTGCCACACTTAAGAAATGTACTTTTTCAAAACCTAGTGTGCCTATCTTTGGCTCTTCTCTTTTCTGAGGCGAGCATTTTGAGTGGAATTCAATTAAGGCATTGTGAGTTTAAAGGGCTGATTTTACAATCTCTTGCTCCTTTTACAAATTTGATTAAATTCCACCATTCTGATTGCTTTTGACCTCAATTACCAAGATCCATATCCCAGGAAATGAATTCAATATTAAAAAAAGGCAAAATGAGAGGGGTGTAAATGGACACCTGCTTTTCACCTGCAGTCTGAACAATGCTGGCAGGTAGAAACCGAATTAGAGCTTTCTCCAGTTTCTATTGACTGTCTCAGCATTTCCCACAAAAATGTCCGCAAAAAAAGTCCACTGTTCACTCAGGGAGCCGAAGGAAATTCTACCGTCACCTTATATGGCCTAAAGGAACATTAAGGAATTTGATTCCTTGCTCATAGCTTTAAATGGCAGAGGAGTGAACAGAGTGCTCTGACAATTTTACATTTACCTAAAATGTGAAATGGTATTGCAGAGATTTGTGTAGCCAGTACAAACATTCTCCACCTTTCTCTCACGTGTTAGCACTTTTCAAGCCAAGGCGCAGATGATCATACAAAGTTAAAGAGCACTTTGCAGATTACAGCTAATTTCTTAACAGTTTCATAGACCAAACACTTAGTCACCGCATTCCAGAGCATTCAGGACCCAAGAGACACAAGCCATCCTTGGCCACCCCTCTCTTCATGGAGTCGGCCCTCTCCCCAGCCCCTTAATGGATTAATATGCAGGCAGCACTTTCCAGTGGCGCTTGGGCACAGAGAGTCAATATGTCAGCATTTATTGATGCCCCACAGAGCTGCACAGGGTTTTCAGGCCTCTTTTCAAGCTTAAATGGCCCCCTAAGGTGCTGCCTCTATTGGGCCTGAAAGGCCAGGGAGGCCCCCGAGGCTCTCTGTTGTTTAAGGTGAGCACGCTCACACACATACGCAACGGACAAAAAAACCACTGAGCCTTCAAGCACATGACAAGACCTATAAAAGAGCATCACCCATCACCTCTCCTCCACATTTTCCCATTTTCCCTCCAAACTTTTTTTTCCCCTTTTTTTGTGCACAGCGACAGAAAGAAAAGGGACCTAATTGTTTGTTATGGGAGTTGGAGATTATAGAACCTTCCCTCCTTTTCAGCTTTTTTTTTTTCCTGTTTTTTTTTTTTTTTTTTTTCCTTGCAGCTTCTTCTTTTTGAAAGATGTGCTTTGCTTTTATCCCATGGAATGAAAAGAATGAACATGGGCTAGAAGAAGTTCCACACTGGCATTGTTCTTATGTGCTTCAATGTGTCATCTTCTGTTAAAAGCTTGCCTACAATTTTGCTACTGAGTCTCAAAGCTTCTAGAACTATGTTTCTTTTGACAAAGCTAAAATATTACAGTTTAAGCATTTTCAGAATAAGAGTAATTTTTATGCCATGAAATATGGTATAGAGCATAAGTACCCAAAAAGTTTGACCCAGTGAGAGTAAGCCTAGTTTGTCTTTCGGTGTCATAAACATCTACAGTGTTTACTGTCGAGTTCAGTGTGTATTGTCATAAACATGTATAGTAGATATCGCTGTCTATTGTCATAAATATTTACCTTTGATTTGCTGTGTTTTGTCATACATGTCTAGTGTAGATATCATTGTGTAGTCACGTTTTTTGTAGATATTGATGGTATTGTCATAAACATTTATTTTAGATTTAGATTAGTGTGTATCGTCATAAATATCTACTCTAGATGACAGTGTGTATTGTAAAAAATATGTTGTAAATATCAGTGTGTATTGTGCATAGATCTACTGTAGATTTCAGTGTGAATTGTCTTAAATATCTACAGTAGATATTTAAAAAGATAACAATGTTTTTTTGCCAAACATGTACTGTAGATATCAGTGTATATTTCCTTTAACATCTACAGTGGGTATCAGTACATTTTGTCTTGTACAAAAACAGTAAAAGCTGGTGTGTATCTGTTATGTCTCCACATTGCCATACTTGCATTGTCTATCTGAAGTAAGGCAAACCAGTTTCAGTTTCATCCTTGCTCTCCAATCTCGCTCTGTGTTCTGCTTTGGTGTTAGCTTAATTGTACTATGTGGATCTGCATAATCAAGTGCATGTCCTGCAGCCAGTGTGCCCCTCTGTCTCCTGCTGCTGCTGCTGTACTTCAGAAGAGCAGTATCTCTGCCTCAGATCCGCTGCAGACATAAGGAGCGGCAGGTCGGCTTCAATCCAGCCCTGAAGCCATGCAGATTGTTCTGTAGCAGATGCATGTCAAAGATAGGAGATTATAATAGTCTGTTTGTATAGTGTTCCTTCCCTCTTCCTTGCTCCCTGACTGACCAATAAAAAGGCTGGTGGAACAACTGTGAAAACAAAAGGAGAGAAACTGGAGAGAGTTTGGATTTGGATTACAAGTTTTGATGGGGACACTTTTTGGGGGGCCGTTTTTGCTTGGTATCTTTTAAGTGAAATGGATAGTGGTGCTTTCGATTTATTGTCCGGCAAGGCCAAAGAAGACTCAGTTGTAACGAGTGGATTTTCCTCCGTTGTAAATTTGCATGCAATCGAAGAATGCCATCTGTTTTCCTTCTTAACAAACCGTTGTGTTAGAATTAGCTCCTTGAAAACAGGGGGTGGTCTTCTGAAGAATCACTTTAGGTCTAAGTAATGGCCAACATACAGTACAGTACAGCTGATAAAGGCTTCACGCCACGGCTCAGTAATGTCCTGTGCATAGCTGAATGGGGTCAAATGTGTTGCTCCAATCTGCAAATCACCTCTTGTTGCAGTTGAGGACAGCGATGGTGAGCCACAGCTAATATGTGACACAGCCTGGTTATAACATTGTTTAGACTGCCAGACCTGATGAAGACAAATGTGTAAATGTTTGCCACCATGCTAAGTGCAGTGCCCTTTAAGGAATGCGCAGCTGTGGAGGGCCACATTTCCTCAGGCCTTTTAGCTGACCAAAGCGCTCCAGAGAGACCCGGGCAGGAGCGGCTGGATAAAAAAAGGGCTGAGAGGAGGAAAGAGGCCGAGTGTGGCCGTGATGATGAATATCCCATCTGCTGGCCGCTTCACTGGTGTCGGAGGTTGATGGGGAGGACGGAAGAGAGGAGCTTGTGTTGGGCGGTCATGACTCCTCTTTGGCCCCCAGTCATTCTTCGCCCATTGCAGTTAATCACCACCCTGGGCTCAGCCACTCTTAACATGCCTCACACACTAGCACTGACGAGTTCAATCAGACACTTTGTATAATGAATGTGCTTTGTGAATCTGAAGTAGGACTGCTGCAGATTTCTATGTTGTCAGCTAATCTGTCGGGTACTGTGTGATTTTACAACTCGCTCGCAGTTGAAATTGTGCTTGTGAAACATTAGAGCAATTCTTTGATGGTGATATAATTGATTGTCCCTATGGGCCACTGAATGCTACAAGTTAAGCAAGTTCCATTGGGAGCAACTAGCCTGAATAATTAATAGGATTCGAATGATTCAAAATTAGACAAGGCAACAAATTATGTATGTTAGTGTCTTTTGGGGCATGATGAAGATTTCCTCACAAAGAAGCAAACATCACTGACTCATTTTCAGATCATTTTTCTAATTACTATGATCTTCAGTTCACATTCCGTAAACATAGGACATTTGACAGTGAACCCTGAAGGATGTTGAAGTAATAATGTTCTCTCAGTAATTCTTAATTAAGCTCCCACTTCACGATAAATGCTTGAGCATTTTATCAACATCCCTTGAACTTTTAAATGGAATTACGTCTGTCGCTGTATTACATTATATTAAGTCCTTTTATTATGTCATTTTATCAGGGTGTTCCTCATTATCTCTGAAGCAGACAAATGGTTTGAGTTGAGCTCTTAATGGATTTATTAAAAAAATAGATCTTGTCCAGTTCACCTTATTCCAAAGCAACCCTTCCAGCATCTAGCTGGTACCTATCTGGGTCCATCGCAGGCAGCATATGTTTTGCTGTGTTCCATTTATGCCGTAGCACATTTGTCAATTCTGGGAACTTGCCATGGTCCCATTTGCGTGGTGGGACCTTCGCATGCCAATCGTGGGATCTCTTGCCGAGACAAAGATGAGGTTCAGGTTTAGGCCTCGTATCTGCATCAGCGTCTGTTCCATTACCATAATCCTGTCTTCATTATACTGAGAGACAGAGAGAGAGGGAGACACTGACCTTCAGCAGGAGCATGCTGTCAAACTTATTCTCTTTTTTATCGGGTGGCGCAGGCCCGGCTGAGGTGCTCCTCATGTGCTGTGATATGGCAGCTAAATGACATTGTAATTGTTGTGACCAGGGCAGAATGAGATGTGGCAGAATACATACTCATCAGTCATGCATGCAGTCCTCTCCAAGCTTCTGGCCTCTCAAAATTGTATTGCTTAGATTTGTCTCTCTGTTTTTGTTTTTTTTTTTTTGGTTATTTATTCAATCGTGTATATATGTGTGTGTGTGTGTGTGTGTGTGTGTGTGTGTTCGTGGGGGGGGGCGGGTGAAAAAAAAAGAAAGCGAAGTTGAGGCATGGTGATCACAAACGTTAAGAAGACCAATCTCTCACTCCGACCAAATCTGCCCAGATAACCATGTGGGTTGGTGATGCAAAGCAAAGCTGGATATTGGTGGATTTTCTCCCCTCGTTTTAAATCCAGCAGCATGCAGAAGAGAACAAATAAATTCCATGCTGTCTCTGAAATGAAAGCTCACGGCCACCCCTAGGTTTCGGAGGTGCCTTTGGAAAGTGATCTATAGACCACTGCGCTGGCCTCAAGTGTTGTCATGGCAAGTTAAAAGCAAATCGCTTTGTCGCAATCTCTCCTAAAATCAACAAAAGGATATGCAGCCTATGCATGGGGTGCCTCTGTTTGTATACGAGTATATTTTTACCTCACGTTTGGGGGAGGGGGATATATTGGGGGGGGGAGGCATCTTTGTAAAAAGAAAAGGCAGAGGAATTGATTTAATTAATGCGGCCTCATGTCCTGCGGCCACATGTAATCCGTTGAGAACTGTGGAGCGTGAGCTCTGGGAGACAAAAAGACAGCCACCAGAAGACTCCTCAAGTGGCCTGTAATGAGAGTCTCTGTGTAATCCCATAATTCCTTGTTTAATTAAACTGCAGCGCTGGCCTGAAGTCGGAGCCACTTTGACGTCTCCCCCATTGTTGTGCTTTTATTTAGGGAGCATTTGGAACTTGCAGCCCATTTCCACATGTGTTTTCCACATAAACACATACAAGCAAACAAAGAGCAGCACATGTGAGTTTTATAATCTGGGGTTGCCCTTGGATTTTATAAATGCTTTTGTGACCAGACCAATGAATCAGTGGAGCGTCAGTGCCAGAGTAAGCATACACACTCTTACAAATAATGGGAACAAACAGGGTTCTTCTGTGAGATGCCACTGTAGAACCACTATGGCAGTTCTCCAAAAATGAGTTTATGAAGCCTTCACAAAAAGCTTTCATGAGATGACTTTTCCTAGAAGAACCACTAAGGAAGAGCACAGATGAGCATGTTTGTGTCTTGGATCAGCAGAACTGACCTATGAATGACCTGGGGTTTTGTTTAATTGATTGAAAAACCTGGCTCAATCAGTTACTATAGCAGGGGTTCCCAACTCTGGTCATGGACGGCTGGTGTCGACAAGGGTTTGGTTGCTTTTCTCTTCAAACATACTCAATAATCCTGCATTTACGGGTGAGTTAAGTAACAGAAGGCCACAGTACGTGCTTTAGTGTTTTCTCTGCTCTGCTCTATAATTGGCTGATGGGTTACAGCAGGGATAAAACTGTGCCACACTGTGTCCCTCCAACACGAGGTGTCCCCCCTGAGCTTGACATTGACTATTTTATCCTTATTTCCACAAATCTGCTCAACCTCAGTTGAGTTAGCTGTAAGTGTGA
The DNA here is from genome assembly GCA_037974365.1 of Hydrocynus forskahlii. Classification (NCBI taxonomy): domain Eukaryota; kingdom Metazoa; phylum Chordata; class Actinopteri; order Characiformes; family Alestidae; genus Hydrocynus; species Hydrocynus forskahlii. Next base: position 25,140,721 of record JBBPCX010000141.1, on the reverse strand, counting down.
AAGGGTCACATTATAAACTATGTGTCACTGGTGTCATTTGAATGTGGTTCCTGCTCTCTGCATTCCATCCAGTCCACCGCCACTGAGAAGTGTCAGGCATGGTCAGGACCATCCATTCCTGACCCAGATTAATTAAACTGTATCATTTGGGACAATCGCTTTGCAGCTTATGGGCAGATGGTTCCTTTAAACCTTAATCTAGTTCTCTGCCGAACCCTTCTCCTGCTGGGCATTTCCACGCCGAACATTGGCACAAAGAGCCGGGAAAATAATAACCGTCATTAAAGTAGAGGCGTGTCACTCGTGGCTCCTGGGCTGGGCAGGAAGAGAGACAGAGAAAAGAGAGAGGGATGAGCCCCAGGGCCAGGACCGAGCGGAGCAGAGAAGAGAAGTGGGAGCAATACAGGTCAGCCTGCTTGGCGTGGAGCAGCTCAGGGCCCACTTCTCTCCTCTATAATCAACCCCCCCGCCAAGAAGAGGCAGCCTGGGAAGCCCCTGCCAGCGCCAGCCAATGAGGAGCCAGGGTTCAGCCGTCCCTAATGTGGAATGGCTTAAATTTGGGGGGGGGAGTCATGGCCTGGATTAAGGCCTGCGTCTGCAGCACTGGGCCCCCAATGCTGCCAGGGGGATTTTCAAAGGATCAGCCCAGCGCTGCCCAAACTGGAAATAAATAAGGAACAAACTCAAATGAAATGATAAAGATGGGCTCTAAGACCTTTTTCTGCCTTCTGTGGGATGGTTGGAAGCTCCTGATGTGACCCAAAGAATGGAGAAAGCAGATTTATCTTTTCTCTGTCTTCGAGGGAGTCATTGGTGGAGCTGTTCCCATATTTTACTGACAACACTAGGGCGCTTTGTTACCAGAGCATTTGCCTGCATTGCATTTCTCAAAATCTGCATAGCACCTTGGAATCCATTAATAAATGCACAGACTTGCAGCAGAAGTAAACAAAACGACTTAAAGATTGTCAGATGCAGCTATTGTTCCACATATGAACGATATGCTAATTTTTAATTTCTTGTGCATTCAACCCATCCTCGAATTGCCACCCACACTCGTCTTGTTTCCATCAGTTGACTGATTTGGTCTCATTCTCTCTTAGGTTTCAAAGCGTTCCTCCAACAAGCCACAGAATAGAGATGGAGTGTTATCTTTAATTGACATGGATAGCTGCGTTTGACAGATAATCTGCGACAGTATTTTAAAAGCAGTGAGGACATATTGCACGGCCGGTGTAATGAAACAAGCACAATAATATACTGCGAATATTTAGACAGTGCCAGTTTTGTCTTAGCGCCCTGGGCTCTTTGCAGAAGAATACTGCTACATGGATCTCTAAGGTGGTCTGCTAAGATTAACTCCCCCCACCACTTCATCATGGCTCCAGGGCTGGTTGGGATGTGTACACACACACACACAGGATTGCATTTACAGAAAGCTTTTCTCATATAAATAACCACACATCGCAATAATATTTTCCTGAGAGCCACAGGAAGCCATTATCGTTTCAGTTTCCTTGTTGTTAGCCCGCCCGCTAGATAAATTCCAACAACCCAGTCCCCCTACCACTCTGAAATGCGATATGAAGAAATAGTTAGTGTTTTATTAAGAAATTATTAGTGTTTATGAAGCTGTTCATTGAGGCTGACCCATCAGAAATATGTTTGAGTTCCTTAAGGCTGTAACATGACACCGCTGATTAAATTTTCATTGTGGCATTAAAACAATGATTTGTCCAGAAATCAAATGCACATTTTTCTCCCTTCTACAAATGTAGTTGATCAGTCAAAACCAGTCGCTTCTTTAGATCAGATTAGAGTTACATTGCACATGTAACAAGGCTAATGTAGCTAACAACTGTTTGCACATACATCCCTGCCCTGATCTTAATTTCCTTGATTTTCGGTTGCTATATTTGCAGAGTTATGGGATGCATCATACTCATCAGAACTGTAACTCTGGGAGGAAAGGCTTAGCCTAGATATTTAGCTAGATATTTATAGCCTTGTTCACACTGGCAGCTTAAATCTGGTTGGCCAGTGACCAGTGACCAATTTGACCAGATATTTTAAAACTTCTACACGGCTTTTGATAGTTACTTGCAATTAACAGGCAATGTACGTTTTATTTGTATGCTATTGTCGGAATATGGCTGCTTCTAGTTCTTCTAGTTCAAGATCTAAAATGCGACTGATGTTTTGACCCTCCCTAGTTGGCATACTTAGATTTAGAAATGAGATTTAGTCACTTGTAAACAAATCCAATTTTCCCTGCAGTATGAACAAAGTCAATGTTCCTTACTCTTTGTAAACTTTATTATTATCATAAATCATTAATATTTGTCAATACATTTAAAAAGCTAATACACAAGAAAATGAACTTCAACGATAACTGTAATGTCTCATGTGAAAATGAAAACTTGTTAACTGGCTCTGAACCTGAGACTAAATGACCTGAACTTTGAAGGATACAAAATGATAACATTTATTAATTGCAATGTTGTGTTATAGAGTATGTAATAACTGACCAAGGGTTCTGGGAAATGTAAATCAGGACAGGATTTGAGATTTACCCTTAACATCATGCAAACTGCGTGCATTCTGTAGTCACTACATATTTGCCATAACAGTGTTTTTCATTATAAATGTAACTTAATTTATAAATTATTCTTCTATACAGTTTTATTCTTCTATACAATATTTCAGTTGTACCACTCAGCTCTGATTTATTCGTATCATGAACACAGTTTCACTGCTGGTGGGGTTGCAGCAGAGGCCTCACTAATGTACAGTGATACATTAGTTGAAACCTCAATCTCTTCAGCTTGTATAGTGATGTTTAAATGTTAATTTAATGGTGGTTCACATCTGTATCAGCTTATGCTATACTTTCTGAGAAACGTGAATGCTTTTGTGATTAACTTTACACGAATGTCAGTGAATAAATGCTAGCCAGCTAGTGAAGTTAGATGAAGTTAGTCATTGGTGTCTCATTGACTACAGATATGAGGGCTAAATTTTTCTTGTTGTACAATGCATTGCAAAATATGATGACTGTTTTTAGGGGCAATTCTCAAATTAAATAATGAACAAAAAACTTTCATTTGTAATGCTGGAGAATGTTGCCTTCTTCTATGTTATCTATAGGATTCTAATAATCTTTTGAAAGTAAAAATTCAAATATTCATTTTTGTGCCTATATTAATTTTTTACAGGGTAATTCAATGTTCACTGAAAATGGACAAAAGTATATTAGATGACTTAATACAGGAGTATCAGTAGTTTTCTGTACTTTGAATCAATTTCTATATAGTTGTCATACGCCAAACATGTTTGGGCCAAAAGAAGACTTGTGTACATTTTTGCCTGATTCATTGTTTTAACATCCACAGTCTCAGTTCTTGTTGTTTTTTTTTATGTAACAGGGGGCCGTGTGGATGATGGGTCGGATGTGGATTCAGAGCCAGACCTGCCCCTGAAGAGGAAACAGAGGCGCAGCCGTACCACCTTCACTGCAGAGCAGCTGGAGGAGCTGGAGAAGGCCTTTGAGAGGACACACTACCCTGACATCTACACCCGAGAGGAGCTGGCACAGAGGACCAAACTGACCGAGGCCCGTGTACAGGTACCCTGCTGCTCTGTTGTTTCACTTTCCTATTGTCTCTTGATGTGCCCAATGGGTTTCCATCAGTGTGTTTCATCCATCAATGATTTTTTTGAAGATGGAGACTGTGGTGCAGAGTGATTTATTTTAAAACTTTACCATGATCAGAATGATTTACTTTAGTGGAAACTTTTCGGGCTTGTTAAAGAGGGATACTGTCTCTCTTTATCAGGAGAGCACAGTAAGTGCTCTTCTCTGTGTGCTGGGATCACTACATCCAGAAACAGCTGTGGTTCTCAGCTTGATGCTGAGTATAAAGTACCTCATCATCTCAAGGAATACTTTAGAAAAACACACCAGACCTCTGTGTGTCAGCCTTGCTTCAGAAAGCAGAAACATGAGCCGGCATCTATTTCCCAAAGCCTCCCTTCATCTTTTAACATGCATGCACTAGCTGCTGCTCTTTTCATCAGGAGGCTGATGTTAAACAGTGGTAAACATAATTGCAGAATAAGAAACTCTGTACAGAAGAAGTGTTGAGAGCAGTGTCCTTGGTCAGAGTGCTGACTTTGATCATTGCTCTTTGCTGTTTTATGAAAGCTCTTTGTGCATGCCTACTAATGTACATTAGTGTCGCGAGTGAACCATTTACCTCCACTTGATTGACCTCTGCTAAATCTCAGCTGTGCTACGAGCCCTCCTCTCTCTCCAGTTGCGTTTTGACAGTTCCCCGGCTGCAGGGATAGCGAGCAGGGGGAAACTACACTAGAGTTATAGCAACAGCTGTGGTGGGCGAGGGGAGGGGGATGAAATAAGCAGGAGAGCATTCCTGATGGATTTCTCACTCCAGCTTTTGGCTGGGATCTTTTCTTCCCACCACTTTCAAGCCCACCGCTGCTCCTTGTAAAATTTGCTGCATAACAGAGAGGATCCTTCACATTCTCCTGGGAAGCCCTTCTCCACAAGCAACATTAATCAATCAAGAGCTTGTGAAAAAAAGGAAGAAAAAGTAAAAACATGGCTGCTTACCTCAGCTCTGTGGCTTCCCTTGTCTGTCACCTCTGCATTTTGGCCTGGAAACCTTCAGTCATGTACAGCCATGACGCAGTACCAGACATGTTTATTTTATAGTATAAAAGACATGTTTATATACTGTTTCCCATGATCTGGCAGACTGTTCACTCAGGCGGGATTTTATTTCAGAGCATGTGAAGTTGGGCATACAGTAGAAAAAAAAATGCAGACTGTCATAATTACCAAATTCCACAATTAAACTGCAGCTGTCCCTTTCGCTCTACATGCCCCTTTTATTTGTCAGACTAAATTAGGTTCCAGCCAACTTTCACTCGTCCTTCCTCTCCTGGGCTCTTCTCCCTCTGTGGTTACTTACTCACATAAAATTACAGTTCATGCCTTTTGGGTTGAAATAGAAAAAAAAGGCTTTTTGGAGAAAATGAAACAGATTGCAGACCGCAGGTTTTGGGTTATCTAAGGGGTGATTTAGTCATAGAATGTTTTTGATTGGAAAGATGAATCAGAGACAATTTATGATTATGACTTCCCACAACACAAAAAAGCTGAAGTGGATCTGTTTAACAAAGACAGTTTCATTTGACGAAGTCACAGACCCCACTGATCTCCCTGCCACACTAGAAGCTCAGCCCAAATATCCCGCCACTGAAAAGCTCCCCATGGGGCTTTGGCCCTTTTGTGTGTTTTGCTGCAACTGATGCAAATTAGACAAGTGGGCAAACATTAGTGCTAAGTGAAGGGCTTGCCTTTTAACTTAATATGCGCATTCTCTGGTTAAATTCTACCACGTGGAAATGGTGATTTAATCATAGTTGTAGTTTTGTTTCTGTTTCCTTTCTCTCAACAACTGTTGTGACAGATTTATTTTGGGTCATGAATGAGATTACACAATCATACAAGAGCCAAAGCAAAAAGCATGTTTCATTTATATTTGTTGCTTTAACTTCACCGTAACCCAGTAGCCAGTTTAGTTGTGTGGTTGTATGTGTGTGGATGTGTGGATGTGGATGTGTACGCAAGTCTTTGGCTGGAGCAGGCTCAGATGCCAGCGTGCTGGGATCATTGCTTTTGTGGTGAGGAAGGTGTCTGACCCTCTTGGCTTTTGGCAGACCCCATGGCCTGAGTGTCAACCCATTTGAGCGCAGCTGCGCTGACACAGTATCCAGATGTCAAAGAAAGAGATAGAAGGAGAAGGGGGGGTGGGGGTATGGGGGGGGGTTTGCCCAGAAGAAGAAAGGCACAGGGTGGTGAAAGGGTGAGGGAGGATACGGGCAGTGCTGAGCACTAGCTTAAGTTTGCTTATCTCCCCTTCATCGTCAGCTACTGCCACTGAGTAATTACTCCTCCTGGTGCTACAGCTGGGTTACAGCCCCACGGGACAAATGATGGGAAGTGATCCATTTATGACTAAACGCTGGACTAATTGCTTCCAGGTCATACAACTTGACTACCTGTCTTCCCCCTCACTGCTCCAAAAACACGACTACACTGTCACCACCAGATATTTAAGCTGAATTTTACTGGCGCTGACAGTTTAGTCATTCCGCAGTCACACAGGGGACAGAGAAATGAAATCTTTGGTCCACTCTTGTATCACTGTTGTGGGTCCGTGCAGCAGAAATAAAAAAAAATGTTTTAACTTTAGTTTCTTACAGTTTTTTTAATCAGCTTTCAGTTTTTTTAAATGAAAAAAAAAAACCACATCAATAACAATGACAATAATAATAATAATAATAATAATAATAATAATAACAACAACAACAACATTTGTATAGCAAATTCCCAAACCCATGACTCCTTTAAAACTATAGCAAAAAATATAATCAGCAGTACACCAAACAACAATGGACACTTACATCCTGGCTTAAATGGGAGAAAAATGGACCAAGAGTCGCTTAGCTGTTCTGAAAAGAGTCCCTCGTCACTTAGACAATGTTGTTCCGGTGGTCTGTCTGAGAAACCTCTGAGATGAGGAGCAAAGTCACTTCTGTTCACTGTCTTGGTTGGTGGTACTTGGCCTTTGGGCAAACACAAATACAAACAATGCCAAACAATACGAAAACTAAATCAGTGCGGCAGCAATCATATTTTACGCACTCATTTACATTGTAACACACTCATACACACATTATATTTACTTGATTCAAATGTGTACATATTTTCCATATGAATAAAATGCATCAGCAAAATGACTGCTAATAATAATCAAACTGAAAGTTTTGTCTTATCTTATCTAAGGTACACCTCTGAATCAAGCTTGAATATTTTTTTCGAGTTCAGGAAGCACTGGATGATCGTTTGATAAATAGCCAGAGTAAGAGCAGGTGCTGTTAGTCCTTCCACATGCTCCACACAGACAGACACAGTACTGTCTTTACTTCCTCAGTCTGCTCTGACATTCTTTGATTCGGTCTGGATACCCCTGTTGGGGAATCATAACACATGAGCACACGATTGATCTTGGAAAAATCTGGAGCCAATAGTCCTCTGCTTGATCCTAACAAGACAGACAGAATAGGAACATCCGAAAAAAGAAGGCCATACATAAATGGTGAGGCATGGCTATGTCTGTGTGTGTGTGTGTGTGTGTGTGTGTGTGTGTGTGTGTGTGTGTGCGTGTGTGCCTGTGTGTGTGTGCTCCAGCATTACTCAATCCATCCGCAACATATGGGTGCAGTAAAATTAGTTTTGCAGAAGGCATTCTAGAGAGGGGCCCATTTTAACTGTCCTCTATCAGGCTGTGACCTCACACCTCTGTGTGGTTGTGTTTGCCCTGCCCTTAACATCACCCCAGCAGTGGCCGGACCAGCCGTACTGTGCCCAAGGCCGCAGCATGTGAGCCCTCTGCATACAGCCACAGAGATTGATGTGGGGCTTTTTTACGCCTCTCAGCCACTGCTATGTTCTTCTTTTTTGCTGTGAAATTCAATCACGTTAGCCAGGTTTTACTCCTCAACATTCCACGTGCCCACTGCCCACTGCCCCCACCCATGAACAGTAATCTTAGGAAGACATATAGCTCCCATCCAGTGGTTGGAGAGCGTGAGAGAGAGAGAATGCAAGAAGAATTGATAGGACTCCCCAGCTGATTGATACTGGATGAGAGTGGAGGGTGCTGGAGCGTACCTCAGCTGGCTTCAACTGTCATCTTTCAGGTGGAAATGCACAGAACAATCAGATTTGTCTTCCATTTTGCCATTCTCTCTTGTCTTCCCTTCACTCCACTCTGCTTGGCCAGCTGATTGAGGGTATATTGAATTTTTCCACCTCTAGTCTCTCAATACCAAGGGCCAGATATGCTAAGCCTTTCAGGCACAAATGGTATGCCCAGGAAAACATCTGTGTTATGTATAGAACTGGTGCAAGAAGCCAATTGTGCGCTTTATACTTCGAACTGAATAACTTTATACATGGAATCAAAAGTTATCCACCTAATTCACCTAGTGATTCCTACGGTATTGACTTTCTGCATTATTGTTTCCCCATTCTATTCCTCACAGCTAGAGTAGAATTTGAGCATTTTCCTGGAGAAGAACTTCATTTATTTGTGCCACTGTCTCTTCATCACTGAGCATTCAGTTTGACACTGAGCTCGCTGAAGACTCCACAGTTTTGCAACTGTACACCTCACAAACATTGTGCAGTTAGTCGACAGACTTAAAAGCAATTTATTTGATGAACCTCGGTTTTAGTACTGCATTTGTATGAGTGTAGTCTGGGTGTATAATAAGATCCTTAGTGAGGCAACGCTCAAGCATCATGTTTTGCACTTTCCTAGTTTTGGCACTGGCTGCATGCTAGACAACAGCCAGGTCCTTCATCACAGTTGGAGCTGTCCTCCTTCTTAAATGTCCTGCTTTACACTCCCCATTCACTCTTAGGGGAACTCCTTGGAGAAATTTGAAATGACTTCCCAGCCCCCACTTGCCGTCTTGGCTGTGCCGAGCCCTGCGTGTGCCTCCTCTGGCAGGCGAATGAGGAGATGGGGAATTAGAGAGAGCGGAAGAGAGAAAATCCCTGCTCAAGGTGCCTTTGTCACCAGGTTGCAGAATGAAACGTTGAGCAAGGCCTACTTCCACCAAGCTTCTTATGAGGGCCACTGAGTGCCGAAGCAGTCACTCTAGCCTCTTACACTGAGATATGCACGTCCTAATGCCCTGGGCTATTTCCCTCTTCTCACTAATACCAGGGCCCATCCTTACCTACTACATGTAGAGTAAGTGGAACTCATGTAAGTGGGGCGAATAGCTTTGTGTAAAGGGTCTTGGAGTTGCCAAAGTGTTAACAGTGGGATAAGGAACAGTGCTCTGCTGGGGATGGGCAGCATTTGATGGCTAATAGGATGATCAGTAACTTTGTCCTTATTTCTGATGGAAAATATAGGAAATAGAGCTTGAAGTCAAAAATTCTTTTGATGTTGTCCAAGCTTCATGGTTACATGGTCATGGCATTTGACACATGCTGGTAATTCCTAACCAAGAGTAATAACCAGTAATTACCCCCCTGGAGTGTTAATAAGGGTAAATTATAACTCCAGAGATGGGTGTTTTTGTGCCTTTAGGCCGATGCACGTTACAGCTCAATCACCCCTTCCAGCTACTAAAGTATTTATTTAACCTTAGAACTGAAGCAGAATGTGAAAAGAAGACATTTGGAGCTCTTTACCAGTCCTGAGTGAACATCACATTTGTGCATTTTACATTTTACTACATTATAAATGATCTTTTTGCTCCTGTTTGATAGCAGCACCTTTGCTGAAAGTGCTGCTGAATGTGTTTGGCTAGTGTTTTTCTTTTGTTACCGTTAAAGACTCAATATAAGAATGTACATAGAATTCCCTAGACACAAAAAAGGCTTTCACTCAATTATTTTGTGTACAAAGCTTCAAGAGGAGCCAAAGAGGCTGAGGGGGACAGAGAAGGAGTGTGTGCTCATACAGTATGGCTGCTCTAGCCCCCTTGATCAATGCCCTGGCTGAAAGCATCATTCTGGAGGAGCTGTTTAAAAGGGACGCCCCCTTTTTGTTTCCTGATTCATCGAGGGGCCATTGTCCCCCTCTTTCACCACCTCTCACAATGGCCGAACCCATTTGAAAAACAACAGTAGATTAACTGCACTGCCAGTGTATTAAAGTCTGAAGAATGGCTCCTCAGAGGCATAGATCAATGTCATTCACTCTTTTGCATACACATGGGCAGGGCCCGGGCCCCGGCCTGATACATCAGGTTACTGGCTGGCCTCTAGCTTTAAATGGCTCTCAATACAATGGCACTCCAAAGCCATGACAATGTTGCACTGCTCCAAAGGCATTTTTCTTCCACTTCTTTGATCGTAGCATCCATAATTATTCATTTTTTGAAGATTCAAAGCATTAGTAATCAACATTAATACATAATGAAAGTGTTAGTTTGTTTATTTTTTATAGTTTGGTTTATGTACCTTTGAGAATATGAAGCTTTTGAGAATATGCAAAACAGGAAGAAAAAAAAAACTTCAGCTTTAGCTTTTCTTGTGTTTCTATATTTGAAAATAGAAACAAAAAAGTTCCTCCTCAAAAATATATACATAGATGCTTGACCAAGAAAAAAAGACATGTTTACTTAAAACACCATTTTACAACGACGAGCATTGAATCACTAATGTCTGCTTTGTGTTCATCATGTTTTTTCATCTGCAGGTGTGGTTCAGCAATCGACGAGCCAGGTGGCGCAAGCAAGCTGGTGCCAATCAGCTTGCAGCTTTTAACCACCTGTTACCAGGAGGGTTTCCAGCAACAGGCATGCCCACTCTGCCCACATACCAGCTCCCTGAGCCCGCCTACCCTTCTACCACACTATCACAGGGTACGTCAGCTCACAAATCAATCACCCTTAATTTGATGAGATACTTTACTGCAAGATGTTGCACATTTTGCTGAAATTCTTTACAAATTAAATGAATTTAGAAATGCCTTTAAATTAAATTAAATTCTTTTTACTTACGACGGATTCTTTTTACTAATAGCATGCTTTTTCAGTCTAATGAGTAGACTATAAAACAGGAACTAAAAAGCAATAAATAACATTCATTACAAATTTATATAAAATGTTTATAAAATGTTTTTTAGTAAGAATGAAAAAACAGGTTGATTCATGCTGTTTTTAGCAGTGAAATTAGAAAACAGTATATGTGTCACTCAGGAGACAGAGGCCTCCTGTCTTAATAAACCTTTGACTGGTTTAAAGGAAGAAAGCCACAAGACATTTAAAGGGCCCATGTCCTACATTTCATTCTCTTTTCTAGGTTTTTTCTGTATTTGTGTGGTTTATGTATTCAAAACAATCATTCATGACCATTTTCAACCTCTTCTTATTTCTTAGATTTAAACAATTTGTTTTTGTTACCTTTGTCTTTGAGACTGATACATCAGCCATAACATTAAAACCACCTGCCTAATATTGTGGGGGTCCAACTCGTGCTGCCAAGAAGGTTGGCTGTGGTTTCTGGCACCAAGATATTAGCAGCCGATCCTTTAAGTGCTGTAAGCTGCTCGATGGGTACTCAGATTAAAATCTCAGTAATGCAGAGGCCAAATCAATACCTTGAAGTCAAACCACCCGGTCATCCACATGGTGTAATAGAAAATGTGATGTATTACATCCAGCCACATTCTTCCATTGCTTCATGGTTCAGTTCTGATGCTCACATGCCCATTGAAGGTGCTTTCGGTGGTGGACAAGGGTTATTATGGGCGCTCTGTATGTTCCATGGCTATGTAGTGCCATACAGAGTAAACTGTGATGCATTGTATGTTCTGACACCTTTCTATCATAGCCAGCATGAACTTTTTTAGCAATCTGTGCTGCAGTATCCTTTCTGTGGGATTAGAACAGAGGGCCTATCCTTCGGTCCCCACATACATCAGCGACCCTTTCGTCGGTTCACTAGTTATCTTTGCTTGGATCTCTATTGTGATCCTCTGACCCAGTCATCTAGCCATCACTGTCTAGTCCATATCAGATCCTTATACATTTTTCTTGCGTCCAGCACATCAACTAAAGAACTGACTGTTCACTTGCTGCCTATGATATTGACAGGTGCTGTTTCGAAAAGACAACCACGATTATAATGTTGGGGCTAGTGAATTCAAAATCAGTTGGTTTTGTATCTTAAGCCTCTATATATGGACTGCATGGACTAGGCTGTGCAAATGACATTTTAAATCTTTAATAGTGTTTATGGACTTTTTTTATGACTGAAAGCTGTGAGAAAACATTATTTTTTCCATCAAGGCTCTTTCAGAGAACAGAATTTCAGATGATTAGTTTCAGATAAAAAGTAGTTCAAATCAGAGTTAAAATTTATAGCATGTATAAGATGTAGCATAGGCCCTGTAATAATTTTGTAATAAATCACTTGGTGTAGCAGAGTGTAGTTAAGGCTGCATTTCTAACTGTAATTGTTTTCTGCAGATGGCAGCAGCACAGTGCACCGACCGCAGCCTTTGCCGCCCTCTACCATGCACCAGGGCGGCCTCTCAAGTGACAGCAGCTCCGCCTATGGCCTCTCATCTAACCGCCACGGCTTCTCCAGCTACACTGACACTTTCATGAGCCAGTCCGCATCCAGCAACCCCATGAACTCCGTCAACAATGGGCTCTCTCCGCAGGTTAGTAAGGGTCATTGACCAAAGTGTGTAAATATTCTTCTCTATAGCTAGACGTCAAGGAGTCTCTCAAGTGGAATTACGAGACCTCTCTGCAGATAAAAGGGCATGTGCTTTGTTTGCTGCCATGTCTGCTTTGCGATTAAGTACGTCTCTTGGGTGTGAAGCAGACTTAGAAGTTCTTTTTAGAGAATTTGTCTTTAAATAGTGGATGTCCTCTTGTGCCACTGAGGTGTTGTGAAGATAATGTTTTGTAATTAATATTCTTCTGTTTCGCCGACTCTCTTAATTAAAACAAGTCATAATAGTTTGAATCAAAAGACATTAGAGCTTGAGTTTGAAACAATAATGGATACCCTGCAGAGATCAAATCCTGTGCTCCATAATGAAAGCAGGGGAAAGAACCAGCAGCACTGTGGCTCAGAGTGAAAAGACATAATCACACCAAACTAATTAGCCTATTCATCTAATTGTCTGCAAGTAATTTTCTGGAGTTAATATATGGTTAAGAAAGTCAAGATGCTTTAATGAAGTGTAACAAACTAATTAGTAGTTGGCAAGTATTGCATAGCTCTGTTTAGCACCAGCTTGGAGAGTTGAGCATAGACGTTTAGCCTGGGTTGAACTGTAGACATGGTTTTTCAGGAGCATTATGATCTGACCACTGGTCAGCTGTGATTTGATTTTATATGAATGAACCCTATACATATCATAAATCAATTTTCGGGCAAAATAATTAAATTTCTTGTATTCTGTGTAAGAATATGCAAGATTTAAAACCTGCCTGTGTCGATTTGTGTGGCTGTGCATCTAAAGGGATTTTGTATGCTGTTCCCTCCTTCTTCCTCAAACAATGAGTGTTTAAAATGGGTCTTTCTGGTTGAGGTTGATTCATGAGTGAGAAAAATGGCTAATATTGATGCCAGTCACTAGCGAACAGTAAATTATAAGCAATTACGCACCAACGCTGGGCAGTTCTGCCCACCATAAGCAACAAGATCTGACTAACAAGCATAAAATAAGATTGAAATGGTGTATAAGGAGTTGAAAAAGAAATTCAATGCTGCGTTTGTCCGCAATTACCCCCTCGTTCACAAACGTTTTAGTGCCACTCCCCCCACCCAACCTAAAAAATTCTTAAAGCAGATTGGAAACTGGTATTACTCTTTTTCCGTGGAGAAGAAAGAATTAGGGATTTGATGACAAAAAAGAGATTTTCCCTTGTAGTGGAGAGTTGGGGGATAACACAGGCATTTCTCAGCATGTTTGATTGTTAATCATAGTGGAGGGGCTTTAAGGCCTAATGCTCTCGCTGCAAACCTGCATAAATATCAGGAACATGGCGGGCTTTTTTATTAATGTGACTGTTCCCAGCCCGCTGTGGAAATGACTCCTTCCTCACGCTATATAAGGGGAAAAAAAGATAAAATAACCTCCCCTGTTTTACACTACGGATTACCATTCCGCCTATTCAAGCCACATTCAATATGGATAGGCTTATTTTTTCTATTAGATATCTAATTTTTTCTCTCTTTGCAAATCTATAACATTCATTTCATTTTTATATAATCGAGAAAAATAAAAGAAATTATTTTTAAATATATGCAACAGATCAAATTATTTCCTGCTCCCATCACACAAAATGTAAAAACTATTTAATATGTATAAATTACATAATAATGCAATTTTTAGACATTTAAAGAATGCTCTTATTTTATGAAAACAGTACAAAAAGAAATAATGACAAATACACCAATGGAAAAGGCTCAAATTAATTTTTGAATAAAATCCTTATGCATTGCGGAAGGAGAAGGAGATTTAGAGACACCAGGTTTTTTTTAGACAGTTCTGACCTTCTCTCTCTCTCTCATAT
>JBBPCX010000141.1:25104819-25116006 GCA_037974365.1 Hydrocynus forskahlii | reverse complement strand
GAGAGAGAGAGAGAGATAGAGAGAGAGAGAGAGAGAGAGAGAGAGAGAGAGAGGAGGGATGCCTGGAGCTATGTCCTTTAAACTGGATCCTGCCTGGAATTATCTTCTCCTGCAGTTCTCATACAACAAATGAAAGCCCAGCTACTGCTGGGTGAGAGAAAAACAGACAGAGAGAAGAGGGGTGGGGGGGACTCAGGGTTGTGGGGGAGGGAAGTTTAAAAGGAATAGTGAAAGTTAAGTGTGTTCCAGGCTGTCAGGTATTTTGTCTGTACGTGTGTGTGTGTGTGTGTGTGTTTTGACGTCCTCTGGTGCTCATGGGGCTGTTGAGCTGGACTGCCTGGGGATGTTGTTTGTCAGCCAGGATGATTGGCAAATATTCCTGCTTCCTCCCACCAGCCCTATCAGATACAAAAAGGTTACACATGTGGAAAGAATATTGATTTTTACTTAGTGATGGTAGTATGGCAGGAAATAATAGATTACAACCCCCAGCCTGGCCAGGCTTTCGTTCCCCTCTCACTCCCCCTGTTCTCATAGCTCAACTTATATTCTTCTTCAGTTCCTACCCACAGGCAAGGTCAACTGCTTTATTTGTTTTCATTTCTTACTTCATACCATAGCGGAATCTGCCTCTTATATTGTTTATACTGACTTAATATAAGTCAGTAAATAATAACAGCTAATTTATATATCATCAAAGAACAAAACCTCATACAAGATAGTAACTTTATAGGAGAACAGGAACATCTAGGAGAACTAAAACGTTCTTATCTTGATTGTATGTTAAAATAACAAGATTTTTTCAGCAAGTAACTTCTCTAAAAAAACAACACAATTTAAGGTGTTGTTGAAAATTATAATAATAATAATAATAATAATAATAATAAACATGGTAAAATAGATGATCAAATGCAATTCTTTTGGACTTAAAATTGATAAATACTACAAGATCTTCCACACAAAAGTGGTCATAAATGCACACAAATCTGATGACAAATGCAAATCTTAGTCTGATTTTGAAATTTCAAAATTTGTCCATTTTACTTCTAAAATATCCCCACCATGGGAAGAAGCACAACCCAGCATCCTGCGACAGGGCCTCCTGTCCGATAACTGGCCTGTCCTGCTGTGAAGGCTGCAGCCCATGTAAATGGTACCAAGGGATTCCTAGTCTGGGTGATGCCACTGGAGTGTGTGTTGTGTGTCACTGTTCTTGTTTGGACTGCCTGTGTTAACTGCAGCTGCTCGGCCACCGTGGCCCATGGAGAGAACCGGGGAGAGAGGGGCGGCTCCTGTTACAGGCCTCTACCTCTCGTTGTGCCCTGGAATATTCGCCATTCGCCATTTTAATTGATGTCAATAAGGTTATGCTAAATTTGAAGATTTGAATAATTCGGCTTTCAGTGCAATAATGGAATCAGCGCGGCTACAGACTGCTTAAGCACAGGGCTGAATGGAAGTGTCAGCCGCCCCGGCGCTCTCTCAGCCTCCTTCAGCACATTCTGCCCTGACACCCCTCATGCTGCCTCCCCTCCCGCTCATCTGATTAAAACTCCACTCCCGCCGAGAGCTGAGCATACACCCTCTCCAGCTCTGCTATTACTCCAAAATTACCCCCAATTACACCACAAATGTCGGTTTAAGGGAGCACAGAGGATTATAGCGATTCACGACTTTATTCGAGTTTAAGGGAAACTGAAGGTTTCTCATCACAACTTCTTTCAAAACGATTGGTAAATGTAAACAACTCTAAAAGGCTTGCTGAGAATTTCACAGCTCCTTATGACCACAGGACTAAACCAACTACATACATTTTAATATCAGATGCAGATTTTTTTTCCCTGGACCTGGATGCTGCCCAGGGCTGTTAGCAGGCGTTTAATTTAATGGGTATACAAAAGAGCTGAATATAATCAGCGCCCACAGGGTGAGGTGGAGAGCTGACCCGCAGCTCCGTGTCCAGGGTTACACACCAGCTCCCCGCAGCGTGACCAACTGCCCTGCTCCCTGCTCACCTCCCCCCCCAATCCTTCCCTGCTTCATCACACACAGCTTGTGTCTGCTTCTTCAATGCACACATCACATGCACATGAATGAGAACAGGGACTTTCCATACTCATGTAAGTTACTTAACATACAGTGCAATGCTGATACGTCTCAAGTGTCCTTTATGATTTTAACATGATTCAAGTGCTACACATTTCCACCAGAACTTATGGGTAAAGGATATTACTCTAAATTCACAGTTTAGGGCTATGCATAACCGTATGCACGCCCACTGGTTGACTGATCTTCACAAGTGAATGTTTTGCCTTTTGTAAATTAGTTTGTGAACTTGCAGGCTTGTGGAACTTCTGCAAATAGCCCATGGATGTTGTTGGAGCTGCGCATGTGGGCCTGGTTTAGCTCTAGGCAGCTCTGTGAAAGGCTAATTGGTTTAGCAGGCCAGGCCCTGAGACGGCCAAAGGCCAGTGGGGCGTAGCGAGCCGCAACGGGAACCTGATGTTGAGGAGGATGCTTTGTGTCGGCCTGCGGATGGGGAGCATGTGGCAGACACAGCCTCGTCTACAAGTAGCTCTATTCTCTCCGTCTACTCCTCTCTTTGTGCCCTTCTCCTTCCACCGCTTTCCTGGCCCTTCTGTGCCTCCCTCTTTCTCTCTCCCCCATCTTTTCTCTCCATTTCTGCTTTTCTCTCCATAACTGATTTATTTAGAAGGAAGCAATTATACATATTACTATTTGTGACATATTAATGATTTGTTAATGCTCACACATTTTGGTAGCACTCAAACCATTTAGGGGCCAAAAAATTCTCAATATTGTTGCAAATGTAGTTTCAGAAATAATTCATTATTTAGGCAAGACTGCTTACAAAGAAAGACACTTTGATGAACATGCACAAAGAAAATAGAACCCTGTGTGAATTGATGTTAGTCTAACATTAAGTAACATGTGAAGAAGACTGTGAGAGAGAGAAGCAGGCCTGGCACAGGGCTGATCTATCCTCTGGGGGCGTCTAATGTGAGCATTTATTATTTGAAACGTTTTAATCATTCATGAGGCCAGAGGCTGTGGGATGGCTGAGGGCCTCCGATTAAACCCTCCCTGAGAGCTTGTTATATACTCAGCCTCAGGACACACAGCCCTGGCACACACCACACACGCTCTCTCTTTCCCTTCCCAAGGTCCCTTCTGTCTATCCTATCCCTCTGTGTTATTTACTCTGACACTGTTTTCAAGCTGCTAAATGCTCCCTCGGGATGCAGTGAAAGACTGCTGTTGTGGTGCCACTTAACCCCTGCCTTGAACTGTGTGAGTCTTGTTGTGATACCCAGTGGCCGACAATGAATCATTGTCTGTGCTGCTAAGCGTACCGTTGACCCAAAGCTTTTGAGTTTCACTCTTTCTCTTGAGTCTTACTGATGTGACCGCTCTGTGCCCCACCCACAGGTGATGAGCATCCTGAGCAACCCCAGCGCCGTGGCCCCTCAGCCGCAGCACGACTTCTCCATCTCGCCCCTGCACAGCGGCCTGGAGGCCTCCAACCCCATCTCAGCTAGCTGCAGCCAGCGGTCTGAGCCCATCAAGACGGTGGACAGTCTAGCTTCCACCCAGTCCTACTGCCCGCCCACTTACAGCACCACCAGCTACAGCGTGGACCCTGTCACTGCCGGCTACCAATACAGCCAGTATGGCCAGAGTGAGTACAGCAAAATCTCCTCAAAACAACACTGCACCACATATAGTCAATCCCTCAACATGCTGGTTAATCATACAGTTATTATTCTTAAGGCTTATTGGTAAGTGATTACAATGAATTACTCAGTATACGCTCTTAAACTACTATGTATTGTTGTGTGAACTTCAATTAATTATGCCACAAATTTCCATTCAGCTAAAAAGAGTTGTTCTAAATGGACTTTGTTACGTGCGACACAAAATGCTACTTCAAATAATGCCTGCATGTTTGCATTCTGGAAGTCAGACATTCCTCTTGATTCATTTCTTCAAATGTATGTCATTATTAGAGTTTGGACCCACTGGTCCTTAGAGTTTAAGGGGTTAAACTCAAAGATAGGCTTAACATCTCCCAGAGTGTACCTGTCTGACGGCTCATTAACATGCAGAGGGCGAGATGGCAGCTTAGAGGGTGCAACCTTGCACAGTGTGTGTGTGTGTGTGTGTGTGTGTGTGTGTGTGTGTGTGTGTGTGTGTGTGTGTGCGCGGGCGCAATTCATGGCCACAATGCCAGGGAGCAGATAGAGCAACTCTGGGAGGAAGAGGAGAGGCAGAGTTGTGTGTTTTGAGGCGGATTTAAAGAGTAAACCTTGCATGACAGCAAAGAAAGGATTCCAGAGAGGGAGGAAAGGAGAGAGGGAGCACAGAGTTAAATCGTAGCTGATCACCCTCTTTGCCAGCTGTCAGGCCGAGCGTCTCCAGTATGGACAGCTGGCCCACCCACAGGTATGCGGCTGCTACCGTACACTCTGCCTGCTTCCTGACAGCCTCCTTTCTCTGCGTGCTAACGTGCACTAACCCTCGCTACTTACTGTCACGCTGACAGACGCCTGGCAACGTCCATGTGCACCGTCACTTTGCCCCGCCCAGGTGCTGCCACGCACCACAAAAGAAGAAGGAGAGGTGAAAATAACTCCCCCCGCCAGCTCCGG
This sequence comes from Hydrocynus forskahlii, assembly GCA_037974365.1. Lineage (NCBI taxonomy): Eukaryota > Metazoa > Chordata > Actinopteri > Characiformes > Alestidae > Hydrocynus > Hydrocynus forskahlii. The sequence continues at coordinate 25,111,336 of JBBPCX010000141.1, read as the reverse complement.
ATATCAAAGGGCCTGCCACTGCACATATCTGACACACTTGACAGGCCAACAGCTAATACCAACATGCTTATGCTCATACTCAGGAAAGGGAGGGGGCTATATATTTTTTAATCATGAAAGCTTCTGTTGTTGACTTCCTCTGGCCCAGGTACACAGTCTTTGTTATTACAGTTGACATTTTGATTCAGTGATTATTGTGTCTGGGCCTCTGGACTAGCCCAAAGATGTTTAGTCCTTTGTGTCAAGCAGACACTCAGGTCTATTTAGTAATTTAAGCCAATGTAGTTTGTCAGGTATGCACAGTAATGAAATCTAATTAAGGTCTATGTGGGAAATGTAGTAAATGCTTGCAAACAGACACTTAGCGTTTCCGTGTGTTTAATTTTTTTACACAATTTTTCCAACTGTGAAGGCCAATAATGAAGAAAAATGAAGCTAGACAAGCTGTGTGCTAACTTAATAATACTAATAATACCCAGCTCTAGTCTGACTGTAAGTTAAGCAATAAGGGAGGACTGTGTAGGTTTTCTGTTTTAAAAAGGAAGTGACTAGTGGGGTTAACTGAAACTTCCTCAATTTCTGCCTCTCTGCTGCACTAGCTCCACGTTTCCTTTGGTTTGTCCTCATGACCTTCTGGCCTATTCCCTGCACCTTTTTCCACCACTCAAATGTCCCTTGGCTTGTGTAGTCAAATTGAAACCTTGTGAGGTGTGAGCCAGATCAATGCTTGGGTCCTGGGCAGCGGGTGAGACTAGTTGTGCCCTTCGACCCCAGATCTGCCCGCAGGTTAGTCTCGACACGTGCTCTTGATAAAGATCTCCCTGCAAAAGTCAGGCTTTGGATCAGGCCGGTGAGAGCTGTGCCCTCAGGTGATGTGTTAGTCACACCATTTTGGCCGGATCAAGTCGCACTCTACCTATCTGGCAGTCTCAGCCACTTCTGCTTTTTCATCAGAACAAAACCTTGCATCTCCATTAAAAAAAAACGTTTTCCATAATTTGATGATTCCATGTACTGTTCACATTGTGTGAAAATGTCATGATGAATGGACAAATTCAAATGGTTCAAAATGACTCAAAATCTTTCAACCTCAAATTACATAGAAAGTTAAGAAAATTTTTTCCTTCTCCAGTAAAGTCACATTTACTGGAGATAAAACTGGGTCCTATTTCTTATGCTCACAAATGCATCAATGTGCACAAATGAACGTACATCTAATCAATCCACTTTGAACTGAAAACAAAAATCAATATTTCCCAGCTGTTTTTGTAGGCGATAGAAAAACCTCTTTGCTGTGAAAGTTGGATATTGTTTCCTTACCTCCCCAGCTCTCTGCTGATACGTAATCAGGTGCCATTTATTCAAGGGAAGGATGATGTAGATAACTGAATGAGCAGCATGTTCTGATCTGATGCTAGATGATGGAGGAGTGTGGAATGCAGAAAGCAGGGATGACAGAGTTAATGAGAAACGCACAGAGGAAAACTCTGTATGACAGGAGTGAATGACAGCAGGGAACAGGTGGTTCATTTATTTCCCTGAAGAGGCATCATCTTAGTCAGCTGCATATTAGTCAGTAGTTAGGAAGTCCTGTTTACGCTCCAAAAAATTGTTTTATGTTATCATCTGATAGAAAGTAGGTCAGTAGTGTCCAGCTCTGGCTCTGGAGTACACCCTACCCAACCTTACATTTTTGAGACTTTAATATAGGCATTTAAACTAAGGAACAACATGTAAACTCTATCCTGGTTCTGTCACTAAATTAAAAAAGCAAAATACTGAGTGTATTGTTCGATGTACTGGGATAGTTTCTAAGCGATCATGTGTACACATTCAGAATGGAATTCAGACTGCTAGGAGCATTTTATTAATTTGGTTTGATAGAGTAACAATTACAGGTGACTTACGTAGGAAGTACTTAGATGTTAGTTTTAAATGCTCAAATTGTAGTTTGTAAGACAAAAGTTCAAATCTACATTTGAGATGTTTTTACATGTCAAAATTGTGCCGAAAGCACCAAAGAGCTACTCCAGCACCAGGATTGGGAATCACTGCTTCAGGTTTGTTTTTTTGAGGCACTAAAACAAAAGCTCATGTCTCAGAGTTGTTTTTGTTTCACTTTCTGTGTGCAGCAGCGGTAGACTACCTGGCAAAGAACGTGAGCTTGTCCACGCAGAGGAGAATGAAGCTGGGAGAACACTCGGCTGTGCTGGGACTGCTACAGGTGGAGACGGGCCAGGCCTATTGATGGACTCGTCCTTCTGGCCATCACTTCTCTTCTTCACCAGCACCCCTCCATCCGTCGTGCCATTTCTCTCTCTCCGCCGCGTGAGAAGGAAGAGAAGTAGCTAAAATCATAGACAGCCTTAGACTCCTGACCTATGGCTGAGTGAATACAAAAGCCATTTGATAAACAGACACTATAGTGCCGTCTCTCATCTCTCTCCCTCCCCACCCCACTGACCCCAAGCTCCATCTGAACAAAGAGACTCTTTCAGGGTTTCAGAGAGGCTGGAGGAAAGCAAGCATTCATTATCTGGGCCCGCATCAGTCGTGCCCTGCCCATCAACAGTCAACATTAGCACACACAGGCTGTGAGCACGGCCGCTGCCCCATTCCAAGACGTCTGGACCATGTTGTTCATAGGACTTAAAATGATGGTATTATTATGATTCTATTTGATATAATGACTGTGGTTGTTTCTATTACCGTTAGAATGATTATTGTAATGCCGTTCTGTTTACATCTTTTTATTTTACTTTTTGAGAGTCCTCTGCAAAGGTCTGACTTTCTAACACATTACGGAGGTGCATGGAGAGAGGCTGATAGCTTTTCAGGCTGCCTGCAATGCGTGTTATTCGACCTTCACATTTTAATCTTAAGCTTGACATTCCGAGAGATCTAGGCGAGTCAGTGGGGTGTCTAGCTCAGCAGAGTCCTCCGGGAGAGAGTGGCCAATGAGGGCTCCAAGAATTTCCAATCCCTTTCCCCTTCGTCCCCACATGTGTCGACCACTGGGAAAAAGCCACAATGCTTAGAAATATAAACAGTCTTAAAGTGACGGCATAGGAGCCTGCCTCCCGACCTAATGCAGAGATGCATTCTGGAGGGAGAACAGTCATCAGTGTTATTTATGATCAGTTCGTCTTATGGAGTAAGGCAACACTGACTTTCCTAAGCATTAAACCCAGATTGTTAATTCTATGTGATTCATTTCACTGAAGTATTATTATCTATGATCTTACTACTATGATCTTAAAGCACAAGTAATCCTGAATTGCACATAAACATAAACTTATTCCAAGCTATGTCAGGGCAGTATGCTTACTTTGGGATTTTCTACTGTCCTTATTACTTAAAGGTGCTCAGTTATAAAACGTAACAAATATCTCATTGGTTCTTATATAGACAGTTATTTGACATTCCAAATGTCTTTTTTTCCTTTTGCATACTGCCTTTTTCAACAATTCCATCAAAGGTGTACCTTTAGCAATGATTACCTCACAGTTTGCAGCTGAAATGGTATTATCTACTTGCAGTCGCTATTAAGGGCATTGTGTGGGCTCATGTTCCAGTTATGAAACATTCTATTCTAAATTAGAAATTGTTGCATTTTGATTAGTCTGTAGTCCCAAAGACAGAAAAAGACAAGCGACTGGTTTGTAAATCACTCATCCATGTAAGTTCATTGAAAAGAATGTGAAATTTTTTTTGCGCCACACAAAAACTCAGTGTTCTGAGTTTACATGTGCCCCCTACTTCATGACTCAGTAGAGCACCTCATCTCAGCTCACCATGAACTGTTAGACGACAAAAGGACCTCCATGACCAGAATGAACTGCGGATAAACTGAGAGCTACCTGCTACCCAGGACCAATGGATATTTACCCGTCCATAATCTACATGTCTAGCCTAGGTGCCATCCAATCACAGAAGTACCACAGTTCAGTCCATGGACCACAAAGAGGCTAAGTGTGGAGCTTATCCAGCCTAAACCAATCAGAAAAAGGATGAACAGTCAGCAACCCTGTTCAGGCTACGTCATGCCACGGCACCTAGGCTGATGCATATCATGTTATTCAGGAGAACAGAACAAACTCACTCAGGCACGTGACCACGTGCCAACAAAGACTGATAGCATTTCATTTTAACACTTCAAGAGTTTTGTAATAAAAAAGAAAGACAAAAAAGAAGAAATGTAAAATGTTTTTAGTGTGTAGCACTCATTTCTAACACAAACATTAATCTACCTTTGAGATATTTAAAGCACTATTTGACTTGGCGGACTTACGCCTTCTCAGATTTCTTTCTAGCTTCAGTTGGTTCATCACATTCCTATCTAATTCGCTTTTTTTGTTGAAGCATCTGTAATTTGCTTTGTTATCTTTTGGTTCAGCATGTATGTATATTATCATGGCATAATTTATTCTGCTGTATGAAACAATAGCGTAGTGGGAACTTGTATTGGCTTTCCTACCTTCAGCCTGTTGATGTCTTTACTGTAGCACTGTTATTGATTAAAGCTCGAAAAACTGGACAACCATCACCATTCCTTCTTCCGTTTTTTTCTGTGTCATCTTCCAAGACCTTCGGCAGTTGTCACAGCTGCTTTTCCAGTGATCTCCATGAGCTACTGAGAAATATATACGATATTTATAGATCTTTGGTGAAATGCGTTTATGTGGGGTACTTCATTTCAAATATCTCCACATCGATACACCCTTACTATTCATTCCTGATCTAAAACAGAACTAACACATTCTATACAGGTTTTAATCTTAATATTTGTAGTCAGTAATTTGTAAAAGTGAGAATATTTATTGGCAAGAATCGTGCGTGCTGTGTTCGGTGCTTTGATGTTGCTAAAAACCGTAATCATGATTTAATCCGCTTCCCAACAATGCAGTATTTTGCAGTGCCTTTGAAGCCACAACATCTTGACAGTCGTAGTGATTTAAGATACTAAAAATAGTTCCCAGTAATTGAGCCGAGCTGTGAGCGAATAAAGAAGCGTTTAAAAGCAGTGTCACAACAGAGATGCTTCACAGCCACTGCCTTCACAGAAGGCTTGTGTGATGGCTGGATAGCCCTAGGCCATCTACTTCAGACCTGACCATGAGGGCATCGTCTGGGCACGGAGTCCCTGAATACGGGCCAATGTGCGGCTCGTGGCTTATGGCCTGAGTCAGTGAGAGCACAAACTAAATCCAACTAGTTGTTCAGACACCTTGCACAGTGCAGAGGTACATTCATTCATTTAGTGATTTACAGAACATGAGAAAGATCTGCATTCAGAGGGAGTCAGTCAGGACCCCCCCTCTGGGGACCTTCAGCAGTTGCATGTGATGATGAAATCTCGCTGGTATGTGATTTTGTGCTCTCTTTATGATTCAGCTGTCTTCAGCATAATGCACTGTGATAAAAAGTCATTTTGGATATGCACAATATTACTATGAAGGGAACAGCTGCTTTGTCGTTTGGAAAACACAAAGACTTAATGCCTTCTGCTGGTTGTGCTTTAGACTTAATGTATTCACTATTGAGATATACAGGAACATACCACACTGTGATCACAATAGTTATTGTGATTTTAATGCAGTGGAATTGCAGTAAAATTACTGTAAAATGTCTTAACAATTACAGTATTTTACTGGCGCCTTAGCATAGTACCAGTGAACCAGTGTCTTTTTATGTAGTGTAAATCTGTAAAACATTTTTTATGACCCTCCTAGCATTTACCGTTCAAGAATAGATTGTGTATTTTTATATGTATTTTTATATATACATATATACAGTAGCACCCCCCCTAAAAACGTGAATATGTGATGTAGTAAAAAAAAAACCCTAAAAATTCCTATTTTATAGTGTAAACCCCAAATATGCTCCCAAAAACACTTTAATTTCATTTTAAACTCAGCTTAATACTTTACCCTCATAAAAAATGTAAAGCTAAACCTGTATCCATACTGTACAGCTTACATGAACTGCTGTCTCCGGCAGTGCTAGATGTAAAATACTGATGTTACCCCTGTATAAACTGTACTGTAATTCATGCACGAGAGTTTTCTTTGATATAAGCAGGGTAAATACAGTAATAAATTAATTTAATTTACAGTAATAAAAATACAGGGCTTTAAGAAGCACAAAATGAAAAACACGAGAGCACTCGAGATGCTCCACGGGGGAAATTCTGGCCTGTGTCTGCCAGAGCTGCGTCACAGGGCAGCAGCCAATCAGCAGCAAGGAGAAACAAATAATGTTCTCAGATTGCCTACTTTCAAACCTCCAACCTCTGAGTACAGCTGACTGTGACGTCTGGGCCTCGTCCGCCATGCCGCCTCGTCCCCATACTGGTTGTTTATGTTTGGGTGTGGCGCTGAGCAGCAGAGGCTCATTCTGTTCAAGTGTCTGTGGAGGATATCTGCGGTTTCCACGTTCAGTTCAGCTCTCAGAAAAAATCTGTGAGAGACTGAAGTTGTGACTGCTGAGCTGCAATTCAGCGGGGGTTTATTGTATG
>JBBPCX010000141.1:25086474-25097791 GCA_037974365.1 Hydrocynus forskahlii | reverse complement strand
ATTTACATAATATATATTCATTTTAGGAAAACAGAAAATACTGTGCAATATTTATTTATGTATTTTCAGGCAGGATTTTAAGGATGAGAAAAATTTACTCACAGTGCAAGTACCGTCTGCCAGTAGCCTTCCGTGTTCCTATTTCATTGTGTTTGCGCTCAAATATACTGACGTATTGATGCCTTGATGTTAAGTTAGTAAACGGCTGCTTATTGTTTTGTTTTTTTATGTGACGGGTCAATGATAGTTTCACAAACACAATCTCCCAATTTTATCCAGAATTTTATCCAGAATTGTATCCTCTCCTCTCCTCTCCTTTCCTAACTCTGTTCTTATCACGGTTAGCAGGCACAGCTGGGGATCGGCTCCTTTTGCATTCATGAGCAAAGCAGTAGATAAATAAAAAGGTTCATTATGGTGCTAAAGTGTTACTAATGACGTGTACCTGCCACCAAGCACCTCCGAAAATCTAATGTGACACACTGAAATGGAAAATCTATTCTGCAGCCTGTGAGTGTGAGCCCTTGCCGCTGTGTGCTCAGTGGAAATTTCCCTCACCTTAACCCCCCCTCCACTCAGCGCTCCCTATAGCCTATATTTACAATTCTGTTGCTATTATGTCCTACCAAGACCTGTGTGGCCTCGGTCACGACCTCCATATTAGCTGAAAATTGGACTTTGCAAACTTAACACAAGTGGGGGAGAGTGAGAGGAATCGCTGTTGCATGCGAGCGCAGAGGAGCCCAGCATGAGGCCTAAAGGAATCAGCCTCCTGCCGGGAGCACCTTACTGCACACTAATGCCAACGTTTACTCACACCATATTTTTGTTCACAAATGTCTTGTTGATTTTTTCCTTTGTATGATTTGTGGGTTCTCTATAAAACTGTGAAATGAAATGGGCAAAAAATATTAAACCTGAACTGACATAATTCAGTATTGCTTGAAAATCAAGAGTCCTGAGAATTTTGATTAAGGTGATAATCTTTTAAAATGTTTCATTTTGTTGAAAATATTCAGTATATTTTAGTTTCTCTTTATGTGCAGGACGTGGGCCTGACATGAATATTCATTTAAAAGATCAAAATCCTAAGGTTTTTTGTTTTGGTCAATATTGATGAATTGTGATGAAAATTCTCTATAAAAATTCTAGATTCTCTCTGAACCCACATGAAAAAATAATAATAACCTAGGCTGAATATTTCTTTAGTGTTGGCACTGCTTGTCAGCTCATCATTGCTTGTCATTATAACAACTTACATTTGTTGTTATAATTACATTTGTTGTTATAATTATATTTTTGAAGGTTTACAACATACAAAAATAATAATAATGTTGCCACCAAAATTCATTCAAATGCTTTGGCATAATGTGACAGTATGCAAGCAGTGACAATGACAAAATAGCCAGGCGAATAAAACCTGAAAATATGATTTTTCTGTGTTTTTTAAACACCCTGTAGTTTAAAGGACTACACTTCATTTAACAAAACATTCCCACATTCAATTAGATATCATCAGTTTAAATTACGGTGCGATTTATTTATGAAGACCACATTTCATGTGCTCAAATTCGGACACAGTTAAGAGGTACTGCTCTTGTTGAATGGAATCTGACTGAATGGAAAGTTTGGGCAACTTGTTGCGCTGTAAGAGCACAGAGACCGGGAGCTTCAGCTGAGGAGTACAAATTATCAGACAAAGTCAGTGAAAGCTTTCCTTGTTTTTTTCCTCTCCGGCCCCCAGTGCATGCAACTGTCATTGTTTATCCTTGAACATGCTGATTGCAGCTTCCAGAGGCTTCTAATTTAATCAGAAGTCCCATCAGGCTGCGGCAATGAATCGAGCGTTTGTTTATCCAACATGTCTTGAGTGTTTGACTGATTAATTCATATGACGCCAAAAAAAATGTTCTGCCTTGTTTGTCATGTTATCCCAGCGCTGGGCCCACTTTGTTATTAATTGAGCTCTTTTTTGGCCGTCATTTTGTCTCTCTAATTCCCTTATAAGGAGACAGGCTTCAAAAGCTTCTTTTCACAGGCGCGGCACTGTGGGTCATTAATTATGACGGTAATAAAAGGTGGCTGTGTTCTGCCAGCAAGCCTCTGCCAGTGCGAGGAATGCTTCTCTGTCTGTTAACCGGAGGCTCACATCCCTGTGAATACGACTGGCTGCCTTCAGGCTGCAGCAACGCATTGTGCGTGAAACCAACAGGGTCTTAGACTTCGCGGCCTATAGCATCGCCACCCTTCATCTAACTTGTTGTATGCGTGGAGCTTTGGCAGAGGAGCAGTCCTCAGAGCCTGCTTTGACAGCAGTTAGCCTTTGAAGGAGAGAAGTTTTGGAAAAGAGGAACAATAAATATCATAAGGGGGTCCCGTGCGTCTTGTAATACCCATCAACCTCAGAGAATGTGTTGCAATTCAGTTTCTTGTAGTACTTTATATTCTTGTCTTGCTCCAGAGCCTCTTAGCATTTGTTGTGGCTCTCATGAGAACTGATTCTATGAACATTCAGCGAATAAAAGCTTACTTATAATATTCAGAATACCACTACTTATTCTGACAAACTTTTCTTGTATATCTTTGAAAAGCCCTTCCAATTCCATTCTGGCTTGATGGACGTGGTAATTGCTGTGGGTCAGTCTGGAACTGGAACTTCCAGTAATTCCAGTAAACCTCATTTCTACTGTAAAAAATCCCAGCTTCCTGTTTAAAATGGCTAGCATGTAATTCAAGAATGCACTTGCTAATCCCTGCCACAGTCTGTGTCCTCTCCACAACACCTGAATTAAAGACATTCAGCTTTCTTGAGAGTCCCCTTGGGAGAGAAATCCTCTTTTCGTTGTCTTTGCCTAGGGAACAGTGAGCGCCTGTATTTGAACAGACCTGTTTTTGAACGGACCTGTGTTTGCAAAAGGGGGGCAATTACAATAGAATTTAAAGTATGGGTTAGAGTAGGATTACAAGGCCTTATATCAGCAAGAGAATGCTCCACCCTCATTACAACCACATATGGCCAATTCAGCACTGATCTTAGACTAGCGGTGAGGGAGGAAAGAAATTTAATTTGAAGGATTAGCGGCACAACTGCGATCAGCCAGATCCTAGCCGATACATGTGAGACGGTTCAGAATGCTGAGGGATTATTAGGTTCGGATGCTCATTTTCAAAGAGAAACGGGGGGCCCTCTGCTCAGCATCTTTCAAGCTCAGAACATGGGGTTTGGAATAAAGGGCAATGCTTTGCAGAATAAAAACTGCCCTGGAATATCAATATACATAGGGTAGCCAGGGAGGGTGGCCAAGCCTTCTTGAGGGGATCCATAGACCATTACATAAAGTACTGTTACCCTAACCAGGCATCTAAAGAGCGTGAATGAATTCTGTGACCGCTGATTAGAGGTGAAAGTGAAAATTCACTGAGCCTGAAGTTTTTCATTGTGACAAATAGTGTAGTCCACTAGGCTGGTGTCTCTGCCTGCAGCTCAGTTTCTTTCACACACAAACACTGTACTGTACTTACATACTGGAGCGACTTGAGTCACTAGATACTCTGACCTGGTGATAGTAGACTGGGTCCTTGTTTAATCTGACCACGGTGCCTCTAACTAGCCTCAGGTAGGGAGTTCTTCGCGGGTCGGGGGTCTGCCTGTTTATTCTTCTTATACACTAAGAATAAAGAAGTCTTATATATGGATTAAAGTATTGGGATGCCTGACCATTACATTAACAGGGACTTTAATGACACTCCATTCAAATACAGAGTTGTTTTCCTTGTGCATCTAAATGCATAAATGATAGCTCTTCATTTAAATACCAAGTATTAATCTGAAAGGTTATTAGAGAATATGCCACATTTATTTAATGGACAAAAATAAAGGGACACCTGACCATTACACCAGTAGGGACTTTAATGACATTACATTCAAATATATAGACTTTAATATGGAGTAGGTCCTCCTTTGCAGCTATAACAGCCTCCACTCTTCTTGGAAGGCTTTCCACAAGATTTTGGAGTTTCTGTGGGAATTTGTGTCATTCATTCTGGAGAGCATTTATGAGGTCAGATACATTTCGGATGAGAAGGCCTGGTTCGCAATCTCCGTTCCAGTTCATCCCAAAGGTGTTGGATGGGGTTGAGGTCAGGGCTCTGTGCGGGCCAGTCAGGTTCTTCCAAGCCAAATCTGATTAACTGTATGTGATGGAGCTAAACTGTCAGTGTGCATCCAGACAGCATTTTAACTTTCGCTGAAGTTGTTCAGTAAACTTAACCTCAATGCTAATGCTAAAACTTACTTTGCAGCTGGTGTGCCATGGTTCCATAGCCATAGCATACATTAGAAATGCATTCAGTAAGGTTCAAGATGTTACCTTTCTCTTTCTATGCCTCAATGTGAAAAAAGAGGACCCTTGTTAACTTCCTAGTTATTCTCCAGCTATCTCAGTAGTAATAAATTGGAGTAAATTTAGTTAAATCACTAATCTGTGAGTCATGTTTAGATAGTAGCTGATAACAAATGCACACACAGCATTGAACTTGTACAGCTGGGACAATCATAAAAAGGCTATATAAAAGGCTATATGGAGATCAAATAAAAATGCTACTGTGTACCATGTTTTCGACAATATCCAGTTTATGGACTGTGAAAAGGCATGTTTAAGTAGCCGTGTCGAATTTTTATTTTATGACTAGAAAACAGATACATTATTTCATATAGAAGTATGTAGCTACTTTGTTTTGGACAGTGCAGTAATGTACATGACTTATGTTTGCAGTCTCAGAAGGTGTGTCTTTGAAGTAAAATGTCTGAAACCATGTAATTATATCCTTACTTCTCAGCTAACCCGCATGCCAGGTAGCTCAGATAGCTAACAGGCTAAAAAGCTATGTAACATCATTAAGAGTAAGGCTTTGAGGTGAAAGATTCACTGAAAAAAACTGCAAACACAGGTGAAGGATATGTTACATGTTTGCCTGCCAGAAGTAGTACTAAATCCAATGCTGGGAAGTGAATGGACACTTTAGTTAGCTTGGTTAGCTGACACAATAAGGTGATTGTTATACAGAGGCTAGCAGAAAATAGCATTTGTGTAATTATATAATTTGAATAAAAGAAAAAATGCTGCTAGATGCTCAGGTTTCCTCTCACAATCCAAAGGTGACCTGGAGATGCTAAATTGCCCCAAGGAGTGAAGGCATGCATGAATGTATCTGGCTGCCCTGCAACAGTGTAGCAACCTGTCCAGGGTGTTTCAAGCCCAGAACAGGATAGGGGTAGGCTCCAGCACCCCCTTCCACCCTAAATGACTGGCTCAGAAATTGAACGAATGAATGAATTACAAACATATGCTGTGTGGAAAGCAAAAACACATATGCATATTTTTAAGAAAATTGATGCAATTTATGGGGAACACTTCCAATTGCTATGCATCCCTGGAGCAATGGCTTTAGTAGTACACCATCCTGTCCTCTTGCTCAACATTGACATGACTGACTCCCCACTCCAGAATATAAACAGACTACATTAAATTAATCTCTGCAAAGTTTTTCAAAACACAGCATTGTTCATTTTCAGTCAGTACATCACTGAAATCGATAGTGTGTGTTTTGATGGATTTCAAAATGTGAATGTGCCAGTGTGGCATGATCTTTACATTTTGACTATGCATTCCCACACATTTGTTTAAAAAGTTTAAGTAATATACATAATGTCAAGTTTGTGGTCCCTTTGTGGAATAGAGAATCTACTAAATAACCTGATTTCTGTCTCAGACTGTTTTGTAGTGTGTATAATATCTGCAGCTTTTGTAAGCTTGTAAACAGTGTTGTGTGTCTGCATTAGGGCTGAAGCAATGGTATAGCCTGAAACAGGTCTTGGCATTAGGCAAATTTGAGGGGGTCTTGCGCCTCTGTACAAATGGTATTTTAAGCCCTGTGGTACCCCTCATTTTTTCTCTATGCTGGGACTCACACAAAAAATATGATCAGAGCCAAGGCCTCATGTTTCAAGGGGCATCAGAAGAGAAGGGGATTCTGCCATTACAAGGCCACAGAAAGTGAGAGAGAGAGAGAGAGAGAGAGAGAGAGAGAGAGAGAGAGAGAGGGAGAACATTCTCCTGCTTCACATTAAGAGAGACTGAATGCTTTTGAAGTCTAGTCCATGCCTTTACCCTCAGACATGTGCACTTTTGGCATGGTTGTTTGTGGCCTGGATGGAGTTGGACAGGCCACTCTGTTTGGAGTAGTAGAACCGGTTCTCCGCTCGCTGGGCTGGGGCGTCACCCCCTGAGCAGCACGTCATAATGGAGCCCCCCAGGAAGCACAGGGCGGAGCCTAACCATCCAGCATAGAGGGAGAAGCCAAAGGACATCAGGCCATCTTCACGATGAGCCCCAATGGGGAACCACACGGTGGACACTGTCCCACACACGGCTGCAGAAAGAGACCACAGACTCATTAACAGCTCTCCAGATGTGTTAATACATGCACTTTTTGAAAAAAAGGTGCCACAAATGGGTTCTCCGGAGCAATGCCACAGAACAACCCTATTGGATTTCCTGAACAACTACACTGCGAGTGTGAAGAACCTTCCAAAGTGCTGTGGAATGTTTCACATGTGTTGACTTTTTACATCAGAATTGTGCGAAAGGGTGAAACTAGATAAGGTGGAATGCAGCCCTGGTGGGGAGAACACTCTGCTTGAGCAGGCTGGTTTAAATCTGTGTGTGAGAATGTTTTTGCTCAGACCGACCAAAGGAGCTCATTCTGTGCACTTCACTCTCCCGGTGCTGAATAAAGGTTACAAGTCCCTGAAACTGTTACTGCTTTTCACGACTTTTTCTTACTGGACAATCCCTGGGGAGCCAAAAGTCTTTTTTTCTACAGCACAACACAAAGAAGGTTTTGTGGTTCTTCTTTGTAAGAAAGTATGTCTCTTCTTTGTTAGAAATTATGAAAGTTTTTACTTTATTTTTGTTGGTGGATTTTTTCATTTTTCTCTCCAATCCAGCTACATCCAATTCTACTTGCTTTCTAGGTCCCACCCCATTATGCTACCGAGTTGTAATGGGGAAGGTGCTTCATTCATGCAAGCACAACCTCACCTTTTCAAAGTGCCTCTAACGCAACACTGCTGGACAGCTGAAGACGCTAGGAGAAGAACAGTACCAGCCCATTCTGTTACTTCAGATAACTGATGCTGAGTGAAGGGGGAGAGGGAGGGCCACCTCACACACCCAGAGAGAGCGAGGCCAAACGTGCTGTCTTAAAACTCCAGGCCATGGATGCCCACGGCCCAAAAGGGATCAAACCCGCGATGCTTAGATGATCCGATCATTTTAGGTGAAAATTACCACATCAAGTTATCTAACCGCACTTGTAGCTTATTAATTTTATAGTATTAGTTCATCAAATCAGGCTTAAGAGATACAAGATGGACTGCTACTGGATTTTCAGAGCATAAGATCACTTTATAAGTAAAAATGCCTGGAAATAAATATTATAATACGCTCACCATTAGTAGAAGTAGTACTTCTATTGCACACATTTGCAAACATTTGCTAGTGTTTTGAATTTCCAAATGGGAATTCTTTACTGGCCCTGTGATCTACTCCAAGACTAAGATAAACTTCATAAAATTTTTTCACGTGGTTTCTAGCACTGAATGACATACTGGTATCTCTATAAAAGGATTAAAACACATCACAGAGCCAAAAACAGTATCAACAGCAGTAGCAGAAGAAAACGTATTTTTCTTTTTACAGAAAGTAGTGTGTCAGAAATAAATTTCGACACCAAACATAATTGAGTGCCTTAGGGGTAAGAGGTGAAACTGTGTAAATAAGATTTTTCGCCAGTTTATTCCTTTAAAGCACAGTCCCTGGAAATGACTGCAGAAATGTGTCAGTATAGCACAGTGTCACTCTGTGACAGTTGACCATGACTGGCCCTTCCTACAGGATGGAGGAAATCTCTGGGTAATTTAGAGGGAAGAGATTCATCTGCTAAGACCCGGGCTATGGCTACTTAAAGGTCTGTGTCGAGAGACGGCTCCAGAGAGGAAAAGGCGATGGCAAACAGATGGCGACTGACCCCGTCCTCCATTTAACTTTACTTAGGAAGTGCCAGATGTCTAATACTTGACCGGGTTCATTTCAGAGCTTCAGTTCAGGTCTGAAGATGCTACAGATGCAGGTCTACAGCAGATCCAGCAGATTAATAAAAAGTTTCATCCAGATTTTCTTTCTTTCACAAACTGTCCACATCAAATTTAACACCTCCCTTGTTTCCATTTCTCAAAATTCATTATGTTCATTTTATTCTCATTATGGATTTTATCATTATGCATTTATTCCCTTCATGTACTTGCTTATTAATTATTTCCATACATATATACATACATACAGACATACATTTATATATAAATGTGTACCCTGTGATGGACTGGTGACCTAAACTGTGTATTTCTCCACCTTTCAGCTTTTTTATTAGTAGTAATTGTACATTAAGATGTAAGTGTGTAAAGTGACCATTTGTCATCCGTGAACACACCACAGCACGAAATTGTTCTCTGCATTGAACCCATTCACCAAGTGAAGCAGCGGGCAGCCAGGAACACAGCGCCCAGGGAGCAGTGTGTGGGGAAGGTACCTTACTCAAGGGTATCTCAGTGGTGCCACTAGCAGTCCTGAGATTCAAACCCACGACCTTCTGGTCACAGGGCCAACTCCCTCACCACCAGCTGCCCCATGCCGTTTTCTCTGTAGAGAATGTTAACCTATTTTCACTTTAAAGTAACAAAACATGTAATTTGACCAGTAGTGCCCAAACTAATATATATATTAGGACTGGGCACATTAACGTGTTATTATTGCGAGAACGCATTATTTACTTAATGCCAGCAAATATTTTATCACGCGTTAACACAGGTTTTTTTTTTATCCTTTTACTTTGAAAGTGCTTGTGAGTGCGCACAGCATGCAGCTCTACGCATAGACTTTTATTCTGTGTCTATGCCGCTAATCAGCCAAGACCTGGAGTGCTGCATGGACAAAAGTATTGGGACACCTGACCATTATATCAATAGGGACTTTAATGACACCGCATTCAGATACATAGACTTTCATATGGAGTTGGTCCCTCTTTGCAGCTATAATGCTCTGAACTCTGAGGGGAACTTGTTTTTCTATAACAAACTAGATAAAACATGAATGCTCTGGCAGGGACAAATAGCTTTGGTTTTATATTTGATTTGATTACATTAACGTTTGTGTTGAGATTTACAGAAATATTTAAACTGTAACTGTGTAACTGTTTGTTTAAAGTGTTTGCAAACCAAATGTTACTGCACTTTTGTTCATATTTACAAATCAAAGTATGCAATACAGTACTTTTGAATTATTTAATTTTGCGTAAAACAATAACTGCGTTATTGCATTGTAATAATTGTGTATAGCAGAAAACCATGCGATTAATCGCAGTTCAAAAATTTAATCGTTGCCCAGCATTAATATATATATTAGGGATGCACCGAAATGATTTTTTTGGACCGAAACCGAAAATGAGGAAACACTTGGCCGAAAACCGAAACCGAAATAAATTATTATTAAATTATTAAAAGAATAAATCTGTTACAAAACTATAAAAATATTTATTTAGCATTCAATGCACAATATAAAATAAAATTTTTAATAAAATATATTACTTGGCACCACTCATGAATAGCCTAAAAGCAAGATAGCTTAAATCTTATACAATTAAATATCTTCTCTCACAAAACTAGTGAATTCAAGTGCATTTTAATATTCTGAAGGAAGTGCATGAACAAAGTGCTTTCAGAACAAGTGCTGTTAAAAAACTGTTAAAAGATATAACAACATTCTTTGTAGGCCTATAACAAAATAGTGTTTTAAAACAAAGACTGGCATAGCCCATATATTAACTGTAATCACTGGAAAACATTCTTGCCTTTTTAAAAAAATACCTCTGCACTGAACCCATTCATCAAGTGAAGCAGTGGGCAGCCAGGAACACAGCACCCGGGGAGCAGAGCGTGGGGGCGGGTACCTCAGAGGTGCCTAGGGGTCTTGGGAATCGAACCCACGACTTCCTGATCGCAGGGCGAACGCCCTAACCACTAAGCTTTTATATGATAAATTAATCCCGACGTTGAGAAAGTCTTTGTGCGCCTGCGCCCGCTCCTCTCTCGCGCGAAATCAAGAAAAAACACAACGCGTCCGCCCTCGTTCCTCTGTCTGAACATCAAAACAGGACTGTGCTGTTCTCCTGTAGGTTGTGCCCGGATCAGCCTGCACTCCAGAAATTTGTCTCTAGAAATTTCGGCATTGCACGCTTTACAAACGGCTTTCTGTGTGTCTTCTTAGATAAATCAAAATGCGCCCACACGGCAGACATGCTGACTCTAATCCAATCTGGCACGTGCAGGTTTCGGTTGCGTGCATACTTAATATATATATATGACTATGTATATATGTATAATTTACTCATCTGTACTCCCCACAGTTATACCAGTTATAATAGCACTGAGTGCAGACACTGGAGCTGATATGTTTTACGTTCGCTATCCTTTATCTTTTACTGTTGGTCAGTTTCTGACCTCAGGGTCTCAGTTGGATATTTCTGGATGGCCAGAAATACACAATTTACTCATATCAAACCTCTACAGTGCACCTAAAACACCTATAATAGACCTACAACCCCTATAGTCCATCTGTTTTTGATGTAGTTCTACTCGCCATGAACAATGTGATACTTATGATTAAATCAAACATTAAACTCACCTGTGATGAGCATGAGCGCTCCACTGATCATCGCTCGCTTCCGCTTAGTTCCAGTCCCCTCATCATTCAGAGTAACACAGGGAGCCGCCAGCAGTGCCAGAAGTGCAGAGGGCAAACCGAGCAGAGACGCAGAGAGCATGAGCGCCCGCGCCACCTGCACATGAGCTGAGGGAGACACACACACAACCTGTATGAGAAATACATAGGCCTACAGCCCATCACCCCCATACAAACACACACACACACACACACAACCTGTATGAGAAACACAGGCCTACAGTCCATCACCCCCCATTCACACACACACGCACACACACAACCTGTATGAGAAATACATAGGCCTACAGCCCATCACCCCCATACAAACACACACACACACACACACAACCTGTATGAGAAACACAGGCCTACAGTCCATCACCCCCCATTCACACACACACGCACACACACAACCTGTATGAGAAATACATAGGCCTACAGCCCATCACCCCCATACAAACACACACACACACACACAC
>JBBPCX010000141.1:25071783-25081814 GCA_037974365.1 Hydrocynus forskahlii | reverse complement strand
CCCTCTCCCCGGGCCTCACTAGAGGTCAGCAGAGGCCCCTTTTTGTTCTTGGGGATAGAGTCTTCCCCAGGGACCCCACTGGAGCTCTCGGGAAGCCCCTCGCTGTTCTCCAGCGTGAAGCTCTCACTACAGGCCTCATTGGAGTCCTCGGGACGCCCTTCACTGTCCTCATGGGTGGAGCCCTCACTATAGGCTCCAACTGAGGCCTCCGTGACCCAAGTACACCCCCCCAAAAAAAATTTCAGGAGAAGGCCCCCTGCTCCCCTGATGGAGTTTCTGGTCCATTGTTGACCTCGCTAGGCCTTTTACTAGCCTCCACACTAGGATTTAGCCCTCCCCGGGCCTCTAAGCTCATCTCCCTGGGCCTATCGCTAGCATCTTTAGCCTCCCTGGGCCTCTCACTAGCCTCCCTAGTCCGTACCCTGGCCTCGCTAGCTACCTCGGTTTCTGCACTAGCCTCCTGAGACTCCCTGAGCCTCTCGCTAGTCTCCCTGGGCTTATCACTAGCTTCTTTAGTTTCCCCGGGCCTATTGCTAGCCTCCCCAGGCCCCTCGCTAGCCTCCATACCCCTTTCCCTCATGGCTACGGCTAATGCTAAGGGCCTCTCGGCCTGGGCTAAAGCTACCAGCAGCAGCAAAGGCTCTATTAAGGAGCCGCACGGCTCCTCTATGGGGCCTAACAGGTCTACCTGCCCTGGACTTCTAGCACTTTCCCCTACACTAGCCCTCCCTATGCTACCTGTCTCTGGTGGATGAAGCCTAGGGGCTGGTGTTGGCGAGTGAAGACGGGGGGCTGGTGTAGGAGGCGGCAGCCGTCTTCTGGGTACAGGTATGGGCTGCTGGTATGTGTGCTCGGTGGCGCCCTTGCTCGCACACCACCCGGGCAGAGCGAGAACAGCCAGATCTTGCAGGGACCCTGGTCCCTCTGGCATTTGCCACAGCTGCAGGGTGGCTTCCTCCTGCAGCTGGCTCACCAGACTCAGGTACTGTTCCTTCAGCACCTCCTCCAGCCTTTTCTGCCGGTCCCACTGCTGCTGTAGCTGGTTACGGGTCACGGCTACGGGTTGACTGGGCCCCGTAGCTGCAGTGGGTGGCGCTTTGTGCGGCCTATTGGCGAGCCAAAGTGGGAGCTCCTCCGGGGCCGAGTCGAGGACGAGGGGGTCCACGATCCACTCTGGTTTAATGATCAGGGATCCATCGATCCACCCGCCCCACCAGAAGCCCTGGTCCACCTCCTCGTCCTCCGACTCTCTGCCACACAACAGCTCGGTAGTTGAAAACCGGTTCTTCCTCACCGGCTCAGCCCCGAACTGGATCCAGTCCGCCTCACTACAGGCCAAATCCCTCTGTCTCCCTTGCAGCCGGGCGATGGTTGCGGCCCTAAGGACGAGTTCCCTTGGGCGTGGCTCTACCTCTGCTGGCACTTGGCCCTTGTGTGTGAGGCTGGTCATTCTGTCACATTTCCCCCCTTTCCCCAGTGAATGCAGGCATGTCCCCAGGCTTCCATGCTTATTCTTTCTTTATTCAGAACGTTCAAAACAAAAGGGTCGATGGCCAGCATAACAAAACAAAAGAGGAACCATAAATAGGACTAATGACCAGCAACCAAAACAGAACAGAAACACTCTTAAATACTCAAAAATCAAAACTCAACACCCAATGACAAAACAGAAAGCAAACTCAACACCACCGAACCTTAACAAACAAATCCCCAATGACCTTTCAAAATAAAAAAACACAATTCCTGAATACAAACTTAAACAAGGGTGGCCTGTAGCGGCCACCCACCGTCACATACCCAAGATGTAACACTAGTGTCCATATATGGTGCATTTATGTGTTAGAAAAGGTCTGCCATCTGAAATAGACCTCTGAGTTCTTAATATGATAGTGTATACTCTTATTTAGCTTACAAATGGTGAAAATGGTTCTGTTCAAAACTGTTGTGCAAAAATAAATATAAACAAATAGAATTGTTCAAAAAAGTCCCGGGGCAAGACACTAAGTTGTAGTATGGGAACAATAGGTTGTAGCCTGCTGACAAATGTACTCCCCTCCCCCAACAGATCAAATCTGCACCCCATGTCATTTACAAACATGGTTCTTTAAGGAGGCTGTTTAGGGAATCAAAAGTGGTTCTTTTATGATAGTGGTCTTCAAACCAGTTTTCAGGGTCCTCCACAGTTTTGCTCCAACCTATTTCACAATGCACACAGATTGCATAAAAATGTGTGCAGGGGGCCCTGAGGACCAGATTAAAGACCTATGTTCTGGAACAATTCGATCTTTTGTTTTGAGTGATCTTATTTTTCAGTTATTATTCTTAAACATTTTCACTATGACACAGGAGAAGTGTATCACTGTGTACGTTGTATAAAAATGAGCAACTGAAGTGAAACCCACAAGTGTGGGATTAAACTCTACAAATGGGACACAGTGTGTGGTTTCTGAGGTGTGATTCTGACAGTTATTATCACCCATGTATGGTCTGTAATGGCTATCATGATAGCACCCTATCAGAAACTGGGTATTTTGCTGCTTATTCAGGAAATTAAGGAATTCCAGTAAAAAGGGGCTTTACCTTTGAAAGGTTAAGCCTGCACTTGTGGAGAGAACGAGCACCCAGGCCTATATTGCATGTTTCAGAGGAGATATGATGTCTGATATGGGGCCTGTGTGAAAGAGAAGTTGGGGCCCGTGTGTTTGAGAGGGAATTGAGGGCTTCGTTATGGAGCTTAGCTCAGCATCCATACTAATACGAACCACGTAAACCAAACATCTCCTCGTCTATGCCTGAGTACTCAGAGCAGGCCGAGCCACCTCAGGGACCCTGGCACTGCTTTTTAATAATGGCTGCATTACAGGAAAAGCTCGCCCAGGATCTGGACCCCCTCAGTCGTTTGCAGGGTGGAAAGATGTTTTACCACAGAAGGAGTGAGAGGCCCGAGATGTTCAGTACTGCGTAGACTTCCAACACAGGCTAGGAAAGGGTAAACTAAATACTGCCTGTGACTGTCTGGTGATATTTACACAGCGGTTTTAAAAAATACAAGTACTGACAGTACTGTTTAGAGTAAAAGAACAATTTTCAGCAAATGTTGCTCTAAAGAATTATTTTTGTTAGTGAGTGTGAATAACCTTTTTAAGTTCAGAGAACATTCTCATAATGTAACGTCCTACACCATTTAAAGCTTTTTGCTCTAGAACGTTTTCTACTATCATTACAGTTATATTGTGTATAAGTTATTTTTTCATTAAAACTTGTTGTTAATGAATATGGAATCAGCTTCTATACTTACAAGTGGGTAAAATAAGTATGGATAATTACAGGCTACTGAATTACCAATAAGCTCTCATGATCCTGACGTTATTAAATTTTGTGCTTAATAAGAACTACATGGTAAAACGCTGTCTCTTTCGGTGGTTTTAACCACCTGTCCAATTGTGTGTTACAGTGTGTTTTACAGATGTGCTTTTAGTAATGATAGGGATGATATTTAATTATATTTGATGTTATTTTTGATCTCTAAGAAGGAATATCACATGGCACAATAGACAACACTAATCCCCAGTCTGAAATTGAGACTAACACCGTTTTTACACGTTGAAGGGGATTTTTTAAAAAGGGCACTCTATATTCTATAATCTTCTGAAGCCTGAGGTTCAACTACACTCTATGTGTGGTTTCATACACATATATAATAAATGCAGTTATTTACTTATGTATTACCATCTTCCAACCTCTCTTTTTCCTTAGATTTTTGTTACTGTGTCTTTAAGATTGATATCCATAAATGGGCTCCTTACAACTTCTGCATGAGTGGTCTAAACTACATGTTTACATGTGAATCAGTTTTCTTGACTTCAAAAAACAGTGGACTAGTTTACAGCTTAATTTCTATAAATGGACTAAGAAGTGAATGGTATGGTTGGAGAAAAAATGAAAAGTTTATATTGTATATCGAACTCTTTTATTTATTAATAATAATGAGGAGAATTTGATTATATGGGCTCTTTTGGACCATTTCTTTTGATTCATTCTTTATGAAATACTCACGCAATGTAAGGGGCAGCAGCCGTAGAGGACAGTCCCCTCAGTAGAAACTCTGTATGCCCATCATCTATTTGTGGCCCTTGCTGATTTGGGTGATTTTACATGACCTTGCTCACATGGCCGCTCCCTCAATGCTTCAGCATTCAAAAACATCTGAAAATAATTTGTTGTATCTATAATGGGACAAGCAGTTTCTGACTGATGGTCTTGCCCCGGGACAGATCCCCCCTCCCTCAGAAACTGGGCTTACAAAAGCAGGCAGTGTACTGTGGCAGTTTTCTTTCTAATCTACAGCATCCTCTTAACCTACCCCCTTGCCTTCATCTCCTCCATCACTATAATATGGCTGCAGTGTCTGTCTGATATGGTGGCATGTCTCTGATCTACCTCTGACTCTGGCACAAACACACAGAGCGCCATGCTGATAAGAAGAGGGATCCATTTTCTGTATTGGATTTGGCTAATAAAGATGGACAAGGCAGCTTGTCGATGACTCAACCCCATTCCCCCATCCCCTTTAAAGCCATATATTATTTACAGGGTTTTTTCATTTAAAGTAAAAAAGCAGAACTGTTTTTTTGATGCAGTATTCTGTTGCTGTGCATCTGCTGTGTGAGAGATCCAGTGGCTTTTTTATCAGTTGCAATGTGCACTGTGGGTTCAGAACATCTGTTTCCAGCACAGCTGTTTCTCTCAGTTACTTACTGCGAGATTTGTATGACCGTTTGCTTTGTAGGCATGTATTTATATATAAACATATGTGTAGCCAAAATAAAATTCTAAACCATAAATGCTGATTTAAGGATATATAGTTTGTAAGGGATTCACTCTACTATTTCACGTGTGACCGTTTGCGCCTTTCTTCAAGCTTCTAATTGATAATGCTGCCCTCTGTTGACAAAGTAGTGAACAGCATTTGTCATTGTGTGAAAGGTCTTTTCTCTGGAACACTGAAAATGTGAGTGTTTTTATATTATTCAAAGAGTGGTTTTATATTTTCACATTCAGACAGTTCAAACGTAAATCACATTTGTTGGACTGCACTGGTCCTTGTTGACAGCATCATTAGTCGACATTTTCAATCCACACCCAGGCCCTGTCTTGGTTGTTTTTTTGTGGAGTGGTACAGGACTACAGCATAGGACATATAAGCACACATCAGTCTTGAGTGACAGCAGAATATATGGAGGGACAATTGGGAGGAAAAAAGCAAGGGAAATAGGGGCGCATGCCGGAGCCGGCAGCCAAATTCCTCCACGCTGCCCCATATTGAGGGCAAAGCTGTGTGTCTGCATGCTGAGCTATAGGAGAGCACTGTAGGACTGCTGGAGGGTCACTCAGCTCCGCTGGCCTGCATTAGGCAGACTCAAGCAGCCTCTCCAGCTGGGGCAGCCAGAAAGGGGACTGTATGTCTTCATTGGTCAATTGGCTGAAACATCAATTTTTCACCCTCCTAAAAAGGACGAATAGCCGTTCTAAATTTAAACAAACGGAATCAGTGTGAATCTTGTCCCGAGCTTCTTTAGAAAACTCCCCAGCTCTGATTAGTGTGGTGAACCATGGGATCTCTCGAAATGAGCTGTTTTCAAGAGCGTGAGCTGTTGTTTCTTTTCATTATCCACCACTTACAGTACATTATGTAACTCTGAATGGCATAACACTGCACTATTTTAGTGCATTGTAAAAGACATGCATGCAACAAGGACCTTAGAAGCCAGAGGCACTTGTGTGCATTCAGTTATTGTTTGCATTCTGTTTGGATACAATGAGAATAAACAAAACATAATGGGACATTAAAGCGGGAAAAATTTCAGATATTAAGTTTCAGAGCAAATACACAAACTCCAGTAATCAAACAAACCATTGTAAATCTGGTCATGCTGAACAGAGATGTTTTAATGTTATTATTTTATGTTAACATTTTGTACTCCTTGTTCTATTTATGTATAACTGGTAGAATAAAATAAATGGCTAGCAGAACCTTACTCCAAACATACAGCTTTTCTTAAAACAGCTGGGTTGGTTTCCCAAACAGGTTTTAAGACTAGCCCGGCCCCAGGATCTTCCTAAACACTTAGCTTATTCTTTTCCATTGAATTTTTTTCAGCACGTTTTATAAAAACATCCCAAGTTTAAAGTTAAATTTTGTTCTGTTTTAAGCATTTCTATTGGGACATTGGGCATCGAATGTTGGCACAGTGTGAACAGCAGCACTAAAAGGCTTGGGATAAAAACCTAAAATGACAAAAAGAAGTTTTGTAAAGCTAAAGTTCTCTAAAGAACAGTTTATAAAAGGGTCTATATAAGATTATTTTGGGCAGTACATATGGAATAGGCCATCAATTCACACAGGGTTCACTGGTCACTGATCTTTGCATATTTTCTGTCCGCTGTTTTACTCTGCAGTAAGGAACAGAATATGCGAGATTTAACACAGCACATTTGCCTAATGCTGAGTGTTAGACAGAGTGTAGGAAAGCAATGGACGTGGATGAAGAAACATCTGTCCTGTTCTTCAACTGTACTGTGCTTCCATATGGAAAATTGCTCCTCACTCTCTTTGCACATTTGTTTCCCATTCATGGCTGTCCAGTGATAGAGAACAAGTGCTGCTCTTCATGGGAAGAAAGCCTGGGACTGTGCCTTATCTCCACTTGATTAATTTCTTACATCTTGGTGTGATATTTCGCATAAATAATTGATTGTAGCACCGGCATGGCTACTGTTGGATCCTGAAGTCGGTGCTGAAATGTCACCTTTCTGAAGTTACAGTGGCAGAGATATTGAAGCCCTTAAATCAGGAGTGCTTTTCCCGATCAAACAGCAATGAGGAATGGATCACATTTGTCAAGGTTTTATTTTAGATTGGCAAACTGTTCATTGCTTAGAGTAAATCTAACTTTTAGTGCAGTACAAATGACCAAATTGCAAACATATCGTCCACATTTCTCCATATGTCTTTGTGATGTATGTCATGTGATAAACCAGTCTTATCTGGGGTATATTGGATAATTACTGTACAATTACTGTCTATACAGAGCCTATTACCTTGAGATTCAAAATTCACATTTCTACATACAGTATTTCTGAGCAAAATGGCATAATTCTGAGACCCACAGAGCAATTTCAGGAACTGCAGTGTATCCTACTGTGATGAAATTCACCTATAATTGGAATTTGAACTTATTCTGGTTGAGAATATACGTCAGGAATAATAAAATCTTGGATAAACTCTGAGTTAGAAAAAATCCCTAAAGAGATTTTGCAGATAAGGGCAGAGAAAGGTGATATCTTATATTCCACCAAAAATAATGAGTGGAAGTAATGTTTCTGGCAGTGGATGTGAGTTTTTTTTCATAGGTTCTTGTTCCTTTTGAATTCTTGGTCTAGAAGACAAAGACAAAGATAGAGACAATGCAAATTTGTAAGGTACACCTGAACTACCACAGGAAGCAGAATTTCAGTTCAGTACAGTGTTAGTCTCCCGTGTGCTGTAGTAGCAGCTGAGCATTCTTTTTGTGTAGCACTATCTAAAGAGCGAGGCCTTTTTTGTATCGGCTAATGAGGTGTGAACGAACATGAAAACCAAGCCAAGTTTTAGCAGAAATGCTTTTTTCTTCCCTGTTCATTATATACCACCGTGTGAATCTCCACTACCATGACCAATGTCCCGTACGCAAACATCTTGGCCAATAATAAAAGAAGTGTAGGGAAAAAAGAGCAAAACAGAAAAAACAGGGGAAGAGAAATATTACCCATGATGTTTTGGGTGTAAATCTCACTATGTGCGGGGGGATTTGTGAAGGGTTTCAGAGGAAGAAATGCTGAATTGATGGCATCCATATGTCTGCAGAGGATGGGGGCTTCAGTAAATGACATTACCTAATGCACAACCACAACCTGAGCCAGCCAGCAGATAAAGGCCACTACAGCTCAAGATGGCTACCGTGTAAAAAAGAGAAGAAGACATGGCCATTCGTCATGCGGCTTCTGGGTGCCCACACCAGTATTCTCTCCTCTCCAGGCAGGTCTGGCCCGAGCTTGACATGCTAGTGCCCTATGCTCTTTAACGCCTGAAACCATCTTGTTGCTGTTGTTGTCATTGTTTGGCAAGATCTGTCTCTCACCTCTAAACTAAACTACTAATTTGGTAAATACATTGTTAAAAATGAAGGAATTCACTTTTTTCTGGACAAAAAAACCCCTTAATTCAAGTACAGTGGGTCAGACTTTGAATAATGGAAAGCGGTCAACATTAACAGCAATTATTTTAAAGACATGTACAAGATTATAGTCAAGAAAAGGTTATACACATGCATGTTATAGACATGGAAAAGGCTTCAAAATAATATCCAAACACACTGTTGGATCAATGCACCCTGCACCCTGCACCCAGGTGCTGGCTTTAGAAGTCCATTCCTCAAAACTCAGCACCAGAACAATAAAAGGACCTGTGAGAGAAACCACAGAGCAGTGAACAGTCACTTTGATGGAGCTCCAAAGTTCAATGGATGAGGCTGGAGTAAAGGTACACCAGTCAGCGACATTAAGAGCTCTGAATACAACTGGTGTGTTCAAAAGGGCAGCTAGAAAGAAGTCATTACTGAAGGAAAAACACATCAAAGCACATCTGGAGTTTGCCAGAAAGTATCCGAGTGACCCAGCTAAAATGTGGAAAGATGGTTTGAGATGAAATAAAAACTGTCCATTCCTCAATAAACACCACCCCAGCAGTGAAGAATGGGGGTGGCATGTTGTGGGGGTGCTTTTCCTCAGCAGGGACTGGAAATCTTGTTAAAGTTGTAGGATGAATGGATTATACAATGTACAAGAAAATACGGCAGAATAACATACTTCATTCTGTTAGAAAAGCTAAAGCTTAGCCTTTTACCAGAACAATGATCTCAAGCAGAAGGCCAAAGCAACACAGGGGTGGCTGAACAACAAAAAGTTGTTTGTTCTATAATGACCAAATCAAAGCCAAGACCTCCAATCCAACCGAGAATCAATGGCACTATTTGAAAATTGCGGTCTATGAGCAGTGTTGTGTATGAACACGTTCAATGAACGGTGTTCATTGAACACGTTCCTATTTTTCGTGGACGCTGAACAGAACGAGACAGTTTACATATTATGAACGTAACCGCGAGTGACGTTCACTCTCGTGAGCCTGAACGCAGTTCACGTTTTACGTTCGCAGGCTTAAATAGTGATGGGAAGTTCGGCTCTTTTCAGAGAGCCGGCTCTTGTGGCATCATCTGTAGCCTCATATTTTAGCCTAACTTGGCAAATATGAATGCTTTTTGTGTTGACAAACCCTTTTTCATTTAGTGTTTTTATGAGAAGCCTTATAATTGCCTAATTTTGTGTAATTATATGTAACAGGAGGCATTCTTACTTTTTAAATATTTTAATCAAACTTTTAATTTTAACACTGCAAACAAATCCACAGAGCAGAAACAGAACCAAACTCAGTAACAGTATGCAGGCTGACATTCAGAAAAAAGTCCCTCAGCTTGGATGGGCTGATGCCTGTTTCTCCTCTCAGTTAGTATCTGCGGACGGACGGACAGACGCTCCACCTGACTGTCGCGTCTGCCGCCCTCTCTGTTTTCACATAATGGTATGATCCTATATCCTCACATGCGATTGCTGCCAAACAAAATGAAGTTCTGCCGTGAGCAGATCTGAGCCACTGAGAGTGAGAGCTGAGAAGGGAAAGGAAAAAAAATTGGGCAGCGGCTCTCACTCGATGGGAGTCGCTCTTCTGATTCACTGCAAAGAATCGGCTCTTAGAGCTCTTCACTAGCAAGCTAGCACAAGAGCATGGCTGCTGCTTCTGGTTTGGAAGCCTCGGCAGAAACACACATGGGAAATAAGCTTATAAGAGGAAGATATTTTTGTTTAGTACAGCTAAATACTGGATGTTTGAGTTTTAGAGCTGTACATTTTCACTAGTTTGATAAGGTTTAAAAAAA
>JBBPCX010000141.1:25037640-25071683 GCA_037974365.1 Hydrocynus forskahlii | reverse complement strand
GACACCCCCCAAACAACCTCCCCCCCCAGTGTGAACTGGCACAACACTGCCCATCAACATCCTGCAACCAACTTAAGCAACCTGGAAAAATTCTACAAGGAAGAAATCACTCCAAGTGTGTTACTCAAATCACTCAAAGATGGTAGAAACTTGCTTGAGGCTGTTACTGAAGATACTCATGCAAGCAGCATTTTTCAGTTAAATATTTTTGAAAGATTTATTGACAAATAACATATTCTGACACTGAAAAATACTTCATTGGTTTGCAATAAAAATACCATCTTCTTCATATATATAAGGACTTTTGGCGGTTGACCACTTTTACAAGAAACTATGTATCTGCCATTTCAGCCTGCAGTAGCTTTGCTCAGTCTTGGTAAAGTCAGAAAGAGTGTTTTAGCTTGAGCTTGGTCAGTCACATATATCAAGCACAGTACCAAAATCACTTTTATTTCTATTTCTAAATAATAAACGGAGATTTAGAAATTAGTCATGTAAAAATTAACAGTTTTTTTTCCTAAATAAACTTACACAAATGTTTAAACTTTAAAGTTCCTCCCCATACTGGAAAGGTTCTACACCAATTAAAGTTTTTCTTGGAACTGTACACCCAAGCGGAGAGGCACTTGTTTTCAAGACTGTATATTTATGAGAATTCACAGAATATACTCTGTTGTTTAAGCCATCTGTGTGTCACTGAGAACACTGCCCACTGTTCCATGATCAACAGCCAAGATTTCTTTTCCCACCACGAACTGAACAGCCTGTAAACCGAATCATGGGCTTAGTCAGTCTTCTCCAGCTTCCTCCCTCCATGGCTCCACTCGTTTCTGTATGCGACACAGACATCATATGCAACATTTCATCACCATCAGCTCATAGAGACATCAGTCTGCCCTGCAACTGAAACTGAGTGAGGGAGAGGCATGATGTGGGCAGTGAGGATGTGAGTCATTGCTTTAATCCCTGTGTCTTTATTACATTTACAGCAGCACTTCCTCCAGCTGAGCTCTGCTGCAGGATCAGGGGGCTTTGGGCTGGAGTAGGCTCCTTCCTGAGGGGGGGTGTCCAGAGGGCAGCAGGCTGAAGGTGCTGATGTGAACCCGGCTCCTGGTGACAACAGGCACGTGGAGCTGATTAGAGAGACAGAGAGAGGGAGACGCCGTTATATGAAGGCCTCTGAAAGTAATGCGTGTTTGTGTTTCGGACACGGCTCATGGATGTGTTGAGAAGGGAATGAAAACGTTTACTGAGGGGCAGCCCCAAGCAGCCAAGACGTGAAATGTAGTCCATATACGGTCGGAATCTGTTGTTTATTTTTACTGCTGCTGACTGAGCCAGTTCCACTTTTATAACGTTCAAGACTATTAATGTTTAGAAGTGAGGTAAACTAAGTAGACTACCTGTGATAATGTACTACACCACTCTCACACTCTCTCTGAAACAAACATTTCAAGGGAACAATAATGTAAAACTTTTATTTAAGCATTTGTACATATTCAAGAGCCATTGATTCAACTAACTTTTATATTTGGCATAGATTTTCCCAAATATTAGAGCCCTTGAGCTTGGGTCTGCTTGGCCCTACTAGTCAGAGGCCCTGTGTAACTGGCCCCACTGGACCCACTCCCCATCCCCTTGATTTCAAAAGAAATCGCATGAGCAGATGTCTACAAACTTTTACACTCACGTCATAGAACCACTTTATTAAGTACACCTACTTTGAACCTACACTCATTGTCAGTTTTATCAGTACCACTTACCAGAATTACAGAATGTAGACCATCTGTTTCTCTGCATCATCTGTAAGCCCTTCGGTCAGGACCTCCACAGGACCACCAATAAGCAGGCATCTTTTGGGTGGTGGATCATTCTAAGCACTGCAGCAATGCCAACATGATATTGGAATGTTACTATGTGTGTGTGCGCGTGTGGTCAGAAACGGACCCATCAACAATACATTTGCATCTGCAAGGTGGTCTGTAATCATTCATACACACCAGTCAGTATATACTGGAGATATTCGGCAGTATGTGAGTTGGAAAAACAGACAAGCCTATGTATCTGAGAAACTTTGGGCCAAACTGTGATGACTTGATGGCTGGGTCAGAGCATCTCAAAAATGTCAAGTCTCGTGAGGTGTTCCTGATATGGTTAGTACCTGGGTGGTTAGTACCTTCCAAAAGTGATCCAAGGAAGGACAACTGGTGTAACAGCTACAGGGTCATGAGTAGCCAACATTATGTGGATGACCAGGTGCATGTGCATCACTTACATGGGGGACAGAATGCACTTCAGGAATAAGGCAGCAGAGGCAGTGTGATGCTCTGAGCAATGCTCTGCTGGGAAACCTTGAGTCAGGGCATTCATGTAAATGTTATTTCGACACACACCACATATCTAAACATCATTCCACACAAATACACCCCATGCTTGCCAATGGTATTTGCTAATGGCAGGAGCCTCTTTCAGCAAGATAATGAACCCTGCCACAATGCAAAAATTGTTCAGGAATGGTTTGAGGAACATGACAGAGAGTTTAAGGTGTTGATACAGCCTCTGGATTCCTAAGATCTCAATCCGATTGAGCATGTATGAGATGTGATGGACAATCTACTCTGATCTATGGAGGCCCCACCTCACAATTTACAGGACTTAAAGGATCTGCTGCTAAAATTTTGGTGCCAGACACCACAACACACCTTAAGAGATCCTGTGGGGTCCATATCTCTGCCCATACCTATTACTATTATTATTATTATTATTATTATTATTATTATTATTATTATTATTATTATGTGGAACAACAAAGTAATATGACTTTTAATGAATATTATAGTTCTACTACCAATCTTTACTCCTAAAGATGATTTTATTTTGATTTCTTATAATAGCATAAAATGCATCTTACATAATAGTCTACAAATATTCTGCTCAGAAAGTTTTAAAACAAGAATCTGAGATTAAACCTCCATTTAATTGTGTTTTCACCAAGTCTTGTGATAATGATCTTTGCCTGTGTTTGTGTATGCATCTACTGAACAGAATCAATTTACTGGTGTAAGGCTTAATAATTATGCTTTCGTTTACACCTCGGTTTATCTTTTTATAGCACAATGGATACCAAGCACTTCACAATGACTTCACATTACAGAATAACATTCATTAAATGAAAATCCCTCGTGGCTGCAGTAGTCCCATATGCTGCAAGACAGCATGCTTTGTATTACATTCCAGCATACCATTCAACCAGGCAACCTGGTAACATGCCCAGCACTATAGAACATAATGGCTGACATTTTGTCATCAGTTGGTGGTTTTATGGTGTGTGAAATTAATAGTATAATCTGGAGTAGATTATCACCTCTGATCTCTGCAAGTCATAAATGGAGCGGAGTCCAGACGCTCATGATGATCCATGAAGCAACAAGGCCATTACTCAGGCTGGAACATTTCATCCAAGCTTTCCATGGCCATCCATTTCTACAGTCAGACACATTATTGGTAATCCTTCACTGAAATACATCCCAACAGCATTATATCTTCCAGTGTGTTGACTTTAATGACTGCTGATTAGACAGAGTGCTTGTAACTGTTAAATCTATGAAGCAGATTACAAACTCGAATGTAACTTTCCGTACAGTGAATGCCACGTAAGCAAAGTTTTTTTTTTGGGTGGAGGGGTTGTTGGAGATTCTTACAGTGGATTGTTCATTTTTGCCATGTAGACAAATTGAGATTCATTGAAAACAAATCTGAATTGATCATAAATAGGTTTCCGCAAGAGGAAAAAGAATAGAGCGGGGTAATTAGTTTACAAAAGCCTTTTTGTCTGCGCTCGTCTTGCGTTTGGAATGGCTTCCCACCCCTTTTCAGCAACAAAGAGCTGTGCAAAAGAAAGTTGGATATTTATGAGGATGCGCTTGCTATGCCTAATTTAAGTTTGCGGCATGGCACAGATGGCACACTGGGGAAATTTGCATCGTCAGTGTTTCAGAATCTAATCCCCATTCTTGCGAGGTTACCTGGTTTACAAGAAAGTTTAATAAGCATCCCCTCACTATGATCATATGCACACCATAAGCTCCTTTTGTGCAAAAATAAATAAATAAAGCCAACGCTTCTTTAGAGGAAAAAGAGCCGGAGCGTCTGCTCAGCCAGGCCCGAGAGCCCAGCCGCATCTCCTAGTAATCACCGCCGTGGCACGTGGATTTGCACACAGACACACACAAAATAGGCTGGCTCATGCCTCCCAAATCTACGCTTAATCCGTTGTTTCACTGGGTTCTTTTAAGAAACACAAATATGAAATATATCAATGCAGCATAATGCAAAGTGCTGCTTTAAAATAGGACAAGTTCCTGCTCATTAAATCTTCAGGAGCTCACCGTGGGATTTGCATACTGTGTTCAAGTCCCCAGTTTATTGAGGCCTTTCGCTGAAAGAGGCAGAGTATTCACACTCAGCAAAATCCTCAAATGGCCTATACAACAGTTTTACCCTGATTATAATTAGCCAGGATTTTGCCTTTATGTCACATGTAGGCTGAAGACAGACATCAGGAGTGTACTCTTTCTGAAACCTAATTTGTGACTTTGGCCATTTCCAGAGGACACTGTAAAACACAAAATTTTAATTTCCCCAGGTGTGTCTCAAATGAGCAGCTACCGACATCTAGTGGTGAAACAGAGAACTGCACAATTTACAAGGAGGGAATAACACATCCACAAAAGCGGACAAAGACGGTGACGCCAGATGTTGATCCATTTACCACATAATGTGGCTTTAATTTAATGTATTAGCCGTGTGTGGGGAGGGTACCTTGCTCAAGCGTACCTCAGCTGTGACACTGGCAGTTGGGATTCAACCCACAACCTTCTGATTGCAGGGCCAACGCCCTAACCACTATGCCATCCAGTTGCCTTCAAAATGCTCATGTATGCACGAAGAAAAGCATCATAAATATTTTTTTAAATGTCAGTCAGAACAACCATCCTATCTATATGTTGTTGTATTTTCTTTTACGCAATTTGAAAACACCAGCTGCCTTGTGGAAATTTTCATGACAAATAGAAATAGAAAGGTAAAGAGGTAATGACTTTACCCTGATGTAGGCAACAGCACTGGCACAGTCAGAATGCCTTGTTAGATTAGCTTCTATTATGAACTAAGAATACTTTTTCTAATGAAAAATGAACAAAAAAGCAATTCTGTGTGAATGAGAAAAGGAGACTTAACTTAAATAACATTCACATGGTCATATTGCATGGACACATTCCTAGCATTAATGCATAACACAGGACATGGTACTTGTATAGAAGAGCAATAAGTGTAGCGATTATGCATTATAAATTGTGTCTTTTGTGATCAACCAATATTATTAATGATCTTCTTACTGTTTCCAAAATCCCACCTGTATGGTGATATCGGTGTATTGGAAACGGTAATGAACTGTGAGTTACAGACAAATAACACAAACTGAACTACAATCAACAATCTAGTGCCCGGGCTAGGATCTCAGTCAAAGTCCATTTGTGTCACACTAAGGTGATACACAGCTTCAACACAAAACAGTTGATTGTTTTCTTCCAAAACAACAAAGATGATGACAAAGCTGATGGCAGTTTGAACAATGAGGGTTAGAGACCATCTCCTTCTGGTCCCCTTCATCCAGTCATCTTCTGATGCTGGTCTTATTGTCTCTTTGGAGTCCTTAGACAAAAGATGGGCATTTTTTTATGTGGTCCAGAAACTGAAACAGGGCATCTTTTTGTGGTGTCCTAGTGAAGTTCTGCTGAGGTCGCTCTGCTGAGGCTCCAGTCCAGGACAGTGAGACAGAGAGACAATAAGAATGAAAGACACTTCAGATATGGTTATGTGAAATCAAGTGAATTACATGTCCAATATCTAAATCTGCAACACACACACACACTCTCACACAAACACACACACACACACACACAGACCAAAAATAATTTGATATACTGGTTAGCTGAACATAATTTTAATGAAAGAATGTATTAAAACATTTTAAAGTGCCCTGCAGCTGAAAACACGGAAAGTACTGTTGTCGCCAGGATCTGGCTGTCATCAGACTGATGACACCTGACACGACCTTCCTCGTAAATGGAAATCCCCTCAAAGGTCATGGGCATCATAGTTTTCTGTAAAATACACATAGTGATAAACATGTAAGAAATTACCACATACTTGTAAAATGTCAAAACCATTCTTGACACTATGTGAAAAAACACAATTATTCACCAAGAAATCATCCTGCCCCGATGACTCTGATGTTTCATCTTTCAGGTAGACCTTTGCCTCACTGATGCAATTTCCAATGCTCTAAAAGAACAGAGGACATGCTAATCAAAATAAAAATGGGACAACCCGTCGCATCCAAGAGAGATAAAAACTGATGTAGGCAAAAGCACTGGCATGATCAGAATACAGGGGAGGGAGCTATAAATGCAACGACATTTAGAAAAAGATCAGGAACTCTTTTCACACTGAATGTATATCATTGTTGCTGAGCACCCAGAGAGATTAGTCTCCAACTGAAGGAATCATATGAAAAAAAAAACATCAGATTTACCCGTTTTGGACAAACTTAATCTATAACAGTCACAAACTGATTACAGAAGTGTATTCTTTAAAAGAATGTGAACCAAAAGGAACCTTTCTGTAATCAGATGACCACTTTGAACTGGAAGAGTTAAACATCTTGTTTGCACAGTCTACCTCTCAACAAGGCTACAAAAGAAATAAGACAAAAATCATGTTAGGGGGAGACTGTTACAAACATAGCTCCATGTCATTTAAACAATGAGTACAAGAGCTGATTCCTACCCAAATTCAGTGGCCAGGGGTCCATAAGAAAATGGCACAACAAACAGCAGCTGCTGTGAGTTCTGCAGAAGCAGTGCCTAAAGCAAAGACAAAACATGGAAATCTGGTAATTCACAGCAGGAATGTTTGTGTTGTCTCCTCAGTTCACAGTAATAATCCTCATAATCATTAGTGAGCAAGATTACCTCTTGGATTGAGAAACATAATTAAAAACAACTCCTGAGCACCGTGCTGTTAAAATATGATGAAATGTCAGTATTTTAGTACTACTGAAGCATTGAAATGTCTAAACGGTTTCCTCACACAACAGAAAGCCAAATGCACTATATGGACAAAAGTATTTTGACCATTCCACCAACAAGGATAACACTAATACATATAATAGCTTCCACTCTTCTTGGATGGCTTTCCACAAGATTTTGGAGTTTCTGTGGGAATTTATGCCCATTCATTCTGTAGAGCATTTATGAGGTCAGATGTTGGACGAGAAGGTCTGGTTTGCAATCTCTGTTCCAGTTCATCCCAAAGGTGTTGGATGGGATTGAAGTCAGGGACCTGTGTGGTCCAGTCAAGTTCTTCCACACCGAACTCATCCAACCGTGTCTTTATTAGTGTCATGAGCAAAAGAGCCGATGCTTTGTAGAGAATCAGAAGAGCCGACTCCCATCGAGTGAGAGCCGGTACACCGGCTCCCCACCTTTTTTCCTCTCGCTGCTCAGCTCTCACTCTCAGTGGCTCAGCTCTGCTCACGGCAGATCTTTGTTTTGATTGGTTGCATGGCGGCCTTATGGCCAATCACATGTGAGGATATAGGATCATACCATTATGTTTAACAGAGAGGGCGACGGTCAGGTGGAGCGTCTGTCTGTTCCCTCGGTCAATGAGTGAGACAGTAGACAGACAGCGGCGAGGAGGAGAGTGCGAGTGCGTCGCAAAAACACGTAAATGTGACTGACACCGTAAACGAAGCAGCATCTGGATGCAGTTTAAAAATATTGGGAATAGCAGAGCAGAGTGCCTTCACTGTTAAATGAAAATAACAGTAAGAGCAGGTTCCACCACAAACATGCTCAGACACAGAACTGTCCGTCCCACAGTGCAGTTGGACATACTGTTTGGTTACTGAGTTTGGTTCTTTTTCTGTTCTGTGGATTTGTATGCAGTGTTAAAATTAAAAGTTTGATTAAAATATTAAACAAAAGTAAGAATGCCTGCTTTTGTAACAGAACAAATACAAAAAATTAGGCAATTACAAGGCTTCGCATAAAAAAACAAAATGCGAAAGGGTTTATCGACACACAAAGCATTTATATTTGCCAGGGCTGCCTTCGCTGACCGCAGCCCAGTGCTTCACTTGGTGAATGGGTTAAATGCAGAGAAGGAATTTCACTGTTCACACTGTGCTGTGGTGTGTTCACGCGTGACTATAGGGGTTAATCAATGAATAAATTAAATTGAATTAAAGGCTAAAATATGAGGCAACAGATGATAATAATCTAAGAGCCGTTTGGGAGCCGAAAGAACCGGCTCTTCTTTGGGAGCCGTGCCACAAGAGCCGGCTCTCTGAAAAGAGCCGAACTTCCCATAGTGGGACTAGAGAAAAACCGGGGGCGGGACCTTTCTAAAGTGACTTGAGACTGGCTAATTCACCTGTGTATCTCAGTCATAAAGACACAGTAACAAAACAAGCCCGTTTCATTCTAAAGGATAAACAGATTTTGGAAAATGGTTTTAGACTGAATTATGATGAACTATGTAATGTGTTTTGGTACACACACGTCATGGAAGAAATGAAATAGAGGGAACGTACAAAATATGGATCCTTTAAAGGCCACTTGGCCTTAATCGTTAAAGACTGGTCAAATTAATTTCGTTGAATTACACGAACACCTCAATGCATCAAAACATCTGAAGCTGCAATTGTTCGTTCTGTCAAAAACACGGTGATTGATTAGAGGCTCATTTGCAGAGATGCAGGGTATTCACACACGCAAATCATGCTCTCATGCACAAAACAGTTTTATCCTGTTTATAATTAATAAACATTTTGCCCTTTTTTTAGTAAAACATTTTGCCTGAGGTCAGATATCAGCAGTGTGATCTTTCTGCAATCTACTTTAATCTGTGACCATTTCCAGAGGACACCATAAAACACAGGTGTGTCTCAAACGAGCACCTACCAACATCTGGTGGTGAGACTGAGAACTGCACAAATTGCACTAAGGGAATGAAACGTACAAAGAGGGAGTTTACCAGTTACACAAGGTGTTGCCACAAATACCATATAATGTGGCGTTACACCTTCAACATGACTCATGTATCCACAGTGTAATACTCAAGTGTGAAAGAATATATCATATAGATCATTTAAAAACAACTTTGTCTCCACTGGAACAAAACCTTGTATCTCCATTTTTGTTGGTTTTTTTTAGACCCCTTGTAAACACTGCTATTCACCTTGTGGAAAATTTAAAGATGAATAGAAATGTAATGAATAGAAATGTAAAATTACTTTGTACACTAACAACCACTGAAAGTTGTAAAAGAATGTTTTTTCCTTTCCTGTAAATTCACTATTTAGATTCAGCTGATTACAACCATGATATAATCTAATAAAAAGAAACATAAGGAAAAAAAAACAATTCTGTAGCAGTGAGAACATGAGCCTTTGCTTAAAAACATTCTTAAGTTCATAAACTCATATTATTGCATGGATATAGTGCTAGCATTATAAAGTGCTTATTACAGGACAGTGCTTGCATGGAAGAATATAAAGTAGAGCGATTATTATGCATTATAAAGTGAGTCTTGAGTGCTCATCCAGTATCATTAATGACCTTTTTACTGTTTCTTGTAACTTATAGCCACAAACTTGAGAAAGGCATTTTAGTGTGGGTGTTGACAGAACCCAAGACCAACCATGTATTTCAGTGCTGTCGAAACATTAAAACGACTGAAATAAATACACTATAAGGACAAAAGTATTGAGACACACCTCTTAATTTTTTTAATTCAGGTGGCCCCTTACTTGCCAGTGAAAGACAATCTTAATGCTTCAGCATACCAAGACATTTTGGACAATGTCATGCTTCCAATTTTGTGCACACAATTTGGGGAAGAACTTTTTCTGTTCCAGCATGACTGTGCCCCCGTGTACAAAGCAAGCTCCATAAAGACATGGCTGGATGAGTTCAGTGTGGAAGAACTTGACTGGCCCACACAGAGCCCTGACCTCAACCCCATCCAACACCTCTGGGATGAACTGGAACGGAGATTGTGAGCCAGTCCCTGACCTCATAAATGCTCTACAGAATGAATGGGCACAAATTCAAAGCCTTCCAAGCAGTGTGAAAGCTTTTATAGCTGCAAAGGAATGTCCCTGTTGGAGTAATGGTCAGTTTTCCCAATACTTTTGTCCATATAGTGTATGCGGCTATGCAAGTAAAGGTAATCAGCTTACCACTGTGAGTGTCGGTCTTCATCTGCTGCTTGTCCAGGACGCTCCTCCATCTGAAAAAGAGAAGACAGAAGATTCTCCTCCACCTGTAAAAGAGAAAGACAGAAATTTCTCCTTCGCCTGTAAAAGAGAGATAGAAGTTTCTCCTCCACCTGTAAAAGAGAAAGACAGAAATTTCTCCTTCGCCTGTAAAAGAGAAAGACAGAATAGTCAGAGCTGCGGCTGAAATGCTGCAGCACAGAGGAGCACTGGCCAAGATACACAGTGGAGATCTCATTTCCAGTCGCTTGGTAGAAGCACAAGGAAAAGCATGTTGCTGTGTTGGGGGTCTGTAAAGAAATGATCAATTTGTGTTTTTTTTTTTTTTAACTTTGTTAGAGTTCTTGAGCACTGCTCATCAGCAATGTTTATAAGAAGAAACGTTGTGGAAAAATATAATAGAGGGAAAATATAGAATATGGCCCCTTTAAAACACCCATTTTAGTTTACCATTGTAAGGGGAAACCTTTTTTGTTTTTAATGGCTAAGGATAAGCCCAAATAATTTTACTTTTGTTGGGTTTTATGTATATCTTTATACATCAAAACATAAGAATCACTCTGGATGGAGCTGTGATTGGTCACCCTATCATTACACTGTGACTGGTTAGAGGCGCAATTGCATATTGCAACATTCTGCAATATCAGAATCACAGAGACCAGTAAGGGGCATACTAGGCAGATGTACCTAATAAAGTGGCTCTTCAGTGTAAAGTCATATGCAAAAATTTGGACACCCTGATCAATATATTGGCCTGTGAAAAAGCTATGGCATTTTATATATTTTATGTTTCTTATCTATGTGTTAAACTCAGCTGTGCATTACAATTGCCATAAGAAAGTTTCCTACAGAGGATGTAGATTTACCTTCACTAACAAGATAAAAAAATGTAATTTGGCTTGGTGGTATACACATGTAAATGGAAAACTTCTATATTCATAGTTGTGACATCACAGATGTTATTCATTTAAAATGAGCTGTTTTGCATATAAGTTTAGTTTTGACTGGGGTGTAAACCATATGTTTTAAAGCAGTTTTTAACAAATTGCAACAAACAGTGAGAAAAGCCAGTTTTGTCTGTGTTAGTTAAGCTTTCTTGTATCCCTGTTGAACCACAGATCTAGCTACAGTCCTGGTCTGTATTCATTTCAAGGTTAAGCTTGCCTAATTGGAAAATTTGGACACGTTTTAACAGATTGTAATCCGGTGGTATCCTACTCCTCAGACTGGTTTAAGTTTTAAGTACTTAGGACTGAACTTTATCCACTGTGCTCCACTGACTTCATGCCCTGGCTGTATTAGTTACCCAGGCTGTCATCACATTTCCTAAGTAAAAGAGAAAGGCCATGGCGAACCTGGACTGTGCTGCAGTGACCTTAGAGGAGGACTCCTTAAATGACCTCCCTCTGGTTGATGGAGGGATGCTTTGCAGTTAATGCAACTTCATTGGATTACACTCATACTATATGGACAAAATTTTTGGGAAGCTTGACCATTACACCAACAGGGACATTATATTGCATTCAAACACATAGACTTTAATCTGGAGTTGGTCCCCTTTTGCAACTATAACAGCTTCAACTCTTCCTGGAAGGCTTTCCCCAAGATTTTGGAGTTTCTGTGGGAATTTTTGCCCATTCATTCTGTAGAGCATTTATGAGGACAGGTACAAAGGTTGGACGAGATGGCCTGGCTCCCATTCTCTGTTCCAGTTCATCCCAAAAGTGTTGGATGGGGTTGAAGTCAGGGCTCTGTGTGGCCAGTCAAGTTCTTCCACACCGAACTCATCCAGCCATGTCTTTATGGAGCTTGCTTTGTGCACTGGGGCACAGTCATGCTGGAGAAGAAAATGTCCAAAATGTCTCAGTATGCTGAAGCACAAAGATTACCCTTCACTGGAAGTAAGGGGCCACCTGAATTCAATAATTAAAAGGTGTGTCTCAATACTTAGTGTAGTCCACATGATGTATCTCTCATATTGAGTTTGTATGTTGGGTCGGCTATAGCCAGGATCCCAGATAGGGGTTTTGGCTGCACTATCCTAAAAGTACAATTCAAAGTGTTTTGAGAGACATCTAACATCGTGATTACACACTGGTGAGCTTTCTTTCAAATATACATGAAGAGCGTGTTTTGATCAAGAATGGCCATAAAATGGTTTAAACCTTGAGTAAGCTTGAAGAGAAGCAGTATATAATAAAACAGGATTAAATTTATGTACTCAGGGCACATAAATCCTGTCTTTCCTGCCCCCTACAACAAAAGTTCACCCTCTCTCTGTCTTGATTAATCGATTTAGTACGAATTCCATTTTTAACCTCCTCCTATTGAGTGGCTATTTTTAGATTTTTCCGCAATTAAGGGGGGGGGGGCATCAGATTTCCCATTTCAGAGAGGGAAGCAAATGTCCCTAAAGCAGTGATCCTATCACTGAAATTCAATCTTCAGTGTCAGGGACAACAGGGAAATATATTGCCAGACGAGGCTCTCGTTCTCAACGCCTTCCGACCTTGGGTAAAAGACTCTTGTGAAAAACATGGTCTGAAGAAAAGGCTGACGACAGTAGCTGTCCATTCAGAACTCATGCTGCTTTCCTATCGTTCAACCGGAAGATTGTTTGTGAAATCTGCCATAGTGTTAAGTTTAATATAAACTCTTATTTTCTCTAGTAGTTAAAATTGCTGAAACAATTAATTTGCTTGCTTGTGGTAATCGTATGTTTTCAGTTTAACACATCTGGGCCTGCTGGGTTTGTCTCTGTGAGTTTTATGGTCACTTTATACTGTCTTCCAAAGATGAATTATAATGCTGAAATAAAGAGTGATAATTTATAGCTATAGCTATTTCCACAGTGTACACATATTTTTTTACAGGTTCAGAAGAATGAGCTTGTACCTTTGACTTGATCTTTCACTTCAGCTTTTATTTTATGATAAAACCTTCAATAAAACCCTCGACCCTGTTATAAAGCATGCTCTGTTTTAAGTCTGCTTATTAGACTAGGATTAAATCACAGTTTGATAATAAATAGATCACTTAAATTTTAATTTATTTTATTGTAATTAATTTGAATGGTTTATCTTACTTTACAAAGATATTATAAAGCAAATATATAGACATTATTCAGAAGGCACTCGTGTCTAAAGCCTTTAACAACAGTAGGTGGATATAAAAATATAAAAAATGTGTAAAAGCAAAAACAAAGATTTGTGACAACCACTAATGTTTTACTTATTATCTTTACCTAAGCATGAAACTGGTACGAGACCAGGGCCGGGTGGGGACTGATATTTAGGCAGAGAATTGGGTCCAAGCCACACACAAATACAAAAATATTTCACTAAAACTAATGTAATACAAATATTATTGTGATTAGTTACTTGACAGGTTGCACATTATTATTTGCACAATATTATACACACACACACACACACACACACACACACACAAACACATATAAACAGACACACAATGTAAATGTTCCATTACATATATTTTGAATTTGTG
Organism: Hydrocynus forskahlii; assembly: GCA_037974365.1. Classification (NCBI taxonomy): domain Eukaryota; kingdom Metazoa; phylum Chordata; class Actinopteri; order Characiformes; family Alestidae; genus Hydrocynus; species Hydrocynus forskahlii. The sequence continues at coordinate 25,057,831 of JBBPCX010000141.1, read as the reverse complement.
GATATTTGAAGTTAACACTTTTAAACAAGCTGAGTAAACAAATGTGTGCACATAAGCAGAGGCCAAATGTGCAGAAGAATAAGTTAGCTAGAGAGAGTCTGAAAATGATCCCGTTTTAAAATTCTGGTTCTTTTCTGCCCGAAGTTCTCGTTACTAGGTAACTCTTCCAAAAAATAGGTCCCTTATAGTGATGTGTGAACACACCACAGCACAGCACACAGTGTGAACAGTGTGAAATTCTTTCTCTGGATTTAACCCATTCACCAAGAGAAGCAGTGGGCAGCCACCGACGTGGTGCCCGGGGAGCAGTGTGTGGGGACGGTACCTTGCTTAAGGGTACATCAGTGGTACCATTGACAACCCTTGGAATTGAACCCATGACCTTCTGATCGTAGGGGCAACTCCCTAACCACCAGCTGCCCTGCAACAACGGGGCAATAGTACAACAATTATACGACAGTGATGACTGGGTTTAAGAAGAAGAACTTTTGTAGCATAAAAGGTGTTCAAATCTCAAAGCAAAAACAACTCTAACCCACTTTTTATGGCTTCCCAGGTGAATGGAGAAAAAAAGAGGAAGACAAAGGAATTTATTTGATCACCTTTGTGTACTGTCAGCATTTCACCCCTGCGGACCACATTGTAGGTAGCACCAGCTTAAAAATCAGTGCTGTTCCTGGCCGCTTTCAGTGGAAGAGGCTTTGTGTTCTCATTCAAAGGCTGTGGGCATTTCAGAGTGCAAGCGTTCAGCAGGGAGCAGAAGTTTGTTTACATGAGCCCATGGCTGTGGAAGTCTGCACTGGCACTGAGGAACACAGCTAAGCGTTACGCCTCCTGCATGTATGAGATGCTACCTTTAGCAAAAACTAAACACCCAAGAATAACTTTTCCAGCTAATAAATGTAAAGTGTACATTTTGTCATATGTGAACACAGCATAGGACACCCATTCATCCGAGTAAAGCAGGAACACAGCGCCGGGGAGCACAGCGCCGTGGGGATGGTATCTTGCTCAAGGGTTCCCCAATGGTGCCACTGGTTGTCCTGGGATTCAAACCCACAGCCTTCTGATTGCAGGGGCAGCTCCAAAACCTCTAGGCCACCAGCTGCCCCAAAAACGTTTCCAGTTTACCACTGCAGCACTATTGAATGTAACATAAGACATGAAATATGAACAGATGTAAGTGATGTAAGTGCTCATAGTGTCAGCAAACATTACCGTACCCTGATATCTGTGAAAGATTTCCTCGACAAAGAATGTATGTTCCAAGAGCAATTATGTGATGTGGTTAAAAAAAAAAGCCTAAAAATTCCTGTTTTATAGTGTAAACCTTACATATACCCCCAAAATGTGCTCCCAAAACACATTACCCTTAAAAATGGAAAGGAAAACCTGTATCCGTACTGCACAGTGTACACTGAACTGCTGAACTGCAGTGCTAAAATGTAAAATACCGATGTTACCCCTATTTACTATACTGTAATTCAGGCACACGCATTTTCTTTGGTATAAGCAGGGTAAATACAATAATAAATTAATTTAATTTACAGTACTAAAAATACAGGAATTTTAGAAAAACACAACGAAACACAAGAACACTCAGAAATACTCAAGATAGCTTCATGCGAGATGTGTCACAGGGCAGCAGCCAATCAGCATCACGGAGAAATAAATAACATTCACGGACTGGCTACTTTCAAACATCCCGCCTCTGAGTCTAGCGGTATTTCACCATCCTAAGATACCATGATGAACACTATCCTTTCTTTGTGTTCTCTGGACAGTACCAAAAAATGTATACTTAGATTTTATATGGAAATGTAGCTGAATTTATGTTAATATTTATGTAACAAAATGAGTAAATAAATTTTTTCTTAATTTAGCACTACACTGCATGAAAAATTATATATTGCCACAAAAAAAGCTTGTCCGCCACACTCGTTGTCCTCGTACTGGTTGTTTATGTTTGGGCGCAGCGCTGAGCAGCGGAGGCTCATTCCCTTCAGGTGTCTGATTGCCTTGCTAACCGCGCCCAAACATAAACAACCAGCACGAGGATGAGTGGCAGGCGAGGCCCAGACGTCACAAAAGCAAAATAAATGTGGAAGATATCTGCGGTTTCGGTGAAAGTGCAGGGATTTCTGCGGACAATTATTAGTTCGGTTCTAAAAATCCGCGAGAGACTGAAGTCGCGACTTCAATATATCCTCTGCTCCACAGTTTTGTTTTCCCAACCATCTTAGATATGTCCCCAAATTCCAGTCTGAGAAAGAAGAGGTGAGAGTGATGAGAAAGAAGAGGTGAAAACCCACACAAGTTTGGATTTTAAAAATGCCAAGCTGGGGTTGAATACTCTTTTTTCCTTAAGAAGGTTCCTGAAAGATATGTGCAACATTACTGTGTGCAATAAAGACCAAAAATTTAGAGCCAACACTCGGTTTGATTATATTTGGTATTGACTCCTAACCCTGGGCAAAAGATATTCTGAAAGAGGTTACCTTCTGTACCGTCTCAAACATGTATCTTGTTGTGTGGTCTTTTTGGAACATTCATCATACATAGGGGCAGAAAGTGTAATTAAGTTTCACATCAGTAAACGACAACAGCCCTGTCCTGCTGTGAGTCCTAGAAATTCTAACTAGTAGTGACAATAGTATGTCTATGGTATTCTAACTTAAATATAGTTTCTTGTTTTCTGGAATATACTCTTGGCAGTAGTCTGTATTTGTCTAAGAGTAAGTTATCAACAAAAAAATCTGTGTTTCGTGTTGTGTTTACTTGTTTAAAGTTCAGTGTGCTCAAAACATTTTTAGGTTTAAATGACTAAATTACTACATGTGCTAAAGTGCAATCATTAGCCATGGTTTCAGTATTAGGCCCATTTTTTATAGGCTCTATTTATAGGACATGCTCATCGTGAGTGGACAAATAGAAACATTACTAAATTATTTGAAATGCATTTTCTCCTCTAAAGTTAGAATGTATGTATGTGTGTATGTGTGTGTGTTTGTATGTGGGTGTGTGTTTTGTAATAACTTATCACTTCAGCAGAGTATAAGCCAGTGCTTTCATCATAGCCATTTTCCCTCTTGCAAATCATTGCTAATTCTTTACTTATTTCATGGTGTGTGAATTCCATATTGCAATAACAGCGTGCTCTCTTTATATCAGTAGCCTTACTGTGAATCATGCTGGCAGACATGGTGCGACTGGCTGTGTCAAATGGCCCATCCTGATCTGAAGAAGGCCCCCAAGGTCCCAGCGAGGTCGATGACATTCCTGACACTTCAAAGGCTGTGGCTGAATGTGTGTGAGCCTGCCCTCCAGCTGCTATCACCTCCATGACAGTGATCTGCCTCTCTGGCTCTGGGCGAGAGCTTCAGCAAAGTGCTGAATGTTTAGCTGGATGGAACAAACACTGCCGATGCAGTGTCACCTTATACAGTGCAGACAGAAACTAGAGCTTATCAAAAGAGAGTGAGCCTTCACCTCTGCACTCCTGGTTTATCTGGAGAGCACCTTAGCTCCCTGACTTCAGTGCTGTTTGGGGCATACTGGGAAAGAATAGCCACCTGTCTGGCTTATGCCAAGAGTCCCCTTATGCTCTTGGTGTCCTTAGAAGGAACAGTTAAAGAATAGACGAATATTTGGAGACAATGACACTGTAAATGATACGCCATTTATGTATGTGGCATACACTTGCTTCTGCAACTTCCATTTTGCTTCTGTTGTGTTTGAATCAACAGGTTTTCTGTTCTTTTCATCAGGGTACAATAGGAGTGTAACAACACAGTAAACTCAGTTCCTTTTGATAGATGATTCACAGATCCTGGTTTGATATACTTGCAATGGTCAGCAGAGTTAGACTGAAAACAATTAAATATTCTCACAATATTTAGGATGAAGAAAAATGTTGACTGTATTCAGTTGTGAATACATAGAGAGGCAGAGAGGATGATGTATAACCTGAATGTGCTGGAGTGGGCTGTTGATCAGCACTGGTTTAACACTACAAACAATACAGGTACATCAAATATCATTAATTAAGCGAATACTTATTAATCATGATGCATTGTTACATGTCCCCGTTGCATACTGTCATACATTTTTGCAACATCACAGTACTTTGATGCATTTTTACACCTCTACAATACAGGGGAGCACTAAAATGCAGGAGTTTTCCTCATGAGATTCAAAAGTAGTGCCAAAATTTCAAACTTGGCTCTGCTGTTTAGAGATTGTAAGAGTGATCCCCTGTGATGCCATAGCCATCCATAACTTGCTTTCTTTGCATCAAGGGATGGATGAGAGAGGGAGGACGACTGATGTCAATTTTGCTCTTTCAGTCCCCTCTTAGTCCAAGCTGCTTAAACTAAGAGAGCAAAATTTGAATTGGTCACCTTGGGCAAGCAAGATGATCCTTTCACTCCACTGTCAGCATTAGAATCCTCAAGCATATTGAGCTGTTCAGTGACAGTTTGAAAAGATACAGTGACTGCCGGCATTCGTCCCAACAATTAGGTGGAACTGACTAAATCTGAGAGAAAATTAGTTTCTCCATGAATAAAATATATTACATAACATTGTTTTATCTTTCAGTTTATTCTTCTAAATAACGGTTGTGGTAATGTGGTCCTTTGTTCATGGAAATGTCATTGTCTAAAGTAAAGAAGTAATTCTGCTCTCTGGTGCTGTCCAAATGAAGATGAGCATCCCTTCGAGTCTTACTTCCTCTCAGCATTTCATCCTCATGCTCTTGATGAGTTGGCTTGGCTTACTCATTAGGAGCCTAGACCTTGATTTCCATGAAGCTGCTTGGTGCCAGAAGTGCTACATAGTTAATACTGAACTGAGCTAGAGGAGATAGCTTTGGTGTCAAGATCCTTTGACAGCAAAATGGTTGAGTGTCTAAACAGCTCTGTGTTTATGTTTTCAGACAGAGAAAGAGTGTGTTCTTTGTGGTGCAAGTCTATGTGTCTGTCTTGAATGACTGTCACTGAGGTCACCCATCACTCACATCATCACTATCATCATCATCATCATCATCATCATCACTAGCATTCATCAGCTATCAACATATCCAGTTCTTCCGCAACCCATGCGGCTCTCATCAGCTACGCTCTTTCACCCTCTCTCTCTCTCTCTCTCTCTCTCTCTCTCTCTCCCTCTCTCTCTCTCTCTCTCTCTCCCTCACACACACACACACATACAGCTGATGATCTGCATAGTCAGGGCAGCAGGACGGGTCTCTGTGCTGGGAGAAGAATACACTACCTCAAGCCAAGGCACTTGAAAACATCCTGAGGTCTTGCTCTCTCTCTCTCTCTCTCTCTCTCTCTCTCTCTCTCTCTCTCTCTTTATGCCTCCTGCTGTTTCTTTGTCTCTTTCACCTGATCACTTCCTTTCTCATACATCCTCTCTCTCTCTCGTGTCTCAGAGTGGATTCTGGTCTGTCCATCTGTGTGTTCACGCTGCGAGTCAAGCTGGGGTGGGCAAGCTGCGATTCAGTGCAGGACAGTGGTGAGTGCTTAACCGCAGTTATCGCTTATTAATCTCCTCTGCTGTGTTGAGTGGATAGAGTATGTGTGTGTGTGTGTGTGTGTGTGTGTGTGTGTGTGTGTGTGTGTGTGCGTGTGTGTGTGTGAATTTATGCAGTGCAGCAAAGCAATCTACATCTCAATCTGCATGTTATCCCATGCAATGACAGCATATGTTAAAAACATATTTTAGTGACTAACTATAGTCTCCCAGTAACATATTTCATCTGTTATTTTATATATTCCACTGCAAACTCTCCTAACTTTTGTGCACATTCAAATACTTTCATATAGGCAGCACTAATGTATGTGCATTTAAATGTTCTGACAAAGTTACTTCTGTGAAGGTAACATCCATTGAGACTTTGAGTGTGTCTTGTTTGTAGGTGTACACTTGCTTGCGGAAATTGCTCAGAAGGGCATTTGTGGTAAATATACTATTTTTATTGAAACTTCAGGTATATTTTCAGTGAAATGTCAGTTTTCTTGAAGGTGTGTTTTTGGCGGAACTTCAGCTTTAGTGATGGTTCATTTTTGCCAGAATAAGTGAGAGTATATTTTTGGTGAAGGTTTAGCTTTACTGAGTCTACATTTTTGGTAAAAATCAGCTTTGGTGAGATGTAACTCTTGGGGATCACAACTACAGATATGGGCATGTTCTTAAACACTCTTGCAGCAAACGTGTCTCTCAGGAACATAAAGTCAGGCACAAGAAGAAAGTGTTATAATTCTTGTATCAGAATACAAGAGAAACCTTTTCTCTGCTGCAGTACAGCGTGTAGTTATATTTTGTGTTGTATCACAATATTGCAGTATTAAATTTGTTGTTTGGGCTTTGCCAGTTTCTATATGTCAGAAATGTGTCAAGTGAACCATTTATAGCTCTTGCTCATCCATAGCATTTGATGACGATATCAGTGAATGAAGTCATGGCCTGGGTGGCTGGCAATTCTTTGCTAATTCTGAGTTCTGTGTAGCATAGCGTCCCTACACCTTAGGCCCTAGCTGCCCAGTGAATGATGACAAATGTGAGATGATGACCCTGGACGTGGAGTGCCTATAATTCAAGGTACAAGCCATATGTAAGATAGCTGTGTTATGATGTTGTAGAGCTGCTGCCTGAATTTGTACAAAACTAGTGGTGAACCATGACTGTTAAGTTTTAGGAATATTAGGCCTTAAACTTGGACCATGAATTTCAAAACAAACCTAGACAGTAATGCTAATTTCTGGTAGCAAAATGAACATTTCTTTGGCATTCTAGATTACACATTGAGGCTTAGAAACAGCATTATGTGTTTCATTTTAAGCTTGTAAAAGACATATCAACATATTTTACATTGTGAAATTACCTTTCTACGGTGACTCCTTTACTTAAGGGCCTTGGTTATAATCTGACAGAAATTCACTAGATAGGCTTCCACTTGTATTCAGTCAGTGACATATGTAGGACTTTTTTCCTCACAAAATTGTTCCCACCCATGGGAAATCAAAAAGTGATTGGTTTATTATGCTGTCATTTTTTTATTATGGTGGTGGCTGATCAGACATGTTCAGACTTCAATACGCCACCTGACGTACTAACCAATGAGAGAGCTTATATCTGAATCTATTTAATAAAAATGAACCAACAGACAGTACCTAGAAGTCGTTAGGCTGTTTTCAGTGCCTAGAAGGACCTGAGAGTTCCCTTCTCCACAAAATACTGGACATTGAGCTTTACCAGCCTTTCTAATGTATGTTCATTGGTTCCAGGATAGAATCTTCTCAACAGGACCACCAGTGAAGGTCTGCAATGTAGAATTAGTGACCTGAAATGATTGTTTTCCCATCTGCCTTTAATCCACATGCTTCCAAAGTGGTTGCAAGTTCAGAACACATTTAGAACATTGGACCTCTATTTGAAGGACAAAGGTAAAAGGCAAGATATTAAGAAATAGATATGGGAAGATTTGTGTGAAAACACACACTTTGAAAGCTTGCAGTGTCAAGAAAATATTCTTTGGAGCACTGCCAGAGAAGAATAATTTTTGGTTTCCTGATCCTTTAAAGGGGTGTTTCCCATCCTGGTCTTGGAGGACCCCCTGCACATATATAGACACACCTACTCCAACCTAGGAGAGACTTGTTAATGGGCTGGTTGTGATCAGGTGAGCAGGGATCACCAAGAAACGAGTTGGGAAATGTTTTTGTAAAAAAGATTTTTTAATGTTCTTTAAACGTTTAATGAACATTTCTCATAAAAAGTAAGGCAGTTCAAGTTTCTTCCTAGGCAAGAACCATTCAGGAACCTTCACTTTTTAAAGTTACTGAAGTTTAATAGCAGGTTTAGTCTTTTTTGAAAAAATAGCAGTTTTTTCTAGTTCCAAACAAATGCAGTAGTATGTGGAAGTAATGATACTTAATATCAGTATTCAGTTAGACAAATTGAATTCTGACATTTTTGCATCCTTCGAATCCTCTTCGAATCAGTGGGCCTGGAGGAGGCTACAGTACGCCATCCACCCCTCGGCTCACTCCCAACACGGAAGCCATGGAAGGATGGACGGGGAAAGAGAGGGAGTGAGAGGAAGCATGCTGACGAGGCAGAAACCTGCCTAGACTTCTGATGAGCCATCATTGAGGCTCCACTGCAGCAAGAGCTGTTGAGTAAGCCTGGCTGAACTCCACTCCTCTCACTGGAGTCAAATCTGATCCGTCCATTATTTCAGACCACAAGACACACTCTGATGTATTGTTTAAGCAGTCTGCTGCATTATCTGCAGAAAAAAACCCAATCGTTCCACAGTTTCGCTATAATCCAGTTCCCAACTCACTTACCTAACATAGTACTATTGTTTCATTCAGAAATTTCTCTTTATTTCATTAATATCTGTCTCCAGAGCATTGGCCACTGTAAATCACCATGTGCAATTAGGCCTCTCTGTGGACCTCTGTGTTTTCTATCACTACATGAAAGAAGCACCATGCTGCCTTAATTGCTGCATGCACTGAGAGGCATGTGTGTGGTCATATCCAGAATGCAGTTCAGATCATCTAAGGCTTATTGTCAATTTGTAAAGAACAGGTATGGTTTTTATAACAGAAGAATGGTTTGCTCATGTTTTTATAAGAGAAGAATCTTTGTGTTTCTTTAAAAAATAATGTGCTGCTTTCTGGGGATCTGTGAGGACTTTTCTAAACAAAGAAGCAAATATTGTTTTCTTTCTTAATTTCCAGCTTTTACTTCCAAATGCTTTGTATAACTTATAGACAAGCTCGACATTACTATATTTATTGCATTTATTGTAAAATTTTGTCTGCTATCATCCCCATTACTATTCCTATGCTGCACATCCAGACAAAGCAAGCATGGATAATCTGTCCAACAGTTTCTATATGACTCACTTGCTTAGTCAACAGACATTTTGCATGTGTAGATATTTCTGATCCATTTCACAGGATTAATATTTCCTAGAAGATGTCCATAGTCACCAGAGACTCAGGCAAGCCACAGTAAATGCAAAATGATGTTTAAACCTGTCAACTGAAACGCAGAGCTTATCACAGCTCTTTATGTAGCTCTTTGACAGCAAGCCCCAATCTGGAATCAGTTTCCAGGCCAATAGAGGCCACCGAACTCAAGTTAGGTTCATGGAGACACTGTGGCTCTACCTTAGTGGTCCTTCAGTGGCTCTTAGAAAAATTTTAGCACCAAAAATTCTTACAATTTTCCCATAGTCATGACATGTCTGGTGTCTGAAGTTCTTTAGTTTTGTTATGAAGCTAAAGTAGCTAACAAATAGTGGACATTATGAATACATTTTTAATTTTTGGTCATTATAGATTAAACACAGCCATCTGAAACTTGTGAAAGACATTCCATGTTTTATAAGAAACACAAATACGGACGGACTTCCCCTTGTATGTGGCATTTCTGGAGTAACTCCTTCTGTACAAATTCATCGGTTAGGCTGCACTCATACTCTTAATCCGTGATGGTCCCACACACTGTAAACCAAAATGTTATTCATTCATTCTACTGTAATTTCCTAATTGAATTATTTTAAAATGCAATAAAAATGTGTAAGCTGAGCTTGTTGGTGAATATGGTAATGAGGAAAAGACTCACTTAACACTGGAAAGGTGGTGCATTTTACTGAAAAATATAAATATGATCTGGCCAAAGTATATCCAAGTAAAATCTGGACTAAAACATGTAAGTATCTAAAAAGAGTGGCAACAGCTGGACCTACATTGTATACATTTGAGGAAGAGCTATTGGTTATTTTAGCGTGTATCTGAGTAATCCATCATGCATTTGTGTGTGTGTGTGTGTGTGTGTGTGTGTGTGTGTGTGTGTGTGTGATAGTAAGCAGTGGTTTGACTGTGTACTGAAGCCCAACTCTGCAGCCCTTCTCTCTGCTATCCATAACAGCATGAGACGGCAGAAATGTGAGCTGAGTGTTATAAATCAAACTCTCTCTCTCTCTTTCTTGCACTCTCTCTCTCTCTCTCTCTGTCTCTCTCTCTCTCTTTCGTGCTCTCCCTCTCTCTCTCTCTCTCTCTCTCTCTCTCTCTCTGTCTTTCTTTCTCGATGCAACAGACACTGCACACATTCAGCTGGTGATTTTTTTTTACAGCTCAATTGTTATTGGCTGGGAATAATCTGCAGCCCATTGATACTCACCCACACCCTCAGTGATCTTCGCTCACTCTATAGAACTCTACATCTACTTTACAAACGGTTCTAAATGAATACACTTCCTGCCTTTAGCCCCTTGAAACCTCTTATTTAGTTTTTAATCATAGGACAATTTAGTAACCAGTATTATTAAAGAAACTTCTCTTATACTTTTGGTCTAAAGCAAAAATGAAAAGCTAACAATTAGAGTTGCACACAATACTGAAAGTTCAGTCATGATATTTGGCAAACAATTTTCTAACTTTTTGGCAAACAACTTTCTAACATTCAATGCTTCTTTAGTTAAAAGGGACACATTACGCAAAACTCACTTTTGTTATAATAGGTCTATTTGGCAAACAACTTTCTAACTTTCAATGCTTCTTTATTTAAAGGGGAGATATTATGCAAATATAATAGGTATATGGGCTATATTAAATATGTTCATGAAGTTCTTTGCACAAAATCACGCTCACATAAAGAGATATCACCAGCTTTATTCTTCACAGTTTCAGTCCCTTTCAAAATGATCCATTTGGATGGAGGGCCCAGTGTGATGTAATATGGGGCATCTTTTTGAAGTTTGTACTGATTTGTTTTACATTCTTTAAGGATCAAGTGCCCCCTGGTAAAAATTCCAGTCTCTTCAGTATCAGTCTGACTCTGACCACAACTAAGTCTACTGCATTGTAACTGCAGGCTGGTAGTACCTCTACTGCCGTGTATGACAGACAGTGTAGCAGGCTGAACACGAACAAAGCCCTGAACTACTGTGACAAGTCCTGTCACTGAGCTGAAATGCGCCAGCAGGAGCGGCCAGGAAAGATGGAAGTGACTGCATTTGAAAGCCAGCTGCAGTGAGTAAAGTGTATGCTGACAGCCAGCACTATCTGCAGATTCATCCTGTCTGCTGTCACTGGAGATCAGAAGGAAGGGCTTTAGAGGCAGCTAGGTCGATTTATGACCACCATCATTGCAGAGGAAGAGCTATTGGTTATTTTAGTGTATGTGTGAGTAATCCATGATGCATTTGTGTATGTGTGTGTGTGTTTCACAGTTTGGTTCTGGCGCATTAGCGGATAGTGACTTGGTGCTAGTTGATTGCTGCCACTTGACAGCTGGCCACTCAGTGGGCAGTAGACTAACAAACAAGTCGAGAGCCAAGCTTATGCTGTTATTTCATTGGCACAGTGATATCACAGACCACCACTTACTTAAGGTTGAATAATACATATATTTGTTCTATTACATGCCTTCTATACATATATTTTATTTCCTTTCTACTGATGACATCATTCACACATGTCTGGGATCTCATTGGGTATTGCAGCTCAGACCTAGTCTGAAAATCTTTTTCTCAAAATGATCCCAAAAATCTCAACTTCTAGAATGCCTGCATTCATCAGATTCTACACATTCATTTCTAGCAACATTCTTGTCCTGTTCTGGTTTCTTCCCGTCTGCACCATGCATTTTCCTCCACACATTGTCTGTAGTTGTTATTCACATGTTTCACCCTAGTCCTGCCCTTCAGTTAGTGGATCCACCTTTTATCTAACCTCCTCTCCTTCACCAGGTGTTTCCATTTCCTTGTCTCAGGTATAACCCATATCTTTTGTCAACCTGTTATGTTTAGATTCCTGTCATTAGCGTCTTAGTATTTTCATGTTTTTATCAGAAATAAAGTGTATGTGTTTAACTCCGCCCTTGTCCTTCATTACCACCACTTGTTACAAAATGACCGACCCTACCATGGAACCAGTAAACCCAGACTTTATTTATGTTAAGTTTCTATAGGAGGACGACTAGGCCAGACAGGGGAGAGAGGCCACTCCTCAGATAGAGCCAGCCTCTGCCCCAGACCGCCTGGGAGGTGACCAGGGGGTGTGCGTGGTATAGTAGTGCTGAGGAGGCTGAGAGCAGCCTTGCGTCTGAAGACAGTGGGCTAGCAGCTGGACTTCCATTGTAGCAATTCTCAAGTGTCGTCATAAAAAGTGTTGCAACAGTGGCTTCTAGCCTCAGGCCCTCTGTCCCAGCTGTGGGTGAAATAGCAGTGCCGGTTCTTGGCCCTCCTATGTCACCCAGCATACTGGAGGATGATGCTCGAAGCCTCGGGCTTCGCTGTGCTGGCATATGCCCTGATGGTTGTCTATAAACCATTCCCCATCCCTGGCTCAGCTTGTGGTACCAAGCCCAGACAAGTGTCAGGTTGCCTAGCATCGCAGATGATGCCCCTCAACGGGTGTTGGAACTGTTAGCAACCCCTAGCATTACAGAGTCTGACTAATAGGAGACTTGGACAAGGCAGGGTTAGTAGCAGACATCCTCACCCTCATATTTGGCTGCAGAAACGGTGACTAGAGACAGAAGTAACCAGGAACAATCCTGTAAGAGAAGAAGGAAAGGAGAGCAGGAGAGCATGTTACAGCCTGCTGTTCCAGAGTGTGCTACAGCACCGTTGTCCCCTATTGCTCTAGAGAGCCTTTGGGTGCCAGCTTTGCCTGCTACTTTGGTGGGCACTTCTTCACTGGTGTCCCCTAGTGCTCCAGACGGCACTTCTCTGCCGGCGCTCTCTGTTGTTCAGGAAAACTGGTCATCTCAACTGGTGCCACCTGCTGATCAGGAAAGCAGTTCAACTCTGCTCGGTCCACCTGCTGTCCTGGAGAACTGCATGTCACTGTACCCCCTGCTGCTACAGAGGACACCCCCTTACCAACACCACCTGCTGCTTTGAAGAGTGCCTTGCCACTGTGACCTGCTGCTTCAGAGGATGCCACAGGCTGCTTCAGAGGAAGCAAAGCCACCGCCCATGCCCCCTGGTGTTCAAGAGAGCTTCTGGTTTGGTGCTGCTGTTCCAGAGGGTTTCCAGTTGCCACTGGTGCTCCCCATTATTCTGTATTGTTTCCAGTTTCCTGGTCCCAAACAGCTGGCTCTCCAGCAACATGGTCCCGCCTCACTGGACACCTAGCCAACAGTCTTCCTGCTTTCTGGTCTCATGCAGGCCCCTGGTTCTCTATCAGCAAACTCAGAGTTTCCAGGTCCCCTGCCATTGATTGTTTGGTCATCACCGGCCTCAGATTCCCGAGGCCAGGTTAGGAGGACTACCTAGGGAAGAAACCAAGGCATTCCTGTATGTAGTCTTAGACCCTGTACATCCTCAAGCCCACCTACTTTACCTGCCCTAAGACCCTAGACTCCCTTTTCATTTTTGGTTCCAGCACATCTTCCTGTTCCGGTCCCTGTCTCTGTATGCATGAAAATTGCTGTCCCTGTTCTTGTGTCACCCTTTCTGTCAGACCCTGTCTGTGTGGTTGTACTTGTAAGGGTCACTGCCCCTGTCCTGGTCCCTGTCCCGGTTGTGGTTCCCCTAGACCCTATCTCTAATGTGTCGCCTTTTCTGTCCCCTCGTGTGTCCCAGATCCCTTGTTACCTCATCTTGTCCCATTCACAAGTCATGTCATCTGTCCCATCACCTGTCCAGTCCAGTGTCCAATTCCCTGTTCCTTCCTATGTCCAGTCCAGCTTTCAGTTCCTGGCTTCATCCTCTATCCTTTCCAGCATTTCATGCTTGAGTCCTTCTCCCATCCAGCCCTCTGTGTCATGTCCAGTCAAGTCTGGTACTCCTTTCATAGTCCAGCCAAATCTGTCCTGGGACAACCTTTTCAATATTAGGTCTAGGTGCAACCACATCTAGCACCAGACTTTGAAAAATGGACTTTGAAGAAACAATTTGTTCAGCTGTCACGCAGGCTCTGTTCCTTACAAATTGTTCCCATATGATGAAACCCTAATCTTGTACATGTCTGTCAGTTTATGTTCCTGCTTTCTGTTTTTGCCCAGTACCTCTGTTTTGCACTTACCAGGTATGTCCTGTTTGTATAGTACTTACTGGTGTCTGTATATGCTAGTCCCTGTACCTATGCCTTTGTTTCAAGTTTGTCTTTATGATTATTCTAAGTTTGTTTCTGTTAAACTGTTTTCTTTCCTGCCCCTTCCTGTGGGCCATCTACCATAATTTGATTGCTTGCGCCTCAGGAATTGTGCCTTAGATGTGAGGGTCCTGTCACATCCTGTCTCGATTCCTCCCTCTGTCTGATCATACATTGTCTTTTGTTGTTATTCACATGCTCTGCCCTTGTCCTGCCTCTCAGATGGTGGATCCACCTGTTATCTGTCTTCCCATTATCTTTCCCCAGGTGTTTCCACACCTTTGTCTCATGAATATATACTCATGTGTTGGTCATTCGTAACTTATATCCTTCTGGAGTTCCTGTATCTACCTGTTATGTTTAGATTCCCATCATTAGCATCTTAGTGTTTTCATGTATTTGTCAGTTCATAGAAAGTCTGTGTTGGCATTTGAGTCTGTTCTCATCCTCAGTTACCACCAATTGTTACAAGATTCTAAAGGATTTTCTAATATAGTACTTAGAGCTAGATTTGGACTAAAATTATCTGAAAAAAAACCACTGTACAATAGCAGTACATTTTGCTTTGATTACGCAACAATCATTTCCGTGGAGAGTGTTTCCCCAGTGAAATAAACTTTTTAATTTGAACATCATCCAGAGACAAGAATTTTAGTTTTTCAAATACAAAGTAGTCCTTATAGTAACACCATAGCACACAGTGTGAACCATTTGAAATTCATTATCTACAAGTAACCCATTCACCAAGTGAAGCAGTGGACAGCAACCAGCACAGTACCTAGGTAGCAGTGTGTGGGGACGGTACCTTGCTGAAGGGTAGCTCAACTGGCAGGCCTGGGATTTAAACCCATGATCTTCCAATAACGGAGCAACTCCCTAACCACCAGGCCACCAGCTGCCCGCACAGTTTTAAGTAAATAGTTTCATTTGCATATTCAATATTTTTGCTAAAAATGATTTAACAAGATAAAGCTTTTAAAGTAATCAGCCAGTAAAGATTGATTATAAAATGTATTGCTTTAAAAATGAGATAATGTCTGATCTTGAATTAGAAGAATAAACAACAGAAAGAGCTGTTTTTTTTGCACAGAAAGGGATAATAGATCCTATCATTCACCTGGATAGCTATCAGACACTTCTAGATCTCACTTCTGTTCTTTAGGAGTAGACAGCACAGCACTGACTCATGTTGGGACTGCATTGCTGGCTTGCTTGCAGGCTGTATGTCTTACGCTGCAGAGCAGGGCGTGTGGTTTGGAGTGTGTGAGGGTACTGCATCGCTCAACTGCTTTCTGACCTACAGGAATAAGATCGTTAGGTGATTTATTGATAATTATTGGTGAAATGTATTATTTATTATTGTTTTTGATGGGCTCCTCATATGTGAAAACCCCTAAAGGACAAGAAAGATTGATTACATTTACATTTGGCATTTGGCAGACGTTCTTATGTCTCTCACACTAGTAAGACTAGACTTGAAAGCGTAAGATTCTAACAGAGATGGAGTGATTAATCCACCAGATCACACTTACTCTGAGCACCTAGAGGCGAATATCCAATGAGTGTATATATATATATATATATATATACAACCCAATATCACGACTTTTCGTGCAGCCATCACGACATAAAATCTATTCAGAAACATGCTGCAATCATGCTTTAGGCCTTTTGTACATGCTAGGACGCTTCCTTACTCTATGCATTTAAATTTGCAGTGCGTAACACTGCCAGTATCAGCGCTAACTGGTGACTGTTAGGGTTAGGGTTAGGGTAGGGTTAGGGTTAGGGTTAGGGTTAGGGTAGGGTTAGGGTTAGGGTTAGGGTTAGGGTAGGGTTAGGGTTAGGGTTAGGGTAGGGTTCGGGTTAGGGTTAGGGTTAAGGTTAGGGTTAGGGTAGGGTTAGGGTTAGGGTAGGGTTCGGGTTAGGGTTAGGGTTAGGGTTAAGGTTAGGGTTAGGGTAGGGTTAGGGTTAGGGTTGGGGTAGGGTTAGGGTTAGGGTTAGGGTTAGGGTTAGGGTAGGGTTCGGGTTAGGGTTAGGGTTAGGGTTAAGGTTAGGGTTAGGGACTTTCCCCATCTCACAGCCTTTCAACCTGTTTCAACCGCTTTGTAAACAAAAACGATAAGGAAGTAACTCATTATATTACACTTTTAGTGGGAAATATGTTGTATATGTAGTATATTTTCATAATATTGCATAAAAGCATTCATTCATAGGCTACAACAGAATACAACTTCGCATGAACTGGAGGCAAAGATGGTGAAAAGTCTTTTAAGCCGACATGCATAAATTTCTGTCCTACTGTCCCTCAATCACCAGTTAGCGCTGATACTGGCCGTGTTACCCAGTGCACATTAAAATACATAGGGTAGTGAAGCGTTGTCCTAGCGCGGAAAAAAAAGCCTAAAGCATGATCACAGCACGTTTTTGAATAGATTGCATGTCGTGATGATATATATACTATATTTTTTTAATTGCCCAGGCTGCTCCCAACCCTGCCTCCTTTTTTCCTAAAACCTACTTCTAAAGACTGTTTGACCAATCTGGTAAATTCTCATACTGTTGCTTTGTACCTGTTGGGAGCATATGAATTGGACACCTAAAATCAGAAATGTTCTGATATTAATGTGTATGATTATATTAAGAAATGGGGATATTTAGGTTTGAGAAATGTTTGATGTATGTCAATAGGTAGAAGAGATTAGTTTTCTTGTGATTTCTTTAAATCCAATAGTCTATTGTATTTAGCTTATAATTTAGGACAGGTGGTAGCCTAGTGGTAGCCTGCTATCAGAAGGTTGTGGGTTTGAACCCCGGGACTGCTAGTGGCACCACTGAGGTACCCTTGTGCAAGGTACCGTCCCCACACACTGCTCCCTGGGCGCTGTGTTCCTGGCTGCCTGCTGCTTTACTTGGTGAATGGGTTCTATGCAGAGAAAGATCTTTGTACTGCAGTATTTTTCACATATGACAAATGGACGCTTAAAAAAAAAGTTTATTATAAGTAACTAAAAAATATTTTTTGTGCAAAGTTTAGCTGTCTTTGCTAAACAAGCACCGACAAATCCAGGAAAGAAAATGTACTTTTACACTAACTTGTCATTTTCTGTGTTATCCAACTGTATTAAAATAGTCTTATCACCTGGCTTGCGTTTTTTATGTTGAGCAGCATTGTGTAATGATACATGTTCGGTGTATCACGCTAGCTGCCTGTCAGCTGCTTAATGTTTGCAAAAAGCCATAATCATGTACATCCTGTCCTTCTTACTGGTCCTGAAATAACCGACAAGCTGCCCCTTGAACACACTAATTGCCACTCCATGGCCTGACTTTTATTTTCACCCCTCGACACTCGTCACCTCCGTCCTAAAAAACAGCTTATAAAACCGATAGTTCTGGTCCTAACTCTGATTGGTGCATTAGTTAAGTGGCCTGCCAGAAAACACTGTCCTTCTTTGCCCTTTGCTATAAACAGTCGCTCCATCTGAACCTTCCTGCCTTTACCGCATGGCGCTCTGCAGTAGCTGGAGCTTTTCTTCCCTGCCAAGGAGAGTGCTTCAAAGTGTTGACTCTTCAGTTTACGTCCCCCGCCTTCTCAAATGTTTTACTGCGCCACATCTGCTAGATTTAATATCGGGCCTGGTAAAATTCCTCCTGCCTGGATATGGAATGGTTGGGCAGGCAATAAGAAGGCCAAAGAAGTGTGTTTTTCCAAAGACTTTTGCTGCAGAAGTAATATGAGATGTAAGGTTTCACAAATAGCCCTCAGCAGTACTGATGAAATTCCACATAATTCCATGCTACTGCACTGTGTTCTGCTACAGTAAGCTGCCTGTGTAACAGTCATATAGCATTACTGATTTAGCATTACACAGACTGCATCACCCAACACTGAGTTTTAAAACTGTTGCTGTTGCAATGTTGCAATGATTTTTTTTTTTTTTACATAATTTGAAAAAGCCGTTGCCCTTTTACATTGTGTTATGACAAACAGCTCAACAAAAATGGTCCAGAATGACTTGAAATGAAATCGTCCTTGAGAAGTTCAAATGTTATTATATTTGAGAGCTTTGGTTTTGTCAGCGTTGATATGCATCATTACTGAATATGCAGTTTTGCATGGGAGTTTCCTTAAGCACTATGCTGTTTTGTAATTAGGTGTTGTCCCATTAATATTATTATGAACAGTTCACTTACTCTTTTTGAATGTCGTGGCTGGGGGATGTTGTGTCTGGTGGCCTAGTAGTTAGGGAGTTGCCCCTGTGATCAGAAAGTTGGGGGTTTAAATCCCAGGACTGCTAGTGGCACCACTGAGGTACCCTTGAGCAAGGTACTCTCCCTGCACACTTGGTGAATAGGTTAAATGCAGAGAAAGAATTTCACACTGTGTGCTGGACTGTGGTGTTTTCACATTTGACTATAAGGAGCCACTTTATTTTTCTTTAGCAGAGGGAGATGATGGTTGGTCTCCATCTGCTGGTGGTTCTAAGCTTCTTCAATCCAGAGTAGTCTTGAGTGTTCCTCTTGAGTATCCCTTTATTGAAGCCACAAACCTGCTAATAGAAGACAGCCATGACCCAGTTTTCTCCTAAACCACTGGTCTGCTTTAACAGCCTTTCCCTGCTGAATACTGCTCAGAATAAGGGAAGATATTGGGAGAAGTGACTCCTGGCTGTTCACTGTGACAGCAAAGCTGTCCTGAATTCTAATTTGTTGAAAGATAACGGTCAGTCTTAAAATGCTTTGCTTTAGCATCTATATTTCCTTTGGGAATGCCTTATTTGACTTTGCTGCCTCAAATAGAGAATTTGTGCAATGGTGCCCAAAGGAATCAGGACCGTGAAGTCAAATTGATTTTGATGTACAGTGTGGAGAACATTACAGAACACAGTACGGAGTATCTCTCTGATGGTTCTTGGGTATTTCTAGCCAGATGTGCTTCTTCACACTGGAGTACATTCCTCTAGAGTATGCTTGATTTGTTTAACCACTATAACACAGGTAAAAAAGTGAATATTTTTATTAGCTTTTGCGGTACAATTGGTCCAATACTCTGAGCAAACCATCTTCAATTTCTCAAGGTTACAAGACTCATTTTGTGGGATGTTTAGTTTTATTGACACTAATTATAGTAGAAATAATGTGATTTTTTAAAAAACTTTTGCACATATATTTCAGTATATACCAGTATACATTTCTCCTATGAATTTTTTACATATGTTTAATTATGTGTGACTGCCCCCCCCTAAGTATTAAGCAGTTACAGAAAATGAATGAATGACTGACTGAATGAATGAATAATGTGTAAGTATGCATACATTACAATCATATTTTTAGTACAAAGTCAAAAGATGTGTATTTAATTCAAAGTCAATATATTTGTAATAAATAACAATAAAAGCAAACGTCACAAAGAACAAATTGGACAGATATTTCTACACTGATGACTGTACAGATGCGTCTCATTCAATAATTATGATTTTCCTTTTACCTAGGTGTCATGCAGGGTTCCACAAGCTATTTTTACAGGCTTGCCTAATCCTTGATTGCAGCTTTAGTCTGTGTTTGCTGAGGAGTATGTAAATATGCAAAATACAGTAATCCCTTGCTTTTCACGGGGGTTGCGTTCCAAGAGAACCTGTGTATAGTGAAAAACCGTTGTTGTGTTTTGGAAAAAAAAAGCCTAAAAATAACTAATTTTATTGTGTAAACCCTAAATACGCCCCAAATATGCTCCCAAAATACTTTAATTTCATTTTAAACTCAGTTTAATACATTACCCTTAACTAAAATATGAAGGTAAGCCCATACAGACTTTACTGTAATTCACGCACGGGCATTTTCTTTGGTATGCGCAGTCGTTTTCTTTGGTATAAACAGGTAAATACAGTAATAACTTTTTTTTTAGTAATAAAAATACAGTAAAATGTAGGGGTAACCATCAATCATTTTTACATCAATAATTTACTGTTCATCAGCCATGTGTCTTATTAAAGCAGACATTGGACGGCGACTGAGCTCAACAGCCTCTTTTAATTTAATTTACAGTAATAAAACTACTG
>JBBPCX010000141.1:25024073-25037540 GCA_037974365.1 Hydrocynus forskahlii | reverse complement strand
GAGACGCAGACAGAGCTCTGCCAGCTGGTGAAGAAAGTCCAGCTGTGTTTTAGTCCCAGTCTGCCCCTGCTCTGAGTGCAGCATATTTAACCTCCCAAAAATGTTTTCTTTGTGTTCTCATGACAGTACAAAAACATTTATACATTTATAATTTAGATGGAAATGTAGCTGAATTTACATTCATATTTATGTTACAAAATTATTAAATTTGTCTTAATAATTTAGAAGTAAAATGCGTAAAAAAAACATTGCCATGATAAAAGCAAAAAAAAATAAAAAATGCAGAGAATATTTGCAGGTTCCCTGTTACTGTGGAGTTTTCTGCGTAAAACTTTCATTTAGGTTCTCAGAAAAAATCCAGGTGTGACTGAATCCGCGACTCCTGATCCGCTTAAAACCGGGGGGTGACTATAGATCTCTAGATTTTCAGCCGTTGTCTTTGAAGACCATGAGCATGTGTGTCTATGTGTCACATTCTATTCTTTGGAAAAAAAGAAGTGAATGATAAAGTGCTGTATATGTGATTTTGTCCAGAATAATTTCTAAACAATAATTTCTAATGTTTGCTATTCCAAGAAAATGCCATTTTGTAATTATTTGCATTGTTTGCATTTTTTTTTTTTTTACTATTTTTTCGTTCATTTGGGCAGGCAGTATATAGCATTAGTCATGTTGAAATGTCCTAGTAGCACATTTATGATCTGCTGAAGTGTAGCTTGAGTGTATTTTATTCAATTACTGTATTCTTACCAGCTCACTAGTCTCCTGGTATTTGACCTGTCGGTAACATTAGATTTCAGTCAGCAAAAAGTAATTTGCAAAATGACTTTGAGTTTGTCCTGAGCAGCAATTTAATTATGTTGTGGACAGGAAAGAGGAAGAAGACCCGCTGAGGTGAGTAAAGGAATCACAGTTGGAAATATAGGGATGGCACAGGCATGCAGAACTGTGTGTTACAGTGCTGCCACCTGCTGGTCAGACCTTTTCTATTCCAGCATGACTGAGCCACAGCCAACTCCCTATTAGAACCTATGCATTTGAATGCAATGTCATCCAAGTCCCTGTTGGTGTAATGGTCAGGCGTCCAAATTCGTTTGTCCATGTAGTGTAGTCCAAATTAGTAACTTCACAGAATATTCCTAATTTTTAATGTAAGAATAATGCAATTATTTGGTTCTTTATTCTCAGTAGCTTAGACTTTGAAAAAAAAAAGACCCAAATCAAGCAGAACGGGTGAAATGTTTTACAGAATATTGAGATCTGTGCTTGTCCACCCTTTGTGTAGAGACTGAGAGTGTGAGTGGGACCAAAGCAGTCGGCCCCTCCTCCCTCACGCCTCCATGTATCCTGAACCCAACACGGACTCTCCTGCTCGCCTCTCCACCAAACAGACCGGCTCCCCGGGCATGATCTACACGTGAGTAACATCACAAACCTACACAAAACAATCATTCTCATTGCAGAAGTTCTCTAAGCGAACAACTAAACACAGTCCTAACTTAAGCTAGTTCAGGGTGGAAGCATGGTTATTACCTCTGTGCTTCCTCTGTGTGTTGCCATCTTAGAACCTTGGTATGAGCATCTCATCAAATAAAGAATAACACACAAACCGACGATAAGCAGGTGCAAATATTGCCTAAACATTTTTTTTCTCAGTGTGATATACATCAAGAAGTTTCCCATTGAATACCCAATGCAAAAAAGTTCATATAATGGTGAACTAGAACAAAATTGTCACTGCTGAAAACAAAAGCTCAAAAGGGTATCTTTCAGTGTAAGTTAATGTAGAGTTTCTGTTCCAAGTTTTTGGCCACCTCCATCGGTCAATTTGTCACAAAATCTTCACACAATATAAAGGGCAGCTGATATTTCAATTTAGGTAAAAATAAAAAAAAGAAAGAAGATACAGGTAAGTGGAAGCTGTTATAGCTGTAAAGGCGGGCCAGGTCCATATTAAAGGCTATGCATTTGAATGATACTTTTGTCCATATAGTGTATTTCCAAATTAGTAACTTCACAGAAGATTGAAAAGGTTCCTAATGTTTAATGTTGTAATTATTTTGTTCTTTAAACTCTGTAGCTTAGAAAACCTAGAAAAACCCAAATCAGGCAGAGCAGGTGCAGTACTTTTATTACAGAATATTGAGCTCTGTAAGATTCTGAGTTTCTTTGTGGAAATGTCTCTATGTGTGCAGACAATAGTTGTACTCTTTACATTTGAAATGGGTGAACATGCCCACCCTGCTCCCTACACACAATTCCTATGGTTACAGCTTGATATTGTCCCTCTAGACCAAGGCTATATCCTTTGTGCCAGCCAATATAGGAAGTCATCTATCCCTGAAGGCCTAACCAGGAACTGGTACAACCCTAAAATAAAATTTAATAGACTTACATTCCTCTTAAAGGACAAAAGAGAGATATATAGCAGTGCATATGCTGATGTATCAAGTTTGTATTGATGTGTGCTTCAGATACTCTTTTATCATAGCTCTGGGTACCAGATGAAGTCAGTGACTTCTGCCTCATATCAGGTCTGGTACTGGTTCATGCATTCTTCTAAAATTCAGTCGGATTCTGAATTGGGATTTTTTTGGTGCTACAACCATTCGTTTTTCTTTGTGGTGGACACATTTACTCAAATGTAATGCAAATACTAAAACAGCTATGACCCTTTAAGTTGTTCTTTATACACCAATTTTATCACATTAAATGCATGGTTAAATGCTCTTGTGTAACACATTTATGGGCAGCTGGTGTCCTGGTGGTTAGGGAGTTGCCCCTGTGATCAGAAGGTCGTGGATTTGAATCCCAGGACTGTCAGTGGCACCACTGAGGTACCCTTGAGTAAGGTTCCGTCCCCACACACTTCTCCCCGGGTGGCTACCCACTGCTGCACTCAGGTGAATGGGTTACATACAGAGGACTCAAGTAATTTCCTCCGGGATCAATATAGTATGTAAAATTAATAAAAAAATTAAAAAGTTCACAATGCTCACTCTCTGTTTCTCTGTCCTGTTTCCCTACGTTCTCCGTTGCAGTGCTCGATATGGAAGCCCCAAGAGACAGCTTCAGTTTTACAGGTACTGTAACCATTCTGTCAGTCTTTCTAAGCATTCACACAAATTGCCACTAAGTCACAGTTTTGTTGCGGTGCGTGGTCATAGCTGAAGCGCTCATGTAGAAATCAGTGTTACCAAAATGAAATGCACAACTGACCAAGTCTTCAGGTAGTATCTGCTGTCAGATGACATACACTTGACATACATTTGGGATCTACACAAAGTCAAAGAGCAGTATAATAATTTCATGAGAACACTTGCTGAGTCATTTGATCACACACTTAGACATTTAAACACGCTCCTGTCAGCAGGCCTCTCGCTCTGGAGAGGGGAGAGAGTAGTTCAGACAGCTGGTAGCCAATGGCTATGTGAGTTTTATATTTAGGGTGGCTGTGACATCACTGGCAAATGGTCTGCGCTGAATAATAGATATGCCTGTTTTCAAGGCAAGCCAGGAGTCTTTAGTTAGAGCAAAATACAGCACAGGAGATGAAGATTTAATGCAGGGGAAACTTTAATTCTCCCAAGTGGTGCTTTCTTGAATATAATTTCTTTATTAATGTTGACATTTTCAAGATACGTTTGTCTTAATGCACGTGGCTTGGAGCTTAGGTACATTTAGCCATGTTTTCAGCCTCTCACCTCGTCCCTACCTTCAGTGGACGCTGCTGTTGATAAGCAAATCATGATTCCTCTGTAAAGAGCATCTGTGTGTATGTGGAGTACTTTCCTGTCAGCTGTGCCTGGCTTTTACGCTCACATGTAATCTGTCTTTTCTACTCACAGTTCCCATACATCATTAATTAAGCTGTAGTCCCAGGTTTTTCTAAAGCAACACAGCACATCAGCCTGCTGTATGTTGCCTTTTTGACCGTATAACTGTGTAATGTTTGCCATATAATGGTGGCTTTGGAAGGTCCATTTTTTTTTACAGCAGCATGTGCCTTCAGTATGATGTGGCCTTTTCCTTCCTCTTCTTTGCTCCAGTTGTCCTTAAAGCTGGACCAAGAAGGTGTACTGAAAAACACTATGCTCTTATGTGACATGACACATGCCACATTGTAGCACTTGAGGCTTCAATGTGTCCTGTCACTTGCTCTCTGTCCGGCCGGTAGTGGACTTCCAAGCTGTAGACCTGTGTTATGTTTGAATATTATACATATATGAACCACAGAACAAGCAAAAATGGCTTTTAGTCGTCCGTCTTGTGGTACAACAATCAAAAGCTTTTAAAGCAAAAGTCTTTTGCATTATTTAGACTGTGCTGTACTTGTCATGCTCGGCAGGGCACACTTGCTCTGTGGTTGGTGCAGAAAGAGATTTTCTGGGTGGCATGGAGCGTGAGAGGCGGGGTTTCAACCAGCAGAGGAGTGAGGGTACTTTTTTGTGCCACATTAAGTGAAGTAAGCTCTTGTTAGTTAGGCCCTCCCAGTTTGAGGGGCTTAAAGAAACTAGTCATTATTTTGCTGATCTTTATTGGCATTCTAAATGAGCAGCGTGGTGCAAAACCCCTACATGAGTCGCCCACCAGCGAGTAACCGGGTAAGTACAGGATGGCTTATCCTGCTGGGGGATGATGCATGGGGATGCTGCACACTCTCACAACCCTGTTCCAGGCTATAGCTGCCTGAAGATGTGGTTGCACTGCACTGGGGCATAGAAAACGTGTCTACAGACACATAACATCTGACTCTAAGCTGTAGCCTTGATGTTGTTTTTCCTCACAGGGAAAAGAAAAGCTTCCTTTTTAAAATATTGAGTGTGTTTCTGGCCTTTTTAAAGCTCTACAGATGTAAGGATAAAGTCAGTCATTGCAGGAAAAAAGAACCATCTCTTTGGATTGTATCAGTGCACAGTAGATATCGAACAGTCGGAACCATTCAGTAAATAGATGTTCATTGGGGAGGAATTGCTGCCTCTCAGCTTCGTAAAGGGTTGAATTTTCTTCTTCTGTCTTCCTTCGTCCTGTGTCTCAGGTGTGATTTCAGAACAGATACTGTTAATAAGGCCTTGTCTATTTGGCCATGTTTGTCGTAGAAGGTTTGAATGAAATAGGCAGTGCATGTTTGGTTCCTTTTTTGATTATGTAATTCCCTGTTTAGGGAAGCCTTTGTTTTCTAATGAATGGCTTTTTTGCATAACTGGTCAACAAAAATAACAGTCATCTTGACACACTGTAACACATTAATAATAGAAGTACATTGTAGGAAGCCGTTGTGCATCTTCTGATCTGTGCTTACATTTAAAATTGAATGCACTGTGCAGCATAGTCATCATTAAACACAGTTAACAAGCTTGGTTCTTCAATAGCAGGTATGTCCAGTCTTATTCCCAAAGAGCAAGTGTGGCTGTAGATTTCAGTTTCAACAATGTAGGAGCACACATGATGAAGCTAGATAGCAAATAAATAAACCGAGCTTATAAAAATCAGAAGCCACATTCGCCTTTTGTGAATGCTCAATGGCATCACTCCAAAGACCCTTTTTTCATTTTAAAGTGTATGATATGGTAGGGTTACCTTTAGGAGTGTAACAGTGCACAAATGTCTCAATATTCTATGTGTTGTGGTTTCTACACCACAATACAGTACATTTTTTAAACAGTTTAGGCATGATACAGATATTTGACATATACGACAATTGTTTTTTGAAGACTATTTAAAATTTTTTTTGACTCTACAAGCCCTGTGATTTTACATCACACAGATTGGTTTGGCTCAGATTAACAAAAAGTTAGCAAATTTCAGTCTCAGTCATGTTTATGTCTACACAGTAAGTCCCACTACCCCTATGTTACACTGACAGGATGTACACCGGACCCTGCTTTTGATAATAGCTAGAGATTTTCATGAATAATGGTAAATGAGATGCCCAGAATAAAGCTAGGGGCACATTGTTAATTTCTTTCATATTAATCTCTGTTACATTATGGAAACTGGGCACTACTACATTATGAACATTGGGTGCTTGGCTCTAGAACTGCATACTTTATTAGGTATTAGTGTGTGATCTGGTCGGGCTAAATCACACACTGATATGCAACTTTTGAACACAGTAGAGGGATCTGAAAGGATGTTTCACTTAAAGCCAACTAAACCCTCAGAGCCCTCTGTCTGCATGCCAGTCACTAACCTTTGGGCCATGTCACTGAAGAACAGACTGTCTGCATGCTTGCAAGTGGGTATGCCAAGACTGTTATTCAATCCTACTTTAACACAAGCTACAAAGTAAAGAGCCCCGCTTTGATGAACTGTTTTGTCGTGTTGGATTCATCCAAAGGGAGTTGGGAGGGGCACAGTTAGGTCTTATTACAATGCATGACAATGTGTGGTGTTGTGTGGCAGAAGAGCCAGAAGGTGCTATTTAAAGCTAGGTCTCTGTCCACGTGGTCCTACTGTCTGTCCTGCCGTCCTGAGTTCTTTCTTCACTCCTGAATTTGCCTGTCTGTGTGAGAGACACTGCATCATCAGGTCCCGGGTCACTCTGGAGGGTGAGCTGCACGTGGGGCATGTTTGCAACTCACAGGAGCAGCCTGACCGAGCTGAAGGTGGTGGGCCATGGAGGCCGCCGCCTCAGCCGTCAGCAAAGTTTCCCTTGCGACCCCCCGCAGATCCCCAAGCCGACGGCACCCACGAGTGGGGTGCGCAGGAGCAGCAGTGTCAGTAGTGGCAAACTACTCTCGCTCTCCTTCAGTGAGAGCATGCGCAGCGACATCGACCGCTACCTGTCCGAGCAGGGCCTGTACCCACTGCGGCAGGGCCCTGGGGAACAGGCTGAGATGAAGGGACTCAAGGAGGTGCGAGCCGCAGCCCAGTTCAAGAACCTGGAGGACTTCCTGAGGACCAATGGCGTGACCCTGCAGGAGTGTGTGTCCTATCAGACTGGCATGAGGTACAGGTAAGGAACCTGTGGCAGAATGCCAGAAAACTTTTAAAAGGCACTGCTGCTGAAAGTGGATTGTACTGCTTTGCTCAACAGCTGCCAGAACTCCTTCTTTATAGTCTCACAGGTGTTCTTGGTGTTTATCTCTGAAAAATGTCCTCTCACTTTACTCCTGTCCCAGGACCACAGTCAGTCAAGATCCATTCGTGTAATAACCCCTGGTGTCATTTGCAGTAAGGAATGTGGGGACATGTCTTCACCACATCTTATGAATCTTGTCCTCAACACTTCTTGCTGAAGAGGCAAAATGGAGCATTTCAGTTTGCAAAGGTTGTTTTTCTTGGTGGTCTGCCTAAAACAATGGCAGAAAACAGTCTACAAATGAGTAACCCAGAGGAAAAGAGCATCTAGCTGGTCTGTCCTCCCCGTTAAACTAATACCTTCACAATAATGATTAGACTAGTAGCTTTAAACATATTTCCTTGGAGTTTGAAGGACTCATGCTAATGCTGAAAGTGTGTTCATAAATGCTGTATTTCACACTATCACTTTCATTTCAAATTCAAAATTCAATGGAAAATATTAAGTGACTGATCAAAGGGTCATTTGAATAAGTTAGCAAATTTGTTTTGTAGTTTATGTTATACCTAGAATTAATATTCTGATACATGCTACTGTTAAGAGACTTGAAATACTGTGTCCTGTTGGCGTTCATTTGGTCTGAAATAAGGTTTTGCAAAGAGCTTGGACTCAGGTCTTTGCTGTCAGTTCATAACATTTGCCTTTAGTGTTTTACTCTGTAGTTATTGTTGCTGTAACATCAGATTTAAGATCCTGTCTTTCAAACACATTGAGTGAGTAAGGCCATGCACAGCAGGAGTTTATATGTTTTGTTGTTTTAATTTAGGTTGATAAGGAGCCTTTATTTTATCTAAAAATCATAATCATTAATAAAGGACAGGTCCTGCATCTCTTTTAATCATAAAGCAAGAACACTGATTTTTTTATGTACTAGGGACCTGCCACTGCAACAGTGTACTGGGAACTGAATGTGGAGCTTTATAGACATGGGGTCAAGTGCAAGCCCTTACTTATAATAGAGTCAGTGTTGGTTTTCTTAAATGAAAGGTTAAATAAACAAACAGTAAGTGGATATGCAACCAGGAGTGGACTCCGTTTCATACTAAAACCACTCGCTTGCTTGAACATGGTGTTCAGTGTAAATAGAAATCATAAGAATGAATGAAAAGAAAAGACTGAAATGAAAGAAACGTGCTCATTTACTTGTGTCAGAATAGAATAGGACACAGGTGTGTGAAGTATAACACTGAAGATATAATAATAAAATGGAAAATTGTAAAAATCATGACAAACAAGCACCGTTATTGTCCTTTTTAAAACTAAAATGAATGAATGAAATATTGTTAGTAATAGTATGCACGCAACATGACACAAACATTTTATATTTCATAGACTTCGTAGTACCTTGTCCTTTTATGTTACACTCTGAAAAATATTGTACTCTTAAGTGTCCAGTTTATTTGGTCCACAAGGGCCGTGTTCCTATCTATCTATCTATCTATCTATCTATCTATCTATCTATCTATCTATCTATCTGTCTATAAACATATAACTTGTCTGTCTGCCTATTTATCTGTTTGTTTTTTGGATTTTTTGGCTCTGATGATAACAGTAAGGCTCTCTTTATATTATAGCTAAACATGTTTGTGTCGCTTTTATAGTCTTTGTTGTTTTCCATAAAAAAACAGTTTATGGCCTTCTGGAATAATACCAAGATATTTTAGAACTTAGTTTTACACTGTAATTCAAAAATGTTCACTTATAAATGTCACAGCAGATCATATTGGGCCATCTCTAACATTAAATTGTTTTAACCTTGTTTTACTATTAGAAGGTCTAAGAATGCATGACTGTGGATATGAAGTGTATATCACTTGATGTAGGTGTGAGAAAGTGGAGTGTGAGAAAGTTGATGTGAGTGTGACTCACTTGTGAAAAATAGGAGGCTTAAAGCCGTGCTGCCTCTGGGTCTTGGATTAAGGATTTGCTTTTATTAACTTTTCTCCTACAGCTGTCTGTTCACAGCCACAACCAAACAACTAGTTTAGTCTGCAACAAGCCTGTCACAGTAAACATAATCAACAGCAGTTAATTTAGTCAGAATAGCACAATAATGGAGATGATAAAGTATCTTTTTTTCCAGGACTGAAATTTAACTACACATAACTAAATGATGAATCGTTGACACTGCTGTCTGCTTGAGATCACACTTCTACAAAACTCATTCTTGAAGGTAGATGATGAGAGGTCTTTTTGTTAGGCCATTAGTGTTTTGACAGTAAGTCAAATGGTTTAACACATGCAGCTCTGTTACACAGAAATGTCTCCTGTTCCTGCAGTTCTGTAATTCTCCACTGCATGTCACCATGAACCAGCCATTCTCCTGCAGAAAGTCATTACTAGTGTTTTTTTGGTGGCCTGTCTTAATTTTAGTTTTAGTCTAGGCTTTGCGTCAAGCCGTCATTTTAGTTTTTATTAGTCTTAGTCACATCTGTACTCTTTTTAGTCCAGTCAAGTTTCAGTCGACTAAAAGTCTGAGCATTTTAGTCTTATTTTAGTCAGAATTATCCATGACTATTTTCATCTAGTTTTAGTCAATAAAAACTATTGACGTTTTAGTCTAGTTTTAGTCAATGTAAGTTGTATTTTATGACATTTATTTTGCCAACCAAACATGTTAGAACTTAGAAGTACACACACACATAAATTTAAATAAAATAAATAAGTAAAATAACATCACATCACTAAAAAATGTCTGTTGCCATAAAACCCACATTTGTAAAACTGGTAAAAGTCTTCACCTTCAGTGTGTTGGCCTGAACTTACCTGAATATGTTTTTTTTATTCCTGAACAAATATAGTCTACACAACCAAATCAGAACAATTTAGTATCAGCTTTTTTTGCATGGATATGGGAAAGGCTGCTTAGCAAAATGCTGTGTGTGGAAACAGAAATACTGCAAAATAATATTAATAACATGTTTTATCATTATTATTATTATTTTTTTAATTAGTAGTAGTATTATTATAAATAAAAACGCGATTAAACGGGAGGAAATAACATTTCGCCTCGTTTTAGTCAACGAAAATGAAGAGACATTTTGGCATAGTTTTTATTTTGTAAACCACATTTAGTCTTGTTCTTATTCATCAAAAATATTACATTATACATTTCATTATAGTTATCGTCACACGATCAGCATTTACGTTGCGTCTGGTCTCGTTTTTGTCATGCGATATATGTTCAGTGACGATGGTCATAATTTTTGTTGACGAAAGCAACACTAGTCATTACTGTATTGCAAAGAAAATAAAAGATGTAAGAATGACCATTGTGGTAACAACAGAACATCACAGTACTTGCAACATTTTCATGATTCATGATATGTCTCACAATGTTTAGCTTTGTGATAATTTCCAGTTCCTTTCTTGGGACTTCTCTCATGCACCACCCTTTTTCAGTACACACAGGTTTTTAACTAGAATCAAATCTGGAGGCTGAGATTTTGATTTTGTTCCTACAACCACTATTGTGTGGAGTTCGGTTGTGTGCTTGTGGTTATTGTATCGCTGGGTCTGCCCACTGCACTTGTTCAGTCTTCTGGCAGAGGCAGACAGATGTTGCTCTGAACCACCATAGTGATCCACCACCATATTTGACTCTGGCTCTCAGGTGCTTTTCTTTGTTTTCAGTCCTGCTTTTTAACCAAATGTGACGACTCATCCTCTTGGCAAACACCCTTAACCTTTACATGCTTTTCAAACTTTTTTTGGTTAGTTTTTTGTTGTTGTTGTGCTCAATAGTAATCTGAAATGACCAATAGTTCTTGGTTTTGTCATGTTAGCTAGTCGTGTTTAGTCTGGCACACTATGCTCAGGGTTAAAGCCTCAAGTCAAAAACAGATATGGATCTTAATTTATTTGAAATAGTAGCTATTTAAATTGTGGTCAATTTGTTCAGCCTGATTTTAAAATAATATGATTCCCATGCTTCATATAGTAAACCATGATGAGATACCTAAAGTGTACATAAGGTGGCAGCATATCTTCTTGTTGTGGAGTCTTAACCCAAAAGCAAATCCAGAATTAAGGTGAGGTTCCTTGGCATGTTCACTAAATGATTAATTCCTGGTGTGTTGTAATGCAGTGAGTGCTGTGATGACACACTGTTCTTGCACTCAAGTGTTATAGCTAGTATTTAATAAGCTGCAATGCATAGATGTGTAGCCTCCCTTTTCACTCCCTTTCTAGTATATCTCACTGTCAGGGCTGATGTACACTTATCTGCTTTGCTTCTACACTTGCTTCTCCATTAAATGATGCTGCTTTATGTGTGTTTTGTAAATAATGTAAATTATTAATGGGATATTTCTCACCACAGAATGCATTTTGAATCAAACTTGGCCTGATGCATGAATCTGAGCAATAGGTTAACATAATTGTTTTAATCTCCTTCCAAGTGGAAAAACATTATTGCTTTTATGCAGCATTTCACAAATACTGTAAATATTAATGCTTTCAGACCTGCTGGAGGCCCCCTGATTTGGGCTTTTGGGCTCATTTTGGAAACATACTCTGCAAATAGGCTTTGAGTCGGTCCAGGACTGCCAAGAGAGGGCTAGAGGCAGACCAAACACGGTGAGTCATAAATGCTTCGCGGGGCCTGACTCATCTCAAGTAGGGACAGCTTCCTAACAATCATATTTTATCCCCTGCTCATCTTATCAAATTAAGTTTGGATCACATATCTCATGGATGTTATGAGGGAGTGTGTCAGGCAAAGGCAAACATGCAAGCCAAAATATTTGTAGAAATTAGGGCCCAATCACTTTGAGAAAATGCCACCTATACTATTTTCAAAGGAATAGTGTAGTGAAAAAATCAAATGTCCACTTACACCAGAGGTAGTCAATCGACCATGTGATGTTTGGAGTCCAAAATTTGCTTTTTTAAAAACTTTGGAATCCGAGCTAAAAGGCTAACATTGCTTTCAAACACTAGAAGTCAATAGTCACCAAATTAGGCCGAATTATTTCCATAAAAATAAATGACCAAAATGTCTTTCAACATTTTGAATCACATCCAGATCTTTATTATGGTCTTGCTCTTGTAGTTTAGCACTCCTGCTTTATCAGTGTTTTGGCAATACCAGTCCTGATGGTGTTTGAAATGACCGTCTGTCGCAGGAGCTTCTTTTAATAATTATTTTTATAGTTCACAGTAACTTATACTGTGTCCTAGACCACATCCACAAGTGAGGCCTTGAGAGGAAAAGTGGACCAAGTCCACTTTTTCGGGTATCAGCTCTTTCAATGTCAATACCATCTAAGCGCTGTATATTTTGCGGGGAATAATGAACCAGTTCCGGAATATTCGCTAGATGGCAGTGATGTTCTTCCTCGCAACTGATTTGCCATGCAACTTAGATTTATTTTCACTGGCCGATTTCTCAAAACAATAGAAACTGGACTTGGTCCACTCTTCCCCTAAAGGCCTCAAGTATAGACCATCTTGATAAAGAGCCAAATGTTTTCTGGGCAGGTTGAGAGAAGTATCTCTTTTTCGGGAAACTATGTGGACTATTTGTGTGATAATTGAGTATAGTGTTATTAAGTAATCTTGACCTCACAGCTGCAGTACAGAAGGAACATTTGGACATTAAAAAGGGTTTGCTTAATGACTGCATATGGAACTTGGGTAGTTTTAGCTAAACAGAGCTTTAGCGATTTAGTTAGTAGTAAATCAATCAGTGTGTGTAATCAACCACATGTGTAATATCTCCACCCACTTTTTTATGCAGCCCTCTTTCAATTCCATGTACATGAGGGAAAGAAGTTTTTTGTTTGATTGTATATAATAAAGCCATTGGTGGCACAAGTTTGGCACATAAAACCATCCTCATATTAGAAGTATGTGCTAATTGTATTATAAAACAAGCTTTTATAAACATTAGTGCTTTATCTGACATTGTACTTAAACCAAAATATTAGCTTTACTATTAGCTGATTTTGTCAGCCAAGCACTAAATTGACTGATAAAATCAGCTAATATTAATATAATTCATTTTAATTACTACTAATACATTTTATTAATACATTTTAATCAATTTAATCACAATTTGTTTTTTGTGTGAAGGAACTGTACATTGCACGGGATTCTGTACATCCACTAAATAGACCATGTTTTCCTAGCTTTTAAATGTGTGTGATTTCATGTGCCTCTTAAGCAAATGTTCTTTTCTGCTGTTTTGAATAACAGCAGTGGTTTCCTGCTGTACCCTGCAGTTGTGCCCGCTGAAAGGTTTGCACGGATTCAATTTAAAACGGAATTTGCTTTAGTGAGAGAGACATCATTGTGCTGTTGGGGATAGTGGCCGTCATGATGGAGTTTGTGTGTGTGTGTGTGTGTGTGTGTGTGTGTGTTTGTGTGTGCATGTGTGTGTG
>JBBPCX010000141.1:25002145-25018038 GCA_037974365.1 Hydrocynus forskahlii | reverse complement strand
GACAATGTCTACTTTATAGCCCTGTGGATGGGTGAGATGTAGGATAGAAGAATTATCCATCAACATATGGACTGGTATACCTATAAAAGGCATCTATATGGTAGGCTTCTTCGTGACAGCAAGGTCAGACATGTCACAGTCATTTGGGATCAGCTTAAGAATAGAGGCTGGTGATGACATTGAGAAGTGGCTCGAGTTCCTATGGATTAGAATGCTCTGGTCTCCACTGTAGCACATCGAGGGGAGGCTTGCACAAGGACACAGTGGCATGTCGTGCTGCGCATTGAGTGCTCTGATGTGGATGCTGGGGAAATGAAAACAGGACCGCGTGTTGCTGTGCTTTGAGTTTCGTGTTCTAATTCATGGTCATTCTGGAGGGTCCCATTGATGAGTTACGCAGCAGTGTCCTCTTATTAATGCAACTGTTTCTGGCCGGGTATCAGAGAGGATCATCAGAGTTTAGCCCGCCTCTCTTCTCCCTCCCTTCACACATCTCTTCATGTTCCATTAGAAAGGTCAAATCTCTCCTGATGTACCTATTCAGTGGAGAGCGTGGCTCTTACACCCAGCTGGTTGACTCATAATGGTTCTGCCGCTGGTCCTTGTTCAAGTTGATGCTTCGATTAACTGCTCATTCATAGAGGGAGGCTGCTGTTTAAATCCAGGCTCCTTTGTAGTTCTTCGCTCGAGTTCTGTGCCCTTGTCCACAAGGGGTTCAGTTTACTGTCTAATAGAGCATCGGAAAGAGGCATTTATGTGATCATCCAATGTTAGATAGAGTCTCTGAGCAGTTCGCTTCTTTACAAGCTTAAAGACGGGGGTCAGGATCACCTGAACGCAGGTCCACATACATACATAAAGCACACATATCATATAGTTCTCGGTTTATTGCTGACCACTCAGCATACCAGCCAAAGTCCCAACTGCACATTTCACACATCAGGGTTTTTCTGTGGCAGAAATAATCACATGTAAAGCAGACGAGGGCAAAAGTGATTATTTTGATTTTTGGTTTCGATTTTTCTTGTGTACCTTAAATGAGTTTTAAAGGCTCAATAGGTTCACATTCTCTGGGGAAAGGGGAACATTTGTGCATTTTTATACTCATAATTTTTTTTTAAATATGTGCTTCAGCAAGCCTGGATTCAAGGCTGGATGGATGGGGTCAATGAAACTTTTATGTTCCCTAATTAATTTTTCTTGAAAAGTGCATGATCACTGGACCCTTTCGCCTCCTTAGTGGTTTTTACACTGCTTAACTCTTTAATATGCACTCTTAGTAATGAGGGGTTTATACTCTGCAGCCCTAATATAATATCCCTCACTTTGCATTTGCGGATGGATTGTCCTTTCTGACACAGTCTTATTGCATCCTGCACTGATGTTCTCAGTCATGTGAGGGACACTTGCTCCTCTGTTTGTCCTCACATATTGCAGTACTGCATGAGCATCATGGTCAGTGAATATGTGGTTTCCACCACAACGTCTTTAAAACCATTTAAAGGCAGATGTAACTTTATCCACAGTTCTTACTGAAACACTGGCCAGTTGAGCAGTTTTGTGATTGAAGCTTGTGCCATTTATACCCCAATAATTAACCTTTTTTCAGAGTCACTTTCTTTGCCATCTTGAACCAACATTATAAATGTGATCAGCAGAGAGAATTTACCTAGGGTCTGTGTTCAGACGAAGCTCACCGGGTCTTTCTGTGTGCTGTCAGTTCACAGTTACATGGGTTTCTCCTCCTTTTCTTCCTCTCATCCACTTATTCTGCCTGCCATTTGCATTTCTGTGCTGCTCATAAGCTCATCTCTGACTCATCTACAAACTGGGCTCCAACTGTACCTCATCTGCTGATGGCTCCTCTGTTTACTAGGACCCTCATTGCATCGTTTTAGTTCTTACATCATACCTATTTCATTTATGTCTTAGGGATGACCACAAATTTGGAATTTCATACTCACAAAAGTATAAATAATCTAATAGTACATTTTTGATAAACAAATGAGCCTTTGTCCGACATTATACATTCTCATATTTAATGTTAATGCGATGTCATTGCATGTGCCATGGCATTTCTGAGCATTTCCCTTGAATATACACACTCCAGTGTTTCAAGTTCTTTTTTTTATTGAAATTCAAACAGTTCAAGTCTAATGAATAGCATGGAATGGTACAAAGGACTGTGCTGAACTGCGAGAGGTTTAAAAATGATAAGGTTACCCAGAAGTGGGAAATAATTCTGTAGCGCCATGCAGTACCTCTGGTGTGTGTCTAGTTGGTCGGGTTCGTCCTACAGCAAGATAGTGACCCAAAACATAAGTCCAAGCTCTGCCAGAACTACCTTAGAAAAAAGAACAAGATGTTAAGCTGGAAAACATGGAGTGGCAAGAAGTCTCCAGACTTAAACCCCATCTAGCTGCTTTAGGATGAACTGGACAGAGAAGTGAAAGCAAAGCAAACTATAAGTGCTGCACACTCATAGGAATTTCTGCAACATAGTTGGGAAGAACTTTCTGCCGAATGAACAATGAAACATTGAACTGCTTGAATTTCAGTACAAAACTAGACTGCATTTCCGCAGAGAAAATGCAAAGTGTGCTTGCTCAAACGCAGAACACAGCATTAGCATTAGCATTAGCTTAACTGTTAGCATTAGCTTTACTGTTAGCATTAGCTTTAATGTTAGCATTAGCATTGCATTAGCATGGCATTAGCATTAACATAG
This sequence comes from Hydrocynus forskahlii, assembly GCA_037974365.1. Lineage (NCBI taxonomy): Eukaryota > Metazoa > Chordata > Actinopteri > Characiformes > Alestidae > Hydrocynus > Hydrocynus forskahlii. The sequence continues at coordinate 25,015,310 of JBBPCX010000141.1, read as the reverse complement.
CATTAATGTTTGTGTGTGAAAGTGTGTGTGTCCCAGTACTTTTCTCCACATAGTTTTGTATGACAGCTCTGTCCCAATACTTTTGTCCATATTGTTCAGTTTAAACAGGTATGTCTTTGTGGACGTGGCCTGAGGTCACACATGAAGTTTCATAAGGTTTGGTCACTGTATGGAGCCTGAAAGTTTCTTCTTCTGAAACTGCATTCATTTCAATGGGGTTAAAAATGAATGGAAGTGAATGGGGAAAAAAGGTATGAGCAAAAGACAGGGAAAAGACGAGTGCAGGTCATCACCAACCGCGTTTGTGTGTCCGAACAGGACTATCTGAAAGTTAAGGGCGCCAATACTTTTGGAAATCGTTTTCGCTGGAAAAACGGGAATAATGAATGAAAAACAAGACGTAGCAAAAAGCTGTGAACAAGCCCGCTATTCCAGCTTGGGCCCGACGTTTCAGAGTTGGAGCAGTGTCTCTATCTCGAAAGCCCTGGGAGGAGTAGGGGGCAAAAAAAGGGTGAACGGAAGGAAAATAAAACTTAAGAAGAACAATAGTGTGCTTGCTCTGCCCTCGGCTGCTGTGTGCTTGAGGAAGCACACTAAAAACAGAAAAATTGGGGTGTTCTAAAACTTTTGACCAGTAGTGTATGTACAGGGGGTCCTTGAGTAATGCTACAGATCCGCTCCTTTGACAGTGATGTAACCCAAATTTTGGTGTAAGTTGAAACACACCCTAGCCTAAGTCTCTTACTTATCCGAACACAGTTATCATAAAAACACAACTAAGCCACAGAAAAAGGAAAAGGAAAACTCCCTTACTCGTCCGCCGCGTTACTCCATATTCCTATACCGCACACAAACTAGTCCGTAAGTATGAGGCTAACGGCGAAAGTCCAGTGAGAGTGTTAGTGAGTGTCGTAACTCGAGGACCCCTGTATATGATAAAAATGTAGCTTCTCCAATTTTACTTGACTGTATAATCATGCAACACAATAAACAAAAAATGCCACAAATGTTCTGTTTATAGCCATTTATCCATAATAGATTCAATACAATATGACTAGCTATGTCAGTTACATCAGCCAAGAAAATTTTGACATACATTTTGTACATTATTTTTGGAAATAAGCATCATAACAAATTATCTCTGTGATTTTTTAGATTTTTTTAAAAGTCTATAGCTTTACTTAGTCTAAGCTTCACTAATTTAATTCAGGGGTCCAACACTCCATATTTAATTTCAAATTAATATTTAATTCTCCTGAGAAATTTCTTTAAGATCAAGAATTTCTGTGAAAGAAACTTCCTGTGACTATAATCTTGAAGACTATGTTTACATTACGTCTACATTCACAGATTTTGGCAGACACTCATATCCAGAGCGATTGACATGAATGCTTTGTAGTCCAAAGAAATCATGCCCCTCGCACTAGTAAGCCTATACTTGAAACTAGGAGCTGCTTGTAGATTAAGGTTGTACCAGAGATGTGGAGTTAGCTCTCGACGAGGGCCCTGTCAGAGCACACACACAGTTATAAGGTACACAGTTTTAAGTTAAGCTTGTATTAATTAAATTATTTCATGACATGGACATGTAGTTTTCCTAAGTGCGCAGTGAAAAGGAGGGTCTTCAGATTGCGATCGAAGACAGCAGATGTGATGGTCAGGGAAAATTACAAAAACTGATTTGTCTAGCAGGCCAATTTTAACCATACATATCTGGCCAAAGTCAGACCTAAAGGCTATTTTAACATTGCTACCTTTTTCTGCCATATGACTTTCCTCATTCCTCTCTTTGTCCTGAGCCATGGGTGTGTGAAAGTGCCATTTTGAACCTGCTCTTTGTTCGCTTAAGCTGCCAGTCCACTCTCTTTCATCTAGCTGTGTGATGGTGCACATGACTGTAATCCTGAGGGCTGGAGAGCTGTGGGACAAGGAGCAATGGTTTTATTAGCCTGCTGTAGAATGACAGCGGGAGCTGTGGGTACTGGAGACTGACGAATGTTATGTGTCATTTGTGTGCCAGATTATCTACTGAGTGTCAGTGTTTCATGGCACTTGACACATACACAGCAATGCGCTACCCATACCAATATAGCAGGATATGAGATGATTCAGTCAACTGAAGAGTTATTCTTAAAGGCACACTTCAGTTATTTTTACGTGTTCTTTCCATCTTCTCATTAACAGAAATAGAGATACATATTTTCATCAACACCTTCTGCTCCCTGTAATGCTATTTGATTCTGGATGGGCACTTTCAGTAGCAAGCTGTAAAAAAGAAGCTAGGACATGACAGCGAAAGTTACAATGGTTGCAAATGATCCATTCAACTTAATATGTGTGATTAGTGGGGGTACCTCTTGATGGCAGTAAACAAACACTGTAGACTTTAAGGGTATATGCTCACAGCCACCTCTTTCAGTACATCTTTTCTCAGTGAGTCAGACATGCAAAAGATGTAGAGATTTCAGAAGAAATGATGTAAGAGGCTTTGCTGTCATTTAAACTCTCAGAATCCCAAAATAGTTCCCCAACTACATTTTTCTTTGGTTTGTGTTCCCGGGCCAGGCGGAGCTCTGCTAAATTTAGGACGCACTGCCTTGTCCATTTTTTTCATTTATTAAACTAAGGCAAGATGTGTCTGTACTCCATAAAAGTCCATGTTTCATGGTGCACCCTCCAGATATACTGAGTACTCTAGCAGTTATATTCATGATATTTATATGTTCAGTACAGGGGGAATACATACTTTAATTCATAATGTGCAAACGTCCTACTTCCTAAACTGTACTTTACTTTCAGGACCATACTGAACCTGAAAATACCTTATTTGATATTCATGAGGCTAAGGCTTTCTTCAGTTCTGATTGCTGTGCAATGCTCATGAGATGATAGAGGTCAGCAGGATCAGAGGAGACCCGGAGGAAAAAGATATCACTGCAGTATGCTGTTTTCATCTCATTTTGGTGGAATTTTAATACAGGTCGAGGTCTGTCTTATGTGGTTTCAATTCAAGTTCTACGGTGCTCCACTATGTATATATATGAATGACATATCACTAAGATAAAGTGCGAGTGAGCTGCTGGAATAGGAAAACTGGAAATAATGCAGTTTTATAAAACAATCCTATGTATTCTAACAGGATCCACTGATCATTTCAAAACAACTTTTTCTTGCATGGCCGACTGAGATTTAGCTCTTTCTGTTTCTTCTCTGTGCCAGAAAAAAGCAGCATGTAAAAAGCAGGGACAGACCAGGCATGTGTGTGCTCTCTGACTGCAGGAGTCACTCTGTCATGCGTAGGCAGTGTGGAATAGTAGGTACATGCAGATCTCAAAGAGCTGGAGCTTGGTACCTCCCTCTCTAGCTCTCTTTTACTGACATCTCCTGTTTTCTTGATCACCCCCCCCCCTTCTTAGCACAATGGACCAACATTATTGAGTGTTAATTTAAGCAGCAAGCTGTCAGAAAGAGGCTGAAAGACTGAGAAGAAACAAGAGAAGAACTAAGTGAAAACAGGGTGCAGCGAGAGTAAGAGGAGGGAAGTAGAGAGGTAGACAGGCGGAGATGATCAGAGGAGCCTGGCTTTGCTGGGAGAGGAGAGGAGAGGAGAGCAGAGCGTGGAGAGTTTGTAGTGTGACGTGGTAGGACTGATGCGATTGGTGTCTGGGGTTCACCGCTTCACAGCTTGCTACTGCCCTGGAAACAGGGCACAGGGATTCACTCTCCCAGAGCCTACAACACACACACGCGCACACACACACATGCTTGCAGACGAAGCACGTGGGGACACGGACTCGTGCACACATTTACCAACCTCTCTTCTGAACAGCAGCACACTTGTGCAAGTGCTGGGTCTTTCTTACCAGCTTGAGTGACATCAGATCAGCCTTGTACCTTTGTGAACTCTTCTGACAGTGGGTTGAAAAGGACCAAAAACCTCCTGAGAAGAAGAAACCGCTTGGAATCCTTGTACCACCGTAACTGGCTCTGACAGCAGCATCTAAGAAGGACCAAAAATCTCCTGAGAAAAGGAGACACCTTCTGTACCTCTTTTACCACTTCTGACTGTGGAGTGAAAACAACCAAAGGTCTTATAAGAAGAGGAGACCCCACTGACTTTATCCAGCCCCGGATGTACCTGTTCGTCCTTTAAACAAGAACCTACCCTACAGAGCTCGCTGTTGGGAGGTTTTGGTTGCATCTCAAGCTCCCCTCTGCCCCTTGCTGCTCTGAGGCTACCTGCTGGTCCTCTCCAGCAGCATGCAGGTGTCGTTCGTGTGCACGGACCACCGGGCTGTGAACCGCAGCACCGAGGACCGGCTGAATCGGCAAAATGCAAGCAGTCCCAACCTGGGCACCAAAAGCAAGTTCCGTGCTGTGGCCATGGTGGCCCGAAGCCTTGGACAGCTGTCCGTGCAGAACGTGCCCTCCTCTAGCGACCACTGTGTGAGGACAGGCATGAAGTATAGGTAAGCAAAAGGAACCAGCATAAAGTGGTCCAGGTACAAGACATGATATGGGGACAGGTGTTGGACCAATAAGAAAAAGGTAGGGGCAACATGCAGTGAGCCCTACAATACAGCAACCTTGCATGGAAATACATATGGTGTATGTATAGTTACAGTAAGAGGGAGGATTTGTGTGTTAGACAAATGACTGTAGATTTGGATTTTGTTTTGCGAAGTGAGCTTTAATTGGTCCTTTTTTTAATTATGTGAGATGTGGAATGAATCTGCTCCTCAGGTTGAGGTTCTTTGCTCGAGAGATGGGCAGACATGAGTCCATTACTTCTGAATCACCCACCACACATCAGGAGAGTTGCCCAACATGCGAGAGCTCCCTTCTGCTTACTTCCATCTTTAAATGTGTCTTGTCTTTGATCTTCATTAGTAACTAAAAGTCTATTTATAAAAGTGTCTATTTAATTAATCGTAACTTTCCTAAATAGTAGTGTGAAACTTTAGTGTGAACCCACATTTAAATCTAATTTTAAGCTTTTGAACATTTGTAGATTGTAGAGGACCATCGAAATAAAGCGCAACCATGTATCACTCCATGAGTCACTGAAACGATTATGTGTTTTTGGGCTACGTTAATCTTCCACTGCATAGGACGGGATTAATAATGCAGTATTCTAAAAGGTCAACTGAGCGACTTAACAAGGTCAGCCTCAAGAAGCACCCACAAGTTTCCCCTTTGATTGTACTGCCCACATACATTTACCTTTTTCCACTAGAGAGGTGTGCAGAATGTGTCTGTGTGTGTGTGTGTGTGTGTGTGTGTGTGTGTGTGCGCTCTAGTCACTGTAGAAATATTTCTGCCCCTATCCTTTAGCACTGTAATTTGGATAATGACACATTAAAGGCACTTTGTGAGGAATTAGGATAATGTGCTGTACATTTCACTTTCCTATCAACCTAATGTGTAACTGAACACCAGTCGTCCTCTGAAAGGCAGTCTCTCACTGCGCTGTTATTCCAAATGGCTTTGCCTCTCATACTTTCACATCTAATTGATCCCTTTGTAATTAGCTTTTAGAGGTGATAAATGGAACATCATGCCCCATGTTACAAGACTAATAGCTTTGAAGGTGTTTTTTAATGCCTTTTTTATTGTTTGTGATAATGTGTCTTTAATGAAAAGTTCAGTTTGTCCACGATCTGTCTTCAGATTCCATATTAATGTGTACTAGTCAGACTTGCAAGCTTTTCTTCTTCATTTACCTCCAAGCAGGTGTATGTTATTGACAAGAGAGTTAATAATACAGTAACATTAATAATGCACTTCCATTCACTTATGAATTTTATATTATGCCCTGATAAAATAGCTGTTAATGACATTATGGATCATAGAATTGTTATTATAAACAACAGTACTGTGCCTAGAGAGTTTTTTGAAGGATAAAAATTGATGTATTGTAGATATTGAATAGATTTATAATAGATTTATAATAGATTTAAAATTTATATATTTTAGATATTGTGCCTGAAAAAGTAAGTTTCTTTTGGACATTTTGGACAACTTTGGTTGGTCCATCCATCATGATACATTTGCAAATTACGAACATAGTGTTGGATATCATGAATATTTTCTATTATTTGTATTTTAACATGTATTAGAATATTACATATGGATCGGAGAATCATCTGCAGTGATTCAGTGGATACACAAAGACTAAAGAAAGGACATGTTATTAATGTCCCCCTCATGTACTCTATTTTGCCTTTGATGTGTTGCCCTGGGGTCACTGCTGTCCATGCCTTGGATGCCATTCAGTTTAATGGAAGATGTCTGTAGCCATTAAGGTTATCAATTATTCAAACTTTGCATTTTTATTTCTGTTTGTTGTATATTTGATTGTTTTTAATGCTTATAGATGCTTGATTATCATCATCTTGTAAATGTTTCATGTCAATGTTTACATTATGCGTTGCCCCTTACCCCCTCCCCCAAGTTGCTTCAGTTCAAATCAGTTCAGTTTAATTTGATGAAATACTGAGCTCTGTATTCTCATTATAAATGCAGGCTGGGCTAGATCAGAACAGGATGTGCAAACAGCCGTTGGCACAAAGCTGCCTCAAGTGCATACACGCTGAAGCCTCTTAATGGCTTTACTTCGAACGAACCAAATGATAACATCAAGAAATGGTTCCCAATGCCACGCTGTGTTCACTGGCACAGAACTCTTTCATCCGCATGCTGCTGAAATATCACGAAGGTATCTTTGGCATTTGAAAGCCGTTGAGCGTACAGCATATTTGACCCATGTCTGTTTCAGTCTCAGATGAGAGTCCCCTTAGGGGGAGTGCAGCAATAATGCTCAATCCCCAAAATGCCAGCGTGATTTGTAAGTGCACCCTGCAGAGGTTTTTCCCTTTGAGTGGTCTGCATCTCTCAGCTGCTGGGCCAAAGCCCATGGGCCCAGTGCTTATCCCTCTCTCCTGCTGCTCAGAACTCTGTGAATTAATGATCAGAAGCTTTCCTTGCTTGCTTCCTTGCCTCTCACTTCCAACTGTGGGAGAAGAGGAAGAAGGAAAAAGAGAAGGGATAAGAGAGAGAAAGACGGAGAGGGAATTGTGTAAGTGCATGCCTTGTGAGAGGAGGCAGAGCGAAAACTGAAGAGGTGATTACATAAATGCGTAAACTGCCTGCGGTTGCTGCCTGCCGCTCCCATGGCTGTAAACAGTAGAGTCAGTTCAGTCTGGCCGGACGGAGACGGATTTGTGCCAGCATTACGCAAGACCCCCACTGTCTGTCTGACACGAGCTCATGGCTCCGACACACGAGGGGCTCTGGGGTGTCTGCAAAAGGAAGTCTTGAGTTCTGAGGAAGTGTGGTCCAGGACAGGAAAGCTATTGAAGGTTAAAGAAGAACTATCAGGCCCATAGGGAGTCATACAAAACGAATTTGCATAAACCCCTTACCGCCAAATGTGGCAAGACGTGCGTTATCTGAAGTTCTGCTCTGCTATGCATGTCCATTTTATAGATTAACTGTTTGCCAAGTTATTTAACGGCCAAGCGCTAACTGATGGGGTAGCCTCATTCGATCCTTTGTTTCATTGGTACAGTGAACAACTAAATAAATCACATTTTGGACTGAAGGCTAATATACATATAGAATAAGGTGGCAAGGGGCATGTTGTATAGTTTAACTGAATAGAGACAAACCTATTAAGTGCAGTAATGTGGAAGCAGAGAGGATCATCCTAGAGTAATATTTTATTGCTCAAAGGTTGATCTAGAATTTCAGTCTCTGATTATTGTGATGGAAATGTTGTGACCGTTCATTTAAGAAGTGCTTTTATTGTGGTAAATCTATGTGACTAAAGATAGATTAGGATTACAAAGTGAGATTAGGATAACTGCTTTAAGCAAGATGAGAGTAACACACAAGCCACACAAATGATGAAGAATTCACACACTGGTAGCTTAATGCTATCCTGGGCCTGGAGCTGTTCTGAGCTACTGCATATATTCTATAAGGGACTGGAAACAGGTGGCTATATGAGTCTACTTGCTCTGGTGGGATATTTGGGCCTTTCTATTGGGCGGTCACTGTGCATTGTGGAGCGTGCATAGCTCCTCAAAGCGTCTATGGAGACATCTTAATCTCTTTAAACCTTACTTTTCATCATTCCATACAGTACCTCACTCCATCCCTCTGGTCACCACATCAGTTATTTCACCAGTGCTTTGTGTAACTGCACTGAAGTATTATTTCTTTCGTTTGGTCTTATTTCATTTATTCCACTATCAGAGAGAGCTTAGCTTTCTGGGCATGCAGTGCTTATTGATATTGTTTACTGAGCTTTCTGGATATGCAGTGCATATTGAGTGGCTCTTCTTTCAGGGTATATATGTATCTGTATATTTTCTAACTAAACTTACCTGACGCATTATGTCCTGTAAATTACGGCGCACATATGTTTATATGGCTTAACAGTATGAATGTTGACCAGAGTGTGTCAGACTGCCAGTTGTGCGGTGCACATCATATGGATGTTTGGATGGTTCTTACTGGTCTTACTCACATACAAGTAGTTTGCAAGCTTTGTTTTATTTGGTTCAATTTCAAGTTTTAGTTGGTAATGTGTGCTATACTTAAAATAGCTCTGCTCTGATTGGCTGCCCTGTTTTTAAACGTTTTCTATGCTGAAGCAGTCCTTTGCGCTTTAATGGGCAGGGCTTGTGCTTGTGACATCACAAAATTCAAACCCAGCTGCTTGGTTTCCATATATGGTCTGTAGGGACTGCGAGTGAATGATATATTTTGAAACTTTCACAGTAGTTATATGCTATTTTATATTCATTTATTTTAAAAATGCAAGGAAAATTCGGGTTTCTGTGACATGGAGCTTTTAATCTTTTAGCCCTAGGTTTTTGAGTTTTCATTTAGAAAAGAACAGACATTTAGAAAAGCCTGGTTGATCTAGGGTTTTTCATGCTCTGCCCAGAAACGTCTTCTTTTGAAAGGGCTATCGTAAAGTTGGGAAAGCTTGGACAGAAGGTTGGCAGACATCTTTTTCTGTGTCATAGATTTCAGTTCAAGTTGCTACGAGTTTCCAGTTTAAAACAGCCTTTTACTTGAAATACATTTATCATCGCTGTGAATGAAGAGGATGGGCTTCATTTGAAATACACACAGCACTGGTACTACGAAAATAAATATATGCCCCTATGCTCACATGCAGAACTATAAAACCACATGGTCTGGTGTATATGAGTGTTTCTATAAACAGCGTCTTTGGCCTTGATGTGGCTGCAGCGCTCATGCATAGGTAGGCAGTGGGTTAAGGCATTATAATGTGCATTAAAAGATCTGCCAGATGTCCGTGAACCAGTGCCAAAGATTGGAGCCAGCTCTCCACACATACCGCCAGTGATAAGCAAAGCTCTCCCGAGGGCACTGCATTCAGAACACTCACACCGCTGGACGTATGTGCGGCACAGACAAAGACACCCACGAGTTTACGATGATTACTATTGTGAGCTATGTAACCATGTCGATTGAAGAAGGAACAAAATGCAAGCATATTTAATTGGGACTCATACACTGTTAATATTTTATCAATATTTTTAATGGCTCTTCATCTGAATTTGAAACTGGAATTGGCTCCTATACAGACAGAAAAGCATTTTAGGGCAAACGTTTCTTCGGCTCACCATAGACATGTCAAACTATTTTGGTACAGATTGAATATTGATGAGATGCTGAACGACATCAGTCTTTTAAACATGTCTTTTAATAACGTGGATTGAAATACATGTTTTGAATGGGATAAACACATGGGTAAGTATTACCATACCTTTCTAACCCACTTCATTCATATTCACATTTACACACATTCCATTATACACCAGATGTACGCCCTCTACACCAGGTTATAAAAACTACAAAGCATCTGTTATGCGTCAGCGTCAAAACAAAGCTAAAATAAACTCAAACTGAGAAACACAAAACTCATAGTTAGATACACAGAAACAGTAATGATCAATATAATTTTGGACATTTTTCTCTACTGTTCCAGCAAAAGTCTTCAGAATAAATGAGCCACATTCAGAGCTGGCTAAATGTTTGTGCATATTTATACAATGTTATTTAGTCTGTTTGGTTATTTAAGTGCTTTGTATTTGAATGAGAGGTGTTCATTGTTCTAGCCCATATGCAGTGGTCATGGTTGTTTCTCTGTGACAAGCTTTTGTCTTATTCCAAGGTTGCTGGACTTGAATTCTCAACGTCAAATTACAGACGATGATGTTACAGCACTATTCACAGCAATTTTCTGATCAGAAGGGGAACCAACTTAATGGGAGAAACACAGCCATTCTCCCACTGATGTTCTTTTCCTTTGATGCAGTTATGGAATTTGACAGGGATAGTGACTTTCCTGTATGTGGAAATGTGTTGGGTGTTTTTTGGGGTATAGTATAGGGAGCAGTATGGGGCGCAGGCGAAAATGAGAAAGGCATTCAGTTTCCTCCCCTATTTCATGGCTGAGAAGTTTTACATGAAATGCTTTCATTCAGAAAGACACTCACTGTCAACACAGAATAAATCTGGGTCAGGCTAAATACAGGGTGCTAATGGAGCCTTTAGGAGTGTTAAGATACTCCACATTTGTTTATGAAATGATTTATGCACTGGGTTATAATGTGTGCCACATGTGGTGTGTGAAGCATGTTTGGATTTTGTTGTGTGTGGACTGTTGTGATTCCTCCCAGCAGAGCAGGAAAGGGCCTCTTCATAACCTGCTGGCCATTCATCACCACAGACTGGCACGTTATCACTGACCAGCTGTTTCTGTGGCTGACGTGCTGTTTGGAGAGCAGCGATAGGCTTTATCTTGTGAAAAAAAAAAGGGACGGTGGCATTCAGATTGATTTATGAATTTCCCCCGTCCATCCACAGTTGATAGAAGCAACCATTCAGGAAACTGATTACATTATTGCTCTTTAGCATCTTTTTTTTTTGCAATTTTATTTAGTTGATGATGTTGTTTAATGGCACTGTCTACTTACTGGGACCGGAGTGTGAGCCGCTTGATGTTATATGGTATTTTAGGCATGGTATTATCGCAGTTCTATACATGCAACTGATGCATTTGCATTCCTGTGTGTACTGATGTGAGGGTATGGGTGAGTATAAAATCATGTGACTTTCCATGATTGCTCTATGATATTCTTGTCCAATAAGGTGAGGAAGTTATTCTGTTGATGTCCCTCTAGCACTGTGGAGGTTAAATGTGTGTTTAAAGCAATAGTTCAAATTACACAACTCACTCTTTTCCCCAAATGCAGTCAATCATATAACTGTACAACAAGGCCTAATTACTTCACAACAAGTGGATGAACTGTGAGTGCTAATCATATGTATATGCAGGTTGCATGTATTGTGGGAGGACTGCAACATTAATCAATAACTCAAGCCTTTGGAAAAGATTATGAATTCCAGTTTGTATTAATCCAATACAGAGTAGTAACTTTCGCATTGCAATGAAAAAATTCCCTTTAATCGAAGGAAATACCAACATCAATGCAGGAGGACGTAGCTCCATCTGCACATATTTATTTCCTCAGCATTGAATAACTTCACAACGAAAACTCGGAATATTGTCCGATCCTAAATGATCCACTAGCATTTATCATTAATCATCATCATTACATCTTTTCATACTTTTATGACAAGGCAGTTCCAGACATGAGTCTTACATTGTTACTGCACCAGAAACTCACACTGATCCTCTATTTGCTATCTTCCATAATTAAAGAAGAACAAGGTTGTGAGGGTGAATTTGACTATTCTAGAGTTGCAGCCAAGGTCCTCTGACATCAGTATTTACTAGCTGTAAAGTATCCCATTTTATGGTGGTTGCCATATGCAGTGAATGATGGAATGATGCAGCGGGCCTTATTATTACGACTTATTTTGGTTAGTTGTTACAATAATGAAATGTTGTTGTTCTGTCAAAGCCAAAGCAAAAATGAAATGTTAAGTTTCTGTCACTAAGTCATGTATATAAGCATGTAATATTGCTCCAGTGGTTAATATAGGACCGTAGACGGACTATGCTCCTCAGTTTGAGTCCAGTCAGCAGGTGGCCAGTTCACCTTCACTGGCCTGTCAACAGATCCCACTTCGTGTAACCCTATCTCTTACAGCCAGTTAAAAATGCATCACTGGTTTTCTAAGCCCCCCATACTCAATGATAATTTGATTTACGTGGATAGGGTCCACAGTAGTCTTCTTTTTAAAGTCACTTAGAGGTGACATTGCTGACAGTCTGTTTACAAGACATCAATACCGTGCCTCTGCTTATCAGCTTTATTCATAGTAGGGGCAAAATAGAAGATACTTCCGATAGGCCTTAAACAAGACATGCAAAAAGCGAGTGAGTGACCCATCCTTTTCTTCTTGAGGGTGCCCGTGTTCTTGGTAATGCTCAAACATTTCAATACATTTGGTAATACTTTTATAAACATTTGTGCTGGATAAGCCATTCTTTAATATTTCAGTACTGACATTTTCTATAATTTGTTAAAAACTGTGGTTTATTTTTGTGCCTTCGTCTGAAAATTCCTCACCTTCACTTATGTCATTACACCTGTGTTTCTTCATATATATATTTTAGTCAATTGTATATTAGTTGAGTAATTCATTAATTCATTTGTTATTTGGTTCTGTATTCAGGTTTCAGAAGCTTTGTGTCTTTTAAAAGCCCCAAATTTTGCAGCCTAAACAATGACAAATTTTATCATAAACAGTATTTGTTAGTGTTTGATAAGTACGTACATGATACTAGTATTTAAAAACTGCATGATAATGGTATTTAGCATCCATGTCAGCTCACCTCAGAGCTAAAAAAAATGGTGCTGTTTTTTCACATGGCCAGTGATACCCCTCTACATATTCCTCTGTCTTCAACTCTACTCTGCAAATAAAATGGTAATTCTAACCTATAACAGTTTGAGTGTCATGGCCCATGGAAGCTTTATTTGAACAGGAGGCTACAATCTGAGCTTCTATATCAGCATACTGTGCACAAGCTGGGTTTCAGCTGACTGTTAAGACAGTGTTGTCACCCTACAGTATACAGGGAGTGCAGAATTATTAGGCAAATGAGTATTTTGTCCACATCATCCTCTTTATGCATGTTGTCTTACTC
>JBBPCX010000141.1:24922927-24971777 GCA_037974365.1 Hydrocynus forskahlii | reverse complement strand
AGAATCAAGCTCCTCCCATGGTCATCTCAGTCTGCAGACCTCAACCCCATTGAAAACCTGTGGAGTGAGCTGAAGAGAGCGCAGAGGAGAGGAACCAGGTCGCTGGATGATTTAGAGAGATTGTGCAAAGAGGAGTGGTCGAAGATCCCTCTTTCTGTACTCTCCCATCTTGTGAAACATTATGGGAGAATATTAGGTGCTGTTTTGTTGGCAAAAGGGGGTTGTACAAAGTATTAACATCAGGGGTGCTAATTATTGTGGCACACATGATCTGATGTAAAAATTATTTCTTAATGTGGGATATTTTTCCCACTGAATAAATGCACTTGAATTAAAGGTCGGATTTTCTTTTTCCATCGTGGTCCTATATTATTTAGAACAAAACTGAATGTATTAGAAGCTAAAGAACACATCTTAACCAGGGGTGCCAATAATTATGGAGGGCAGTGTACATGGTCTCAAGGGTGCAGAGGTTAGCAAACTAAAGAAGCAAACTTTTCACTCTAACCCTAAGCAAGCGTTAAATTTTCAGTCATTTCTGACTGTGTCTAGTGTGTTCCTCACCGCGTTCACACGCAACCCCCGTCCAGCCGCTGGGACATGAGCATTGCCCACTGATCCTGTCACATGACCCGCCGTTCTGGCACAGGCACTGCTGCCGGCAGCCAGCCCCATAGAAACCAGCTGAACATTCTGGGAAAAATCAAAGACACATTATATCCTAAACCACAACCGCGTCTTGATTTATGGCCTTAACAAAGACTCCCCATCCAGTTCAGAGTGTTTGACAGAGATGGTGGTCTAAAAACGGGGATCTAGGCTATCGAAGAGGGAACGTAATGAGAGTGAATGTGCTTTAGCAGGCAAACCACAACGCAGTTTTCCTTTCTCTCAGTCTCACACACTTACACCCACAGGGGTAACAGTGATTAGGTTGTCTCCTATTTCTTCATTATAACCACATCAATAAATCATTCAGTGAGGCTTTGGAGAAGAGAACAGACAGCTCCCTTATGTAGGAAATTAATAGAATAAATATAGTTAAATACAGTTATAAAATTGGCAGAGACTATAATTCATAGGTATTTAAGGTGTTTCATTCCAGTATATCTGTAATGGGTGGATTAAAGGGAGTCTCACAAAACAAAGAATAGTACCCAAAAAAACAGCTTCATCTGTTTATTACAGTAATATTTTAAAGTTGCTGAAATTTCCACAAAATGCTGTATAGTTGAAAAATAAAACTGATCTTTAGAAATGTATATTTCTATTTAAAAAGGTTATAAATACTCATAGTAAAGCAGACATTGCACTCTAACCTCATAATCACCTCCTTTTAAATCCAACATTTTAGACAACAGAGCAAGACAATAGAAAGCACATCTGTTTTAAAAATAAATTCAGTTCAGTTAAATGACACTGAGAGGGATGGGTGGTTTAATGATACATGGCACTCCATGTACTATGAATGCTGTACCTTGCTCACAGGTTGATCCAGTCCAGCCTGGCCCACACTGGCACTGCCCACTGCTGGGGTCACAGCTGGCATTATGGTGGCAGATACAGGTCTGATTACACCCAAGCCCATACATGCCATCCTGGCATTCTATAACACGGTTGTACAAACAGTCAGAGGTTAAAGCAATCACCATCACACCATTTCCAAAAAAACAGGTCACAGAGTGCTACAACTGTTCCTGGAATAGACAAACTTTCCACATCACAAGCATAGCTGGAGTGGGGCCCTATGGCATCCATTACTTAACATGCTCAAATAATGAGTGTGCTGAACTTTGCACGCTACTGGCGTACACACAAATCCTGAACATCTGCTTTACCGTTTTTGAGCTACATCTCGTGTCTTAACGTGATGTCCTGGTCACTGAAACTCACTGGAGATGCAGTGGGGGCCGAGCCAGCCAGCTGGACACGCACAGGTTCCGGTCACATGGTGACACTGGCCACCATTCAGGCATTCACACTTCTGCTGACATTCAAGTCCATGGAAGCCCTGTGGACAGGCTGCACACACACACACACATACACAAACAAATTTTTGATTTTCTAATTTACAGAGATGTAACATACAACGCCCATGAAGAATTTGCAATTAAATTTTTCTTACTGTTACTTTTAAACTAACAACGATTTTGTAAACATTAAACAGCTATTCACTAATATGTTTTGCTTTTTTCAGCTGCACATTCATCAAAATCCTGGGTCCCAAATGTGGTTTCAGACACCTGAAACTGAAGATCTGACGTTCTGAGGTCAACCAGATAAAATGTGTGGGATTTGGCATGTTTATCAGGTAGTCCTGTCACAAATACTGTTAGAAATATTTACTCCAGATACTCGTCTAGTTTTTGAATGACAAAGAAAACATGATCTTGAAAAACACCGTTTTGACACAGTGGTGTCTACGTGATCCCTTGTGCCCACACCCCCATACCCCTCTCTTTACTTACGTTTCTCACAGTATGTCCCGGTCCAGCCTGGCAAGCATGTGCAAGCGCCGCCCACAGGCTCACAAACCGCACCGTTCTCACACTGGCACTGGTGGCGACAGTCTGGGCCGAAATAATCCTCAGAACACTCTTAAAGAAAAGAGCACAGTTAGTGTGATCTAAACATGAAAGTGCTATGACATCACTGGTGTCATTTGTGTGTGTGAGAGAGAGAGAAAGAGAGAGACAGAGAGAGAAAGAGAGAGAGAAAGAGAGGGTGAGTTAGTTACGCACTTTGCTCACAGTGGGTTCCAGTGTAGCCAGCCTGACAGTGGCAGTATCCCGTCACTGCATCACAGCTCGCTGTATGACTCGTGCAGTCACATACATTAACACAGTCCGCTCCCCAGCGGCCTGGCTCACACGCTGCCTCACAACATACAGAAACCATTACTCTCGCCATGTCATAAGACTCTCCCATACATCTCTTATGCCATTATTTACGACATGTAGTGTTGTAAATAACCGCTCTTCCTGTTTTGCAATGATTGCCTCATCTTGCACTCTATTGTTTCCCATAATGTTCACTATGGTCTAAAGCGCCTAAAGGGAAGAAGCATCAAATACAATAGGCCTTCTACCAATACTGTTGTGTAACAATAAAGAAAACAAAAAAACAAACCAAAAAATTGGAACCACAGCTCCACCCACCAAAGGGACGAGTGAAAAGTATGTTAAGCAATGTTTTTGTAAGGGTCTTTACCCTTCTCACAGTTGGGTCCAGTCCAGCCGGCCTTACATGCACACAAGCCTGAGACAGAGTGGCAGTGACCATCATTCTCACAAGTGCACCGAAGCTGGCAGCCCGAACCAAACCAGCCAGCTGGACATACTGCGAGAGAAGAAACAAAAAAGCACTCACTATAAAATGTTTTATTGATGTGTGGACACACAGCTAAAAGGTTAGTTTAAGTATTTATTTCTAGAAAGAGGGCTATAAGAACGACCTGGAGTAAAACAATGGCCAAATCTCACCAGCTTGACAGAGCTTTCCAGTGTACCCTGGCTGACACATACAGGTTCCATTCTGCTTGTCACACACCCCTCCATTCTCACAAGCAGGACATGGCTCTGCACAGGACAGGCCCCAGAGCCCATCCTCACATTCTATAACATATCAGACACACACCTTTCAATTTACCACATTAACACTGCAACTGTACTCTTTTGTTTTGTGTTGTTATTTTGTGGACACAGTTTGGTGAAGAACCTTTTCTATTCCAGCATGACTGTGCCCCAGTGCACAACGCAAGCTCCATAAAGACATGGTGGGATGAGTTCGGTGTGGACGAACTTAACTGGCCCGCACCAACACCTTCCAACACTTTTGATGTTTTTTAGAAACTGTTCAAGTAAATTAAATCACCTTATTTAAATATTAAAAGGGACTCTTATATTGTTGTGAAACCAGCAGCTCAACAAGAGTCTCAGCTGTCACATCCTGGTTTGACACCCCAGCTTGAAGTTTCACACTCCTCATTAACAAGTATTAACACTTCCTCACAAATTAAGAAAGATGATCTGCATGCTTGCCAGACGGTGTTCTTTCATCGTTCCACTTTTCATTATGAGTCTCAGAGCGACTGACAGAGCGCCGTTGTAATGAAGAGGCATGTGGGGGACATATGTTATCATACCTCTGTGGTCTTTGGCTGGAACAGTGCTAAAAGAGCTTGACAGTAGCTACGAATAGAGATGCAGACCCAAACAAACTGTCTCTCTCGGCTTATGTCGTCTTAAAAACCTTCGCTTCAGAGAGCATACAGTCAGGCTAGTGGCCCTGATCCCAAAGGCACCAGAATGGAAATACATTAAAGAAAAAAATCTTTTTTTCCCCTCTCAAACATGGTTAGAGCTTAGAGAACAAACCAAGTTCAAACTGTCAAATACAATAATGTGTATGGTTGTACAGTAAAAATGCAGAGTGGGTCAGTTAAAGAAAAACAAATACAACTCATCTCCTATAAACCGTTTCACCAGTGATGCTGAGTGTTTTTCCCACTCTTCAGCTGAGTGTGGCTCTCTGCTTTTACTCACCTTCATCACAGTGTTCTCCTGTCGTTCCAGCAGGACAGTGACAGACCCCAGTCACCGAATCACAAGCTGCCCCGTTACAGTCACAGGACACAGAACAGCCAGCACCGAACTTCCCCTCTGCACATTCTGTTAAGAGGCATAGACCCAGCTCTTACATAATCCAGCACTTCTGGAGCACGAACACAAGCAGCATCAGAAAACTTAAACCTGGTTGTCCATCAAACAAAATCACCATCTGACAATGGATACCCTGGCTTTCCATTTGTTTCCTTTATTGTGCAAAATGGTCATTTCAACCCTTTAAACCTTATGTGGGCTCACACAAGCAATCTTAGTCTTATAACTATATAATTTACATATAAGTTTTATAGTGGTTGCCAAATAAATCATAGTCGTTACTGAATGTCTTGTGACTGAGGGGTTAAACAGAACGTTATGAGCAATATTTAAAACAATTCTTTGAGACATTTTCACGACACATGACCTGCATGAATGTTTGACGTTTCGCAGGAGGACAGGATAACACCTGTCCTCGATTTCTTTTCGTGGGTGTAGGCAGCACATGCAAATCCTGATTCAAAGAAAATCAGTGACCCTGAAAATCAGAGTGGCATTCAGAAAACGAAAGGCCGCAGCAGAGGCTGCAGGTGAACTGTGGAGGTGGCCCTGTGTGACTCCCCTCTCTGCCTGTTCTTCCTAATCGATGGCAGATGCAGCACTCCGATCATTTAACGACTTCCAGACCCAGTGTGTTCTCTGCCAGCTCAGGCTTTCTGTAAAAATATTCCGGATATTTCCATACCCCCCTTGGCTCTCACGTTGTGGGGTGGGCTGAAATGCAGTGGATGAAGCTGCTGGGAATCAGAGCTGTCTCCGTCCACTAAAATCCTGCAGCATAAGAAATTTCCACTCTCTGCTCTTTCAGAGAAAGACTCCAGTGAAGATAAATAAGTTCTGCACATATCACAACAAGAAGCTGCAAGTGAACTGGCCCAAAAAAGTTTGAATCCAGAACAGAAAGGCCTAGCTTTATATCCTTTCATGCCATTAAATCTCCTACTGCAACACGCTGTGCAAGGACATTTATGTTTCCTACTTTCCCTTGCAAGTGAAGTATAGCGTCATATAGCATCTGGGCAAAGGAAAGTCACTGTTACACACAAATAGGCAAGCCTGAAGATGAAAGCACCTCTGTCGTGCAGGGTCTGGCTCTCGTGCCGCTTGTTTGGCTCAGGCTCTCGTGCCGCTTGTATTGTCAGCTGCTGGCTTTATTTTCCCATATGGCTCTTCGAGGTTTGTACACAAAATTTAGCGCCCTGTCAGTCTGATGTCTCTTCTGTGGCTCAGTGTTTGCTCAGTGTGCTCAGTGTGAAATATATTTTAGGCTTAGCAACATGTCCTGGTTGGAGGTTACCTAAGATAAAGCAAATGGGCAGTTGTTGGTCTGGAGCTTAGTGAGTTGCCCCTGCAATCAGAAGGTTGCGGGTTTGAATCCCAGGACTGCCAGTGGCACCACTAAGGTGCCCTTGAGCAAGGTTCCATCCACACACGCTGCTACCCAGGAGCCCACTGGTTCACTCAGGGGAATGGGTTAAATATTGAGGACTCAAGTAATTTCCTCCAGGATCAGCATAGGATGTAAAATAAAAAATAAACAGATAAATGTGGAAGTGTATTTCAGACCATATGGACATTTTGTGAGACTTCACTCTAGTGTCATTTAGGAGATTTCAGCATCGGCAGAGTGAGAACTGAGGACAAACCTTGGTCACAGTTCTCTCCATGCCGTCCAGCTGGGCACTGGCACTCTCCAGTCACATGATGGCAGGGCAATCTAGATGGACACCGGCATTTTGTTCTGCATCCCTGGCCATAGTGACCACTGCTGCACTCTAGAGAGCCAAGCAGAGAAGACAAATATTTGTAATATTTTTACCCTTGTAGCCTATTTGGATTTCACATTTTGGCCGTGAGGTGAGGAATAAAGGGTCACAAACCCTCACTGCACGTTCTGCCCTGATAGCCAGGTTTACATATGCATCCTCCATAGCGTCGGTCGCATTCCAGAGTGTTCCGCTGTACACACTGACACTCAGACGAGCAGCCAGGTCCAAATGACCATCTAGGACATGCTGAACATGGAGACATAAGAAAAAAGATATGTGAATTGAAACAAAGGCATTTGAGAAGTTGTGTGGAGCGTTTTTGAGTGTTTGGACTCACGGAGATGGCAAAATCTCCCATAGAGGCCGGGATCACACAGACAGGCTCCGTATGTGCGATGGCAGCGTCCATTGTTGGCGCAGTTACACTTCTTATTGCAGTGCTTGCCATAAAGACCCTTAGGACAGCCTGCAAGCACAAAACAGGCAATATCACTTTCAAATTACCCGTCACGAGTCTTAAGGACACTTTTCACATTGACTTTAAATGATGGTGAAACTACTTTTAAAGCTAATTTTTGTATTTGGAGTTTGCCAGTAATGTACATTTAGATATGCAAAATGAAATATTATCTAAATATCTCAAATATAAATGCACGTAACAAACAGAAAGGTATACTTTTTAAAAACTGTTTATTTGAAAACACACTCCACAGATTTTACAGAACTGTTAAAATCACTTTATAACATTATTTAGAAGTCATTTTGTAGAACCAAATCTTGATTAAATTGGATATGAGCAACACATAAGGAAATTCTTCTATAATAACTTTCAGAATAGCATTAAGAAATGAATATGTAAAATTTAACGAATACAAGTATTCTATAAGCTGTGATTTTTGGTTCTAAATATAAGGATGTTTTGAGCTGATTCTGATTTTAAAAAACAGCCTCATAAGTGCATTATCCAGTGATGTCTCACATGGAAATGCTGTAACTATTAAGGAAATAAACATTTTTGAATATTCTAATTAGCTTTTCACTGATATATGACATACGTGTGCTAAGTTTGGACGGAGCTACTCCTTCATTAAAGTTCAAAGGAAAATTTCAGGACAACCAAAGTGAAATTAATATGTTTGATCAATTTATATGTCTTGTGAGTTTAGACATTTTTACAGTTACCTCCAAAGATGTTCATTTAAAACAGCTTCTTACTAAATCTTTGGGCATATTTTTGCAACACTAAGCTTTGTATTCATCAAAGTAGGATTTACCATTAATGATGATTTGGCAGTTTTCATTTCCACACTGGAAATCTTTTGGACCAAAGGTGGTTTAAGCATCTCATAGGTTTGATTTTTGATTACTGTCAACATTATGATAAGGAGTTAAAATATGTGGGTATGGCATTATTAAGGCAGTACTTTTGTCAGCTGGCCTTTCAGTTTCACAGAAGAAAATGTGATCTAATCTTTCTGATTAATATGCGTTTTTAGCTCATTAAATTCTAAAACTTCTTTCTATACTGCATAAAAAAGAATAGGGTGTCCACAACTTACCGTCTTGGCACATGTCTCCGCTGACCCCTGGCGGGCAGCGGCAGATTCCACGCACTGGGTCACAGGTGGCCCCGTTCTGACACTTACAGGTGAAGGAACAGTTTCTGCCGAATGTGCCCTCAGGACAGCCTGGTAGTCAAAAACAGAGATCAAATACTGATGGTTTGTGGTTATGATAAAAAAAAAAAATTTCAACTTGTACTCACTCTGGTTGCAAATGACACCGGTCCAGCCATCCGGGCAGTCACATCCGTTCCTCTCCAGGTTACACACTCCTCCGTTAGAGCAGTCATCACACGACAGACTGCAGTCATGGCCGAAAGTCTCATTTAGACACACTGTGTGGGAGTGAGAAAAAGAATGAGGAAACCTTTGATCAGAAATGCAAATCTCTAGCATAACGATTCAATTTTGGGAAATTTTCTTTTTGATTTAGAACTATTTACACAGCAGCATCATTATAACAGTATAAAATCGGTGTAGTAGACTGGCCACCCCTACCTCCAGCTTGATGCATTTCTCTGAACCTTCCATTTAACAAAAAACTGTAAACTTTGCATTTTGAAAGTGAGACTTAATATGTTTAATTCATATTAGTATTTACATTTACATTTATGGCATTTGGCAGACGTTCTTATCCAGAGCGACATACATGGGTCCTTTGCAGTCTATGGAAAAGATACAAACCCAAGGGCTATTAGCAAACTAACTTTTTTTTAAAGTTAATACTCTCTAAAAAGAGAAGACACACAAGATGGCTTTTTTGTTAGTTGTGAAGTTTATTAGTTTAGGGCATGAAGGTGAAGTTTTTAACTTTAATTTCACCACTTAAATGCCATAGTGATGACTTGTGAAGGGTGATGACTTGATGACTTGTGAAGCTGGGCTGTACTCGATGCTCTAAAAGGATGAGCTGTGATCCATGGTCTGATTATTGCTGATAGGTAAGAAGGTATAGAGTATGTTTAAATTAACAAGAAAATGAATATAGTGCATTGGGCAATCCAGGTTCTCTTCTGGTACTGACCAAACTTCTGTACGATGGTGCTCTCAGCACGCAGCTCTCCAAAAGTGTCCTCCTCATAGTCATCATATCGCTCCAGAGGCTGAGGGTAGTCCTGCAGCAGAGTCACCTTCGGATATGGTCTTTCCACCACCGCGTGAGTGGACAGTGCTTCAACTGCTCTCTCCAGAGCTAGAGAAAGATTTACAGCAATGATGCACTTAGTATGTTTTCACCCGCTTTTATAGAGTTTATGCAAATGACAGCAGAGCTTCATTAACCCAAGAGAGCACTGAACTCACGAATGCAAGAGTGTCTGTCCTCAGCAAGGCGGTGACCTAGGTGGCAGAAGCACTGGTAGGATCCAGCTGTGTTCTGGCAGGTATGTTCACAGCCTCCGTTATCAGACAGACACTCATTCACATCTGTCAAAGTGAAAATAAATACAATACAATGTGTAATTGAGTCCCTTATGCCCGACGCAGAAAGTGCCTCTTATTGTTTTTATCATGTTAATCATTTCTCAGTGCTGTGGTTGCATTTTTTAAATGTAAAAACCATCTAAAGCTGAATTTTCACATTAGTTTGCATCACAAACTACCATTGACATCAAGTAAACACATGCATAGGAACATAAGGGACACATCAGTCACGGTACTCAGATGAAAATGTACAATAATGAGCACTTTCTGAATGCTCTGAATGAGCTTGCACATTCATACATAGAAAATCACAGCATATCCAGTATTGCAGTTTGTGCATCTTTTATATAGTGACAGAAACAAGGGAGCAAAAAAATTCTACATGCTGATACTTATATACTTAAATAATTCTATTGTGGTCAACGGGATAGCGTGAGTGATGTAAGAGCATGTGGCAGCAGATTTAAAGAAGTCGCTTTTTTTGGCCCAATTCTGGGTGCGTCAGGTTCATGTGATTAACTTTTATTTCATCTTCTCAAAAAATGTGAAAAACCTTTGATCAATCCCACATTTGTTTGCTTAAGTAGAAAAAGTCCATATTTTAACCCATTCATGCAGAATGTTACCCTGTTAATGCAGAACCAAACGTAAATGTAGTTCATATTGTTCATATTTAAATTACATTTAAATAGTATAGCAAAACAGCAGCAGTAGCAGGACAAAGCATGATAATTCATGCTCTCTTTACTGAACTTTTAGAAGCTAATCAATTAAAAAGTCACCATCACATCCACAGCCGTCCGAGTTGAGTCTGTATCCTGCCCTGCAGTAGCATTCATATCCTCCAGGGTAGTTGGTGCAGTCCTGCTCGCAGCATGAGGTCTCCTCCACACACTCATCCAGGTCTGGAACACACAAACAGCACTGGTGAATCTGCTCAAACACAGAACAGAGAGTGAGCCCACGAGCCATCACTCTCTCTCTCTGCAGGCTGCGCACATTTACTAAAGCACATTTCCAGTTAGGGAGAGGGGAGCCATTACTCAAAAGAAAACCTCACGGGTCAGTGACAAAGAAAACCACAAATCCCCCACAGAGCGCCAACGTCCAGATTCCTGAGTACATCAGTAAAACATGAACTCGTTTTTCTTCAAATAAATACATGAATATATTGCTGCTATCACAACTCAACCTCATGACTCTGCCTATGACCATCATTAATTTAAAACTGAACATTTTCACTCCCTTTTATGTCTTTGTGGCCAGTTTAAACTTTGGATAATGGAGCAAATCCAAGCGGTCTTTCACCTCTAGTGAAAACTCTGTGGAAAATATCCTTTTTCAAGATACAATGCTCTGTTGTCATAGCAATATATTCTACCGATGAAAAAGAGAAGTGACGGGTCTAGGTGAAGGCTCAGGTCAAACACTGGGTCATAAACTTTTGAAGAGTTTTGAGGATGTTAAAACTCTGCTTCAAGTATTAATGGTGCAGTTGACTGGAGTTCATCTGGACAGTGGTTCTGAATCTGGATCCTGCAGTTGCCCTGCCCTATATATTTTAGTGTTTTCAGAGTGTTTTATGGAACACCTGATCCAATCCAAACCCAGCCAAATGAACACACCCTTCGTAGTATAGATTAATGTTTCAGGGTAAACACTAAACTATACTTGGAGAACCAGTGGCATAACAAACGCTCAGTGGCCACTTTATTAGGAACACCTTGTATCTACACTCATTTTCAATTTTATCAGTGTGGGGGAAAAATGTATTAGTTAACCTGCTTTGCCGTATTTTATCCTTTATATAAACAGTACGCTGTACCCAGTAAGCCGTTTCCAGTACAACTACTTTACTTCTTTACTTCAGTTCCTCTTTTCTGTTGGAGATGTCTAGAGAGGTGACACAATGTCTAGAGAAGTTGATTATAAAAACCCATGTAACTTGTATTGCAGCAGCACTCTCTTGTCAGAGCACCTGCGGTAGTTTGACCGAACTGTCGCCCCTCACCTCAGCGTTACAGAACTCTTCTAAAGATGAATGAGCTTATAACCCTTCTCAGCTACAGCCTGTTCCTTACTGATAAAAACACACACATGCTTCATACACTGAAACACATACACATTGTACTGGACACAGCGTACTGTTTATACAAAGGATAAAATACGGCAAAGCGGGTTAACTAATACATTTTCCCCCCACAGTCAGCTCTTCCTACCATACACATGCACTTTGCAATTACAGTTACATCTGTAGTCCATTTCTTCTTCATTTTTAAGTGTCCCATTCAATGACGGTCATAACTTTCACAGCAGAGATATTTAGTGCATTTAGTGCACTTCATATTTTTCTTGTCTCTGTGTCTCTGGGTGTCTGTGCAGTCATAACATAAGCAATATCCTCTGAGATTAATAAAGCTTTCTGGTTCTGATTCTGAAATTTGGTTGGTGAATCAGCCCAGCAGGGACAATTAGTTGTTTGAAAACCTTGATTCTGATTCTGAAAATGATCCATCACCCAAATAATACCTGCTTCATTGGTGGTCCTGGGGAGGTCCTCACCACTGATTAACTGGGTAAAGGAACACTACCAGATTATCCAGACAATCAGCTAATGTGCTTTTTAGACAATAGTGAGTGTATGTAAAGCGTTCACCATTAATCCATTAGCTCACCCAAACAGGTCTTCAGGTCTTCATCAAGTTGGTAACCTTGATTACAGCTACAGACAGGCCCCAGTGTGCCATGTCGACACTGGTGTGAGCAGCCTCCGTTTCCAGACTCACAGCTGTTCACTATCTCCATTTCAATGCCTGTCAGAAAATATGGAACAACCACAAGACCGTGTCATGCCAATATACAAGCTCCAGTGAGTAGATAATCATGAGCAACTATGTATTAGAGCTTTCTGGGTGAAAGGTGACTCACGGTAGCACTTCCTGCCTTCAGACCCTAGTTCGTATCCGGGTTTGCAGATGCAGGAGAAGGAACCGGGACTGTTTTGGCAATCATGAGCACAAGCTGCCTGTCCTGTCTCGCATTCATCAATGTCTGAAATGCACAGAGGATACAGCTAGTCTCAGCTTTCTCTCATGAGTTTAAAGGAGATGGTCACCAATCCCTTGTATTCCAACTTGGGTCTTTCATGGTCACTCTGGGTAATGAACCCTTTTTCCTTTCTATGCCATATCATTAGCATTGGTCTCAGAGAGCAGCCTCTCAACACCAGTTTGGCAGGTTTATCATGCACTGAGGCCAAAAGTGATTATGACACTGACGACATGGAAGGCCCTACTGACTGGCTATCTTTGCAGTGCTGGCCAGTATTAAGAGGATGGACCTAATTCCACAGCATGCCATCTTCCCCTCTTTATCCAAATTAAAAGCAGTATTTCCACCCGTGCAAGTTCCAAAACCATGGGAAAGAAATCTCCCCAAAAGAATCCATTACGGAGAGGATGTTCCATATGAACAGGCTTTCCACAGCAGCGCAATTGAAATGAGCTATAGGGTGGAAAAGGCCTTTAGTTTATTCTGTCAGAGGCATTTACCTTCACAGCTCTTCTGATCCTGGGCCAGCCTGTAGCCTCTGTGGCAGTCGCAAAGGGCACGGCCGCCCACGCTACGACATGTGTGCATGCAGCCTCCATTTCTATCCGCACAGGGGTTTGTCACTGTAAAAGAAAGAGGTCACAGATAGAGCTCACGTCTTCGCCCTCAATCAGATATACGTAGACCCACTAGAGGCCCCATTAAAATCTGTCACACAGCTTATATTTACGCTCGGCAACTTTCCCCTCTGTGTCTCAATTACACACACTCCTCATTCACTCTCGACACTCGTGCCAACCTGCTCCTTTGGCTTAGTGGGTAAGGCGATAACTGGGGCTAAATGAGAGAGTGGCGGTGTTTCTCAGGGCATAAATAACATAATCACTTCCAGTACTTCCCTCTTGAGAGGCTGACTGAGAAGCGGATGACTTTGCTGCACTCCAGGGCTTTACAGATTACTGTTTCCTGGAAGTCAGGCCAGGTTACTTCAGGAAGAGACCTATGTCTACCATTACACTCAAGGCACATACACAGACATCTTGAAATCTGAAGTGTAATAAAAAAGTAAACAATAAAGTAAAGTAGAATAACAGTAAAGTGAACAAAAGTCCCCTGGACCAAATAGTAGTAGGGAAAAACTGAAGGTCAAGTTATGCATGACTTAATATAAGGTATTAGAAATGGGCTCTGAACTTTTAGAGTGCAATGCACTTTAGACTGTGCTTGGGACAATATACTAACATTTGTAAAATACAGCGTAAGACTAAAGAATGGTTATTAAAGTCACATTAATGATGAGTTCACTTTATGAACCAAGCATCGTTGATCGCTAATACTAAACCATTTTATTAATATCTTTCCTAGCTGTATAATGTCCATCAGATACAGTCTATTTAGTTCTGCTGCCTTCCAACATCCTTTATTTACGCTTTTATGTTTTTATTGCAGCTCTATGAAGACAGCCCTCTCTCTGGAGAATATTCTCATTCTCACTTGTCTTCACTCAGTTCTGAATGGCAGTGTTTCACTGGAGAAGAACAAGCTCTGCGGAGGCTCGAGACACTGGATAGGCCGAAGTGAAAGTACATTTTGGCAGGCGTGCAGAGGTTGACAGTGGGTTTGCCAAAAAGATGACGCTCCAGTCTGAATAATGTAAGAGCTTCTTGACGGAAATTGCACCCTGGCAATCTTAAAGCAGGCCAAAATGCTCAGCAATATAACACACTTCACACACTTCACACTCCACCACTTGAGCTCTGTCTTCCATCTCAATGCACTGCTATAATTGGAGTCTTTGTTTTTATAACACTGTATAATTGTCAGCACTAACCATGATGCCACCAACCATTAGGAACAAAGTATTCACATTCAAACTCCACACACTTCTCATTTAGACATTTAGGCTGAGGTGATTTACAGCACTGTACCGTAAAGCACACCAGTCTGGCATTTATTAAGGCATGGAGTACGGATCTATTATAAACCTCAAAGATGCAGCATCAGCACTATTAAACTCCTGTGTGGTAGAAACCTATAGGCTGCCAGGAGACAGTTCCACATTTGGAGGATTTAGCAGATACTCTCTATCTTCCCCACTCCCATCCAGAAAGTATTCCATCCATACTGTACACCCTAGAGCCACATATTCATTAATGAGTCAGAATTTATGACCACGGTTTTGGCTTTTTTAAGCTTTTTAATCCCTGTCCTCCTCTAGTCTCCACATGCCGACTGAAGGCACGTAAATTTTGCTGGTTTATTGACCACACAATAAATATTTCTAAACAGGCTGGAGTGCAAACTGCTGGAGTGCAAACTGAGGTTTAATGACCATGTGATGTAGCTGCTCCTTGTCATTTCCATTAACTGGTCCCAAGTCCATCCCTGGTGTCAATTCTAGATAGTCCAGCCTCAAATTCAGAACCACCATCTTGGTTAAAGCTTGTAAAATGCATTCTCTGTTCTTCCTACCTTCTTTAACAAAATCCTACAAAAGGTGTCCCTAGAGATGCTTTCACAGACATTCACAGTTTTGTCCTTTTTATCACAGGGGTGTTTAACTCTGGTCCAGTTCGGTGATGTCCCTGCTCTGAAAACATATACTAAACATGAGAATTAACCAATGAGCTGCGTTTGAGCATTCATCTACATATGTTTCATGTGTCAGCTTACTCAAAATGAAAATAAAAAATGACATTTTGGGTTTTTAGATCAAAAAGATGCTTTGTTAGATCTGTCAAACCAGCACTGAGAAATATTATTATTAAAGAAGGACAATAGGTTAAAGGGCAGAAAGATGAATATATTGGGCTTGACCTTAAAGAGTTAAAGCTAGTTCAGCTACTCTACTCTGATTTCCTAGATTTCTAATGCACATGACAGAATTGCTTTTGTGAGCCAACTGATGACTCAGAGAGCGACTGTCAGCGAGCCTGCCATGGCTGTTATTACTGGGAAAAAGCTTGACTAAAGCAAGACCTTAGCCCAGTCTTTGCAATTATAATATCTCTGCTTGCCTCTTGTGTATTGCCATGTTCTTACACTATCAGATGATCTGGTGCAAATTTGTGAAGAGAGAACTTTCCACCAGTTTTCAGTTATCAGTGGAACACCACGGCAGAATAGCAGCTCCTAAAAATAAGTGGCAATGATGAAGCACTTACATATGCAGCGTTTGCCGTCAGCGGCGAGCTGGTAGTTGCGTCTGCAGTGGCATCGGAAGTGGGCAGGAGAGAGTTGCACACACTCCTGTTCACAGCCCCCATTGCCGATGACACAGGAGAGCAGAGCTAAAGAGAACAGAGATGAAAGTTAATACACTAGAGGCATACAGTGTCAAAAACGAACACAGACGACCCCGTACACTGTATATTCTTGTTCTAACATTGTGTTCAATGACCAGGGCAGGAGGACACTATGGAGATGTAAGCACCAAGATGAAGAAGAGGAAGATCTAATCCTTGAAGGGTTTGGGTCATTTTGGTGGTTGCCATGGCAACAGCAAAGTCAATGTTGATCGAGTAAATCCGTGATGCCTGAAAAAGGTCAAGAAGTGTGAAAAATCACACTTGGTGTGCAGTATATCATCAGTTGTAAATGTACTAGAATACATTTAATGATGGCAAGAAATTCCACAAAAACATTTTTGAAAATCCATTTGAAAGGACACTTACCTACAAATACATCATATGTTCTTTTTTATGATGTCTGTGTATCATGCTCTCTTCAATTCATATGCATCCCTTGTATATTTATCCTTACTAAAAAATGCACGTGTGAACTGGAAAAGTCCCGAACAGGAAGAAATATCTTATTGCAGTGCAAAAGAGTTCTTTAAAACTGATGAAAACGGTGTTCTTCCAAATTTGACTTTGACAGCTGATGTAAAACCAGAACTATCTCTGTGTGGTTCTCTAAATGTCATTCTTGGGTAATTTCAGGAGATAGCTCTCAATATCTTGAGTTATTTAAAGCCCAGTAAAAACAGTCAGGCTGCACCTTCTTTTCCTTGGGAGAACAGAAAAACTGAGCATGCTTCTCATTGCCTCCGGAGCAGGGAATGTGATATTCAACAGTCCTGCCATTCAGTTGTTTTCACAATGATTGCTATCTCAGAACCCAAACCAATAACAACACTAGGCAAAACAGTCCCAGCAAACTAGTTCTACTCCACTAAAAAGCAATTAACAGGAGTGCAGAACAGCAGGATTAGCAGGAATACTTAAGGCGGAGAGCAGATAGTGTGTTTATGGAGAGTGGACTTTGCCAAATTGACTGTCTTCCCCTTGCATACCACTGTTGCTTATCAATGTGATCTCTGCACTGTGAGTCTCACATAAACTGCCCATTAAAAGTTTGGGATACTTTGTATTGTTTTAAAATTAATAATTTCACACTGTTAATTTTCATGGAGGGCCTCACGGTGGCACAGTAGGTAGCGCTGTTGCCTCACACCTCCAGGGTTGGGGATTCTCCCACAGGCCAAAAACATGTGGATAGTGTGTGTGTGTGTGTGTGTGCCCCCTGTGGTGGGCTGGCACTCCGCCCAGGGTGAGTCCCTGCCTCGCACCCGTAGACCCCAGGATAGACTCCGGGTCCTCGCAACCCTAGTGAGGATTAAGTGGTTACAGAAAATTAATGCATTTTCATGGACGTGAAGGTTACATTAATATGAGATATCTGTTTTATGATACCTTGTGTATGTATTATGTTATTGTTCACTAAAGTGTCTTCTTTTGTATAAGGAGATTCTATTTACTTGACTATATTTTTCAACTATTGTCGAAAGCGCAGATTGCATCACCCCCATAGGTGGTTTTGAACACCTGAAAGGTCTGAATGCCAGTGAATGCTGAAAAGGGGATCAAATGTATGAGTATGTCATTACTACAAAGTGAACACAGTCACATACATTACTGTGATATAGTTTTCCTCAAATTGTAGTTTTTATATGTTAAATCACTGTAAACCCACAATATGCTCATTTTTTTGCTAATGACAAGGCTGGGTTAGGGATGTTAACTGTCCTAATGCTGGTGGCTTCCCAGTCTGTCTGCTTCCCCTGTTCCTCAATTAGGAGTCAGACAAAGGCAGTCCTGGAACCACCTTTGTCATTACGCAGGGTCAACAAAAGGTCAGAGTCATTCTACAGGTAAATACACACTATGTTAAATGTCTTTGAAAGTAGGGCCAGTGTTTACTGTATGAGATTACCGCTGAAATGTCTCAGGCACAAAGCAGCGTAATCTACATTTAATAGCAATGCTACAGACTAAACACATTGTCAGCCAACTCTGATATATGTGAGGTTTGTGTCTATAAAAAGCCCTCCCTTTAGCTTAGTGTAAAACTGTTTTAAAATGTCACTTTTTTTTTACTTTTCTCATCAAACACTCAAGATCTTTTCCAAATAACAAGAGGAATTATAATGGCAGTGTTTTAAGGATGACCTGCAGGTTTTCCATAAAGTGGTACAGTTTAGAAGCAAAAGGCCTGGAGAAAAGAATGTTTCCAACAGTAAAGCGTGGTACTGCAATTTGAAATTGAAAATACCTGGCTAGCAGCAGAGTTCTGCTCTAAATTAAGAATAATTAAAGGCCTACACACTGGCTTTAAACCACAGCTTTATAGATATCTGACATGGAGCATAAGTACGATTACCAACTTTCTGAACAAGCATTATGTGAAAACCAAATAATCCTGTTTGGTTAAAACCCTCTGTGATTAATTAGCAGATATGTCTGAGATTTTAACCACACTCGGCTGGTTCTCCCTCTCGCTGGGCCCCAGTGGCGTTCGTTAAATGGATCTAGGCCTGCTGCCCTGGGCTCTTAAAGCATGCTGGGACAGACTGAAAGACTGTCCCAAAAGAGGAGGCTGGAGCACTGGGGGACTCACAACAGCTACTGCTTCAGAGCCACAGCACAGCGACAGATGGATTAATGACTTTTATTTTAAAGTGCTTAACAGAGGTCTACTTTCAGAGCATAGATATCATTAGTGGCAAAGAAATGATGTGTCTGCAGTGGACTTATTAATGGAAAACAGTGGAAAGGATATATCGAGGCCATTTTTTCAGCTTTGACGGAATATTGTCTAAATTGACCCTATTTCACTTTAACAGATTACAGTTACTGTACAGTAATAGCAAACAACTTTCCAGTACAAAGGAGGATTTCTGTGAGACACTTGGCAAGTCCCTGGACAGAATATCTTGATTAAAGCCATGAAACCCATCTTCATCACTAAGAGTGACCTCCAAAAGTCATAAAGAATCTTCCGTAAGTAAATATGTCAAAGAAGGGAGGAGGCTGTAGCTTTTCTGGATAATTAAATACACATGGATGACAGTTCCTTTAAAGCTGGAGGACTGTACTTCAAATATTCACTTCACCCAGAGTTTCTGAGCTAGCGATAGCACTCTTAGTATGGCATTGAGACCAAAATCAGACCAAATTGTGGCAATCTAAATCGATCAAGGGTTTAAAGGATCAAAGGTTTAAACAAAGGTTCTGTTGTGCAGGAAATCCTTTATGGCACTGTGGCTGTGTAATGTGGAAAATTAGAGTCTGATAACTTCCACACCAGAGCATTTTCAATAAAATGACTGGGACACTTCGCAGTGTCTTGGCAGGACAGCTTGGGGATCTCTAGAAGGAACCACTGTTCTACCTCAAACCTATCCACAACCCCACCATGACAAGGCCTGTACAGTATAAAACAGTAGAATACATTATGTAGCAAAACTATTATGAAGCTGTTACCAAAAAAAACAAAAGGTTCTTTGATTCGCTCTGATGTCCACAGCTGAAGGTGGAGTCCTCTGTTGGCTTTGAAGGAATTCCCAGGCAGCGAAAAGCAAGCTGTCTTTAGATTGTGCCGATAGAAGCCTCCAAAAGTTCGGGCTGAGGCCAGTGTGTTGGCTTTCGTGAACCCCGAGCATGACTCACCTATACAGGTGCGGCCGTCCGTGTGTAGACGAAAGCCCGGGTTACACTCGCAGTAGTGGGAGCCTCTGGTGTTCACACATCTGTGTTGGCAGCCTCCGTTATGGACCAGGCACTCGTCAACATCTGTAGACAAACAGAGAGGAGTCAGGAAAACAGAGGCTTGATAGCATCTCTTAATGTGCTTAAAGGTTTGTTCACTCCAAGGTTCTTAACCCCGTTATTCAGTAAAGGATCTCTTCCGTGTCGAGTACTAGCAAAACAAAATAATGAATCTTTGTGAGTTCAGACAGGCCATTTGTACAGCTCAAATTAATGAGTTGTTTCCAGGACTGGGATACATCAATTTAGCCATTCGATCGCATAACAGCCTCTTAGTCACCATAGTCTTCCAACAACCTCCAAAACTAACAGTCAACACTGTGCTAAGCCACTGCTGAAACGCAGAAGTCAAAGCAAACCGCCTGTGAGAATTGTTTTAATGCGCTACTGGACGAGGCACTAAAAACACACTTAGCAAGCTGCACATTTGAGGCTGCCCTGTTTGAAGAGCATCACTACAGTAGAAATCTAAAATCAGCTCATGCTGTAATTCTCTCCCTCTCAATGCCCTCTTTGTGTTGTGCCCACTACAGTCTGGCTGGGCTCCCCCTGTCAAAAGCCAAAACTAAACCCGAGCCCTACAATCACGAAAAAACATCAGAGTGGTGTGATCTGTGCCCAGGGCTTTTAGCAGTAGTAAGATCAATGATTTATATACAAGCGCACCATTAAAATGTACATATTCTTTTACAAAGGAATATGTCAAAAGGGAGAAAGCCTTGACTGAGCTAAATTAATGATTTTGCTGCACTTGAAATTCACTCTGCTATTGTACTGCCTGTATGAAACCAACACAATGGAAATACACTCTGCTGGAAAGAGCATCTTTCTTTCTTTTTTATTTTGTTCCTATCATTCTGTAGATTTGTAATTTTTGGTGAAATGTAAAAACCAAAAAGGGGTCTTCAAACAGACACATATATTGCTAAAGTTGCTGTGTGGCAGTCCCCGGCTTTCAAGAGTCAATCTGAAACAAAGCTGGTATTGACTGAAAGACCCCTCTGCGGAAACAAAAAGTGCTTCTCGTTCATAATTCTTTTAATTATTTTTACTAGTGTAGATAAGAAAAACTTCACTTTTATGTGCTACACATTAATTCACACTTTTTTTCCAGTAACCTGAACAAAATGAGACAAACCCTTCAAGTAATGCAGGTATTTGAAAATCACCTACAAAATACAGCCTTAATGCCTTAAAGTAATGCATTAGTACTTTCCACATCTCCCTGCTGATGCTGTCACAGCAATAAGGAAACAGGAAAACTGAGACAGTAGAGTTTGTTTAGAAGGGAGTCAAAATGTTTTGGTGGTCTCACACAGCTAGGAGGTGATGTATGGCTAAATGAGTGGTAGGTTCGTAACCATCTGCGGGCTAGCTGGTTTCAGACTGACCGTTTTGTGCACTTCACAAGAGAGGTTAACATGCCAACCAGGAGAGATCTGGAACGTTATGGCACTGACTTTAAGAGGTGACATAATTTAGCCCACCCTACATCAGCAAGCATGCCAGAGGTTGCCATAGAACACATTCAGAGATGATTAGTTAAAGTCACTTTTCTATACTATTGGCAGAAAGACTTGGCATGAAAATTTGACTATGAAAGCTGTGAAAAGACAGAATAATGATTACAAGAAAGTTCAAATTAAGGTTATATCTGCCCTACTGTCTAGTCCATTTTGATCTTTTATGTGGGATCTAATTTTTTTCTTCAGAAAGACGATAGTACATGGGCAGAGTGAGGGTATCCCAATAGCCCAAAGCCTAAAGAACAAAGCTGCTCTATATCTGTAGTGATGCACACTAAGTTAAAGCCCCAGTAAATGAGCAATCAGCAACAGATTTATTTAAATATATTACGTCAGCGATAAAGAAGAAGACTACAAGTGGTAAAACCCCCCTTGTGCACCTACAGCATTCACTGTTAGCAAACTCCAGGCTAAAAAAAGTTCTGGCACAATTTCAGCTTTATCTGATTGCTGCTCAGCTTCTACTGAACAATTTCCTCATGGTGGGGGTCAGCAGGGGCCAGAGACGGAGCAGAGCTATATGTGCTATAATAAGAGGTGAAAGGCTGTGAACTAAGGAAGTAAAACATGACAATCTGTGTTTGCAGTCATCAGCATTTAGGACGTCAAATCACTTTTTAGACCTTGTAAACTTACCCTTCAGCTTTGAAAGGATTATGTAATCACATGCCCTGTGTCCCACAAGAATCTAATATTGCAATATACACTATGGACTGTGTGCACCACACTGAACTGCATCTCCTGATTCTGAACAGTGTCTTTAAAAGAGATGCAGCCATTAGGCATGTCATTAGATAGTTTAGCTGGCCTTTAGAAGCTAAAAGAGACTGATCCAGAGCTTTGATTACATGTCGTATTAGATTAATTAAGGGCCCCGTTTACAGCACATTTCCTAAAAAGAAGATAAGAATAGTCTTCAAGCAAGCTCCATGTTGTCCTGCATCTCTGTACTGATGTCTTTCCACCGCAAGCCAGGCTAATAATTTTCCGCGTGCTTTCTGCTTCTCCTTTAGGAATGCACCTTGTTGTACTCTGCCACATTTAATCATCTAGCATACTCCTCTGATGGGCCAAGCATCTGGCTATGTTAGGATGCGCTTATTAAAACCATTCAGTAGCATACAATGTGAGTTCTGGTTCAGATTTAGAAAATGGCTGGAGAAGCTAAAGCGGCTACAATAGGTTAATGGTGAAACAGTGGTGAATTTCCATGTTGAATCAAAGGATTGCTGCTAATTCCTCAGCCCATCAATCATCATGGTGTTGCTCCCATGCCACAGGACTCCATGCCAGTATGTAAATAGAATTTCGCCTCATGCAGCCAAGAATCATATCCATCCCCTATACTCACATCAGCGTAGCCAGAAAACAAAGTCCTTCTGTTAGAGTGACATTCAAAGGTTTTAAAAACAATTTAAAGCAAATCAACCAAAGTGGAAATGATCCATTTTTTTGTTTCCACAGAATAGTAGAGTTGCTCAGACAAAGCATCCATTATTAGATCATCCTGCAGCGTATGCCAGGTTATTGTTCTACCGTCTTCTGCGCAAGGCTACACCACAGTAGATGACAAATTAAGAGTCAACCCTGCTGTCTGACCGAGTGATGTATGGTGTGTAGTGTGCATATGTGTTGAGTATTCACAGCACACCGTGAGTCTCCGAACAAGCCCAGAGAAGATCACGAATGCTGCAAGAGTAATGGAGACCACCTGTCCAGGAGAACTGGGAGGAATCTTAATTACAGTGGCCCAGAGCCAGGAGTCGCTCTGAGGCTAAGGGCAGCAGACTGCAGCCTGCAGAGAGACGAAAGGCCCTGGCCCATTCACAACAACAGGAATAAATAAACAAAATTGGTATTTCTCACAAGACCGGGGGGAACAGCCCTGGAGCTACCAGCAGACTGTAAGCTTTCACTGCTTGCTGCTATTTTTTCATGTAATCTCACACTGATTAGAAAAACGTCTATGAATATCCAACTGTGGCTCTAAACCTTGCACTAAAAGTGGATGTGTTGGGAATCTTGTTGGAGGACAGGGTAATATTGGCAGCTTGGTGACTACTACCATGACTGGTTTAACACGGGAGAGTAAGTTTGAGCCTCAGAGTTACTCAGCATGTAAAAAACAAAACTGATACAGCATGTAGAATCAACTACACTTAAGCACTAATTCGGCCTTAAGTACTAAACTGCCTCCTCAAGTTAGGAAAATAACAGCCCATTATCATGATTTGTTACATTTACCATACTTAAATCTAAAACTACCCACCAAAAACCTATGGAGTAACTGGCTCCCTTAAATTATGATGGTTCTATGAAGAGGTAAGGATGGGAAGAAAGGTGATATTGGGGGGTGCCAAAATCTGTCCACCATATTTTTGGCAAAAAAATAAAGCACATCAAAAAGCAAAGAGGCCAAATGCAGCTCCAACTGCTGTAAATAAAGAGGGTTGGAGGCACTCTTAGAGATGAAAGGTGAAAGCAATGAATGCAAAATCATCATCATGCCAGGCAAGTCATCCTTTAATCAAACACGTTTTGTTTGGTTTCTTTCTCCATTCAGTGCCATGTAACCCTGCAGTTCAACCATCCACTCAGTGCTGAAGTCCAGCTCTCAGACAGCGCTACATGGTTTATGCTGTATATTCCTAAGCAATTTTCATTCAAAGATTCCCAAAAGATTTTCATTAAAACAGAAATAATAATTTATGAAAAACAGATAAGATTAGCAGTGAAAGTGGTGAAAGTGGACAATTCCTGATGGGAAATTGTGGCTGGAACCTGAACATTAGTTCCTTCATCTTAAATATCAGTTTCTTCTGAGAGGGAACTCTAACCTTACCATTTACCACAAATCTTGTTTTTAACCAGAAATAACATGTATAAAAACAAACCAGACACAAAATCAGCCCACATTCCCTGAAGATGTAAAAAGGGTTTCTAGATAATAGTTCTGTGTCAAAATGAATTAGAATTTCAGCTTCCTCATGGATGCTGAGGAACTCCAAATGGGCTTTACTGACTCACAACTCCTGAAGTTTGGGCAAAGGCATCTAAGCATTTAGGCAAACAATGATGTGTCTTCCTCCATGTGCTGTGGTCCCTCCATTATTTCAACACTGCTTTTGTGGCTCCGGGCACCATTAGCAATTCTAATGCCATCTGCCCCATTCTCCATGGGTCTTTGAACTTGATTAAGACTTTAATTGACTTAAAACAGATTCAACGTGCATTACATAATAGGTTTATCAAGACCCCCCAAAGACATGCTAAGTGTGATTTCTATAGTATTCATGGTGTTGTTTTGGGTGAGTTAGCTTGTCTTTGCTGTAAATAGACTACATAAAGTGAAGAATTTCCAACTTCAAAGCATTCCAGACAAAACGGACAAGTGGGTAACTGGCATCTGATATTCTGCCACTCGCCCCTCTTGTGAACGGAATTCTTCTCATTGCTGAGCAGTGTGAGATATAGGCTTCAAAGCAACATCAAAAAGAATAGGCAGCATCTAAGTCATTTCTCTGCCACATTTGTAGATGGATGTATGATTTTATAGCAAAAGAACATCCCAATATTGCAGTGAGTGGAATCAGAATTATAGTTTTTGAGGTTGGTGAGTGTGCAACTTTAAATATGAGTTTAGTTCTTCACTGACATTAATGAAAAAATTGGCCTACATCTTGGAAATGGTTTCAACTTCAGCATGCTCTGTGTCACAGAAAAGGACAAAAAAGTCTAAGACAAGCTTGTTTAGTGCCACCAAAAGCCATGTGGCATGGCAGCACAGTTGAATGAGAGTGACAAATGCCATGTCAGTACTTTGTGCATGCTTCTTGAGGCATCTGGCTGAAAGTAAACGGCAAAAATTAGACATGAAGCTTTGTGCACAGTGACTGCACATCTCTTTTACCATCATTAGTGCAACATTTAATATAAAAAAATTGCCTTGTACAGCTGGTTTAAACAGCCATATTGCAGTGGCGCAGTGCAGGAGCACTGTGGTTACCACCGATTTAAAATGTGTTTCACCTAACACTGAAGAAAAAATGCCCAGTTAGTGACATCCTTATAGAGGCGAACACACTGTAATCACTGTTTCAGTCTGAAGAAGTGATGCCATCCTTGCATGAAATTACACGAAGCAAAAAATCGACATCTGTGTTTTATACAATTCTTGTATGGAAAGGGGAATATACAAAAGAACTTAACTTGTGCTTTGATTAAACAAAATCATACAGCTCGACTGGTTAAAGGCTGGCACACTAACAGGCAAGTAGAAATACAGTTTCCCAAATAAATGCCATAATCTCAATCCTGGAAACCTCACAATGATTTGTCACAAAGAACGTTTACAAGAAGGAGAGTGCTGGGCACTGAGTTTCACTGTGTGGGTAACAGGACTTCATTACGCGTCTGCTTCTTTTAGACTTTTGTGAATGTGGCATGTCTCTACGTAACCTCACATCTGTTAACACAACAAGACTACTCTGGCCCTACACGGCATGTCAGGCAGAGAGTAAGAAACATATTCTCTGCCAACAGCCAAAATGTGAATAAATGATAGAGCAGAAGCTGACTTTTCCACAGATTACCCAGACTCACAGTGACTAAAGCTGACAGATACTGGTTTCTGACCTCATATGGCAAGAGTTTAATATGATGGACTAATCAAAGATTAAAAGGCGTGATATGTATTATAAAAATACTCTGGTTTGATCTGGCAGATGACACTCACCTTGACTCACGTATCCTGCGTGGTATCCATGGTATCCATTGTAGCAGGTGTAGCACCTACGAGAGTAGCGGTAATGTGTATTCCCAGCACCCAAACCTGGAGCCAAGTGAGCCCACAGAGTCACAAGGACAACTAAGTACCAGTAAGGTGACATCATGACTGAAACACTGAGTCTGAACTCAGACAAAAACAAAAGCAGGCAAGCAAGTGAAAGTAACTCTGAGAACAGTCCAGGAGAGCATTATGCAATAGATGAAGACAACACAACTGCTGCTGTGAAAGCTGTTGTCTGGTGTCTATCAGTGTCGAGTAACACTTCTCTTCCCCTTTTTACACACACTTTCACTCTCTCCCCAGTCTCCCTCTCTGCCTGTCTGTTTGTTCCCTCTGTCCCTGCCTCTCTCTCTCTCTCTCTCTCTTTCTCTCTTTCTCTCTCTGAGCTCAGACAGACATGTATTGCTGGTTTGTTGTGACTGCCTGTCTCCTCCTTCACAGTCATGCCTACATGGCCTGTGTCCAGTGCAAAACACGCCCACCCTCTTCTGAGCCCCTCCTCCTGCCTCAGGTATTAGAATAGGGTTGAAACAGCCTGAAAAATTCCTATCACGACATCAGTAGCCAAAATGATCTCAGTGCTGCTAACCATTAAAATGTTCAGAAAACACAAAGACAAAGAAATGATTTCACAATATAGATTATTATTATTTTTACTCAACACAGTTCATAGATTAAGTTGTCAAAAATGTGATGCCACCAATGAACAACTTTTGGTTGTCAAAGAAAAACTTCGGTGGATTGTTTCAGAAAAAAATCACTTTGAAAATGAACAAGTGCGAAGAACCTTTTTTAAGGTGTACCAACTGGACCATCCATGCCAATAGCTTTTTAGAGCAGCTGGAGGCTTAGTGGTTAGGGAGTTGCCCCTGCAATCGGAAGGCTGTGGGGTGGAATCTCAGGACTGCTAATGGCACCACTGAAACAACCTTGAGCAAGGTACCGTCTCCACACACTGCTCCCCAGGCACTGTGTTCCTGGCTGCCTGCTGCTTCTCTTGGTGAATGGGTTCA
This sequence comes from Hydrocynus forskahlii, assembly GCA_037974365.1. Lineage (NCBI taxonomy): Eukaryota > Metazoa > Chordata > Actinopteri > Characiformes > Alestidae > Hydrocynus > Hydrocynus forskahlii. The sequence goes on along the minus strand of JBBPCX010000141.1, from coordinate 24,944,935 downwards.
ATGCAGAGAAAGAATTCTATGCTGTTCACATTGCGTGCTGTGGTGTGTTCACATAGGGCAAATGGACACTTTATCTGGACCTTTTACTGAACCTCTTGTATTTCTACAATTAAAATAAATAAAAAACTCAAAAGAACTATCTCAAAAACAAGATGCCATGAAGGGCCTTTGATGCAATTATAGAAAAAATAAAAGAAATAAAAGAAAAAATTGTCAGGGAGAGGACAATTATGTGGAATTATGTGGCAAAAAGGAAGTCTTTAAACTCAGCACAACTGCTGGTCTGGGGACATTTTCCCACCGCTTGACTAAATTTGAAGAGAACTACCGCTGCTGGGATGACATCACATTAAAAGTGGGAAACAAGCCACAACAATAAGTTCTTATGTAACCTCTCCTGTCAAAATATAGGTGAATAACGAGTTGTGGGTTATTAATAACTTACAGCAATCAATCAGTCTTAATATATCCTAAAGGGTTTTGAAGAAATGTGAAAGTGAAACAAATAATACAAAACTCAACAGCCCTTATGAACAATGCTTCATTTCAGAAGAAGCACAGGATGAGAAGAGGGGAGCACAAGTGAGGGTCTAAAAGCTTCTTATAAAAAGTGTGCTCTGAGCGTAATGTAAACCTCATCAGTGATAAAACATTACGAAGGATTAAGCACTAGCTGCATTCTTCATCGTTGACATAGCTAGCATAATGAAAGAAGATTGGGATAAGATCATACGACACCATTTTTAACAGTATGCAGGTGATTCCATAACTATTAGCAGAGAATATGGGTGTTGAAAGGCACATTGGGTTGAAAGGAAGATCTTTAGGACACTTATTCCCTGTGCAGATCCCTCAGGGCACTGAAGCCCAACTGCAAACACAGCCAAGAATGAGTCCAATTCTAAATCCCAAACCATTTGATCCACTTACCATTATAAAGCTCGGTGACACAACATTCCCAAGGCTCCCAAGCACATGGACCCTCTCATTGTATGTGGAGCAACAGCTTTCTGATGTTTTGCAGTACAGCTCTACTACAGTATATTACACTTGACAATGCAGTTCAGGGATGCACGCAACACAGAATTCCGGAAACACTTTCCTTATCCAGTCACGTACATGGAAACAGACAATGTGCTTGAAGTCAAACAACTGGAAAAACAATCTCATTAGGTTTAGGTCATGAGTTTAGTGTGAACCATCTCTAACAATCCATTGTCCAAAATATATACACTTATATCCTTCATTCTTACCATTGAACTGTAAATCTAGTTTTGCTCTCTCACTTTCACTTTCAGTTTTTGCCTTAGATGTAAAATGAATCATTAATCAGTCACTTTCCTTCTGTCACGTGCAGGTTTGGTAGCGAGGCGCAGACGCAGGGTTCCATCTGTAGGGTTTTATTTACAAACACAAACTCAAACACAAAAAACACACAAGTGGCAAAACACAAAGAAATAAGCTGCATGGACCATGACGGACAGATACAAAGGCAACAGTCATTGGCACTTAAATACACAAAAGACTCAGATATGAACCAATAAACAAGCACAATCACTTTAATACAAACACGGGACAGCTGACAGAAAGCACGAAGTAGGACACCCAACAGATCAAAATAAGAGTCCCACATATAAAAATGCAACACTAGTGGCCTCTAGGGCTGCTGACCAGGAACGTCACACTTTCTTGCACACTTAGCTGCTTACACGAGCACATGGATCTTACTTAGTGAAACCTCTGTGTTTTTTTACTCTGCTTTTGCTGTAAAAAGATATAGTAATGCTAAAAGGCTAGCTTGCTATCCTTGGGGCTTACCTTACCAACACATTAAAAACATAAATAAATAAACATTTAAATGAAGCTTTCAACAAAATTGGAATCATGTTATAAAAACAACAAAATATACAATCAAAATGTTCTTCTTTCTTAATATAATTTTTTGGGCTTTTCAGTAAAAAGGGTTTCTGTGGACTGTCTGAGTCTAACATTTTCTTTGTGTAATACTCACTTTTCAGAATCTAAGCAAATCCTGATGAATAAAATCACTTGCCTAAGTATCTTGTTTCACTTGTAAATATGGCATATTAAGGTAGAAAAATTCTGAATTAGACTTTAAGACTATGGTGTTTACACACCAGCCATATTACATTTATATATATGAGCCATAACATTAAAACGACCTGCCTGCTATTGTAGGTCCAACTCGTGCTAACAAAACAGCTCTTACTCATTGAGGCATGGACTCCACAAGACCTCTGAAGGTGTGATTTGGTTTCTGGCACCAAGATGTTAGTAATAGATCCTTTAAGTCCTGTTTCGAGATAGGGACTCCATGGATCAGACTAGTTTGTCCAGTACATCTCACTGATGTTTTATAGGCTGAGTAAACACCTTAAATTCTTTATCAGGTTCCTCAAACCATTCCTGAACAATTTGGCAGAGCGCATTAACCTGCAACAGAGGCAACTACCATTAGGGAAATGTTGACCAGAGCATCCTGAAATGCATCCTGTTGGTATCTTACGCCCTGATAGGCAATGCAAATGTGTCTGAATGTGAATTTCTTTCTCTGCAACTAACCCATTCACCAAGTGAAGCAGGGGGCTGCCACCAACGAGGGGCGCCCGGGGAGCAGTGTGTAGGGACTTTGCTCAAGGGTACCTCAGTGGTGACACTTGGGATTCAAACCCACAACCTTCTGATTGCAGGATCAACACCATGTAATTTATCAGTCCAGGCTCCCTTCTTCCATGGCTCCATGGTTCTGATGCTCATGAGGGCACTTTCTGCGGCAGGCAGGGATCAGCATTGGCATGCACATTCCCACATGCAGCAAGCTGTGTGTTCTCACACCTTTCTATCATAACCAGTAATTTGCGCTACAGAAGCTCTTCTGCGGATTCAGACAAGACAGCCTAGCCTTCGCTCCTCACGTCAGTGACGCTTGGGAACCCATGATCCTGTCATTGGTTCACTGGTTGTCCTGCCACTTTCGGTAGGTACTAACAACACCCCACAAGACCTGCTGTTTTGGAGATACTCTTACAGAGTCATTCAGTCATTATTTGGCCTTTCTAATTACATTTCTTGCACATTATTTTGATTTTGAATGACCACCCTCTCATTAAGCTGAATAAATGGTTCTCTCAGAGTTCCTACAATCACCTGCACTGGCACATTGCATAAAAAGTAATACAGCCTATTAAAAGAATGAAAAGACTACAGTAAACCCCCGGCAATCATGGGGGTTACGTTCCAAGAAAAATACGAGAACACTCAAGGAAATTCTGGACTACAGCTCCAAAGGGATGCATCACAGGGCAGCAGCCAATCAACAGCAAAGAGAAATAAATAACGTTCTCTGATTGGCTACTTTCAAGCCTCTCGCCTCTGAGTACAGTGGTATTTCACCATCCCAAGACGCACTAATTTTGTGTTCTCTACAGTTATATGTTATATGGATTCTGATAAGGTTTCTGTTCAGGTTTCTGATTGCCTTGCTAACTGCTGCGCCCAAACATAAACAACCAGCACAAGGACGATGGGCGTGGCAGACGAGGCCCGGACGTCACAAAAGCAAAAAAAAAATGCGGAGGATTTCCACGGTTTCCGCAAACAATTATTAATTCGGTTCTCAGAAAAATCCGTGAGAGCCGCGACTGCTCAACCGCTAATAAGCATGGGTTTACTGTATATACAGTATGTTCAAGACCTATTCTGACTATGAAAAAGTCTGAAGTGCAAGCAGATACAGAACATATTACGGTTATCCCTAGACATTGCTTTTTTAACGAAAATCTTATACAGTGTATCATTGGTGGCTATGTTTGGACGGAGCAAGAAAAGCACTTCACGAATGTATGAAAAATATTTAGCCCATGGTTATTTTGCCTTGTAATGTGTCAAGCCCGTTAAGTGCAATCCATAGAAATAAAACAGTCATTCTCAACTGAATCAAAGGTCAGTCACACACTATCAGTACTGTCATGCAAATCTTTACACTAAGGGTCGGTTTCCCAGACAGGGATTAATCTTAGTCTTGGACTACACTTTCCTTTTCAATGGAAAATCTCTATTCACAGCACTTCGTTATCCAGGACTAGGTTTAATCCCTGTCCGGGAAACCAACCCTAAGTGTTTCAATATGACATGTATATGTGAGTGGTGATATTAATAAGCACCGATAGGCCTTATTTTAAAGTATCCTCAAAGTTTTCATAAACTGTGAATGCACAGCTGTCCTCACCGTGTATACTGCACCCGGGGTTAAACGTCTAACAGCTGATGCATTCTTTATGAAATTGCTTAATGTTTTCTTTTAATCAAAACATTTACTGAAGCCAGCAGAACAGAATTCTGCTCCTGCTCTGAAAAGCAAACAAAGGAAACATCTCAGGAGGAATATTATCTTACAGCCGTAGCTCAGAACACATACTTTAGGTTTTGCAGCAATCTATGTCTGTATAAATGTCAGTTTAGCGGAAAAAAACTATGTTGACATCAAACTCTGCTCACAAAAAGCATTGAACATGAACACTGCAAGTGCCCTGCCAGAGATCTCTCAGCCTATAAGACATGGCTTAGTGATTTGCAGGTTCGGCGTGGATGACCGGGGCTTTTTGGCCCGAGTATTGCCCCGGTATAGACACGGTGCTTTCAGCATATGCTTTTTGAGAAACCTCAGTCAGATTCAGGTTAAATCCAGCTTTTAAGTTGCAGACATTGCAAGGTTTTACTGCTGGACAAGGCCCAGCATCCTCTCTGTCTTTTCCATAGATGTGTGACCCTCGGGGCGATCACTGAGAAAGAAATATTCCTCACGTTTATTAGCCTGCGCTTCAGCCAGAGAGACCAAACTCATGGTGAGCCTCAAATACACAATAAAACCCATCCCGGGCCTGTGGGCTCTTCAGCCCGTCTTTATGGTCGGTGTTTATAAAGTGCTTCCAAAAGTAACTCTCCCCATTCTCGTGAGAGCAGATGCTTCAATTGCAGTCCTTTGGAGGATGAGTGAGATAAAAGTCGGAGATAGACAGATAAATGTCATAGGGAGGTAGCAGTTGGAAAAAGACAAAAGTTACGACAGTGATGATGCACTACAGAACAGCCTTTTCGCAGTTTAACCCCTTAAACGGCAGTCGTAGTACTCTGTTAATAATCTTAAGGCTTACTTTTCAGTTACTATAAATAAATGAGTTAATAGCTACTATAAAACCAGTGTGTACGTTCTGTAGTCATGAGGGTGAAACTGATGGTAAACCACTGAGCGTGGTTCTACATTTAGACCCTAAGAGTTTAAGGGGTTAAACTGACTCACATCTGAAAGCAGTGCTGAAACTGCTCGTACTTTGTGTGTGAGCCGCTGCACACTGCCAATGAAGCTCCTGAAGGTTTCCTTTGATTAATGAGGGAAAGGAAACGTTGCATTTTTGGAGCCACGAAGATGCCAAGGCATAATGCATACCATGCAGGACCATCTTAATTTCTAATGCTGTGCAGGTTTCCAAACCACACTCTTTTTGAGCACGTCTTCAGCGTAGCGTCAAATTAATGGACTTCATAAAAGTAACAGGTCTGTCTCTTTGTCAGCTGCGGTTCATGACAGCTTTTGGGCTGATCTATTAACAATGCAGATATGAATGAACTTGTCCTGCACTGTATGTACACCACTCAGTAGATCATAGAAGCAGATGGATTGCAGACTCGTAAGAATGTTCAGCGCTCTATGGAATGCTTTTGTGAAAACTGTTTTTATTAGCTTGCTCACAGTCTCTCCATCATAGACCTGAGTCAATAAAGCAGAGCCTGGAGATCCACAGGAGTCTTGGCCAACCGCAAGTGTTGTTTTTTATTTACCACCCAGAGCATCTTAATTTATTTACCTTCCACAAGATCAGTTTGAACTCTTTAGATGTGCAGTTATCGTCACTGATATAACTGTCAAGTCTTGTGGTTCATCTGTTTTTTGGTCTTTGCTACGGCCTTTGCAAAATATCAGGACTGAGCAGCGTCATCACAGGCAACACTGGGGTCTGCTGCTTATTTAAATTGCACCTCCTTGTTCTATAGGCCCATAGAGCCCTCGTCAGTTAGCGTAGTGCATTGATTTTGCATGCTGACACTTAAACAAGCAACCAAAACCATTTAGCTGCTGCTTAATTTTGCAGGAGGTAAACAGTTTTGGTAGCTTGTTTAGTAGCTTGTCTCCCAAATTGCAATAGCAGTGTATCATTGGTGTGGGAACTATTTAAATTCTGTGGTAATTGACACCTATTTTGTGTTTATATGTAGAGGATGAGATAATGAATTATGATTTAAATTTGATGTAAAGGTATTCTTTTTCAAACAATTTTGTTTTGCGATAAGAAAAAACCCTTAATTTCCTTTGCAATTTACCATGTTTTTGTCAGTGATATCAAAAAGAACTAAAAAAAAAAAGAACTGTGGACTCAAAGCTGTTGATACAGATTGTAAATGAAACATAATAATACTAACTTTAGACTTCCACAAGTTCAGTTATTGGCATATAGTTTATTTTCCTTGGCTATGCAGGTTGGGGTGTGTGTGTGTGTGTGTGTGTGTGTGTGTGTGTGTGTGTGTGCGCGTTGTGTGTGGCACAAACATTCAACTCTGCACTTGCAGAGGAAGTCCACACTGACCATGTAAACTAAAAGTTAGAGCACCTTTCATGTTCACTACATTCAGTGAGTGTTATTACAAGGCAGGGCTCAACTAATGAGAGACCTCGTGTCCATATCAAATTCAGGACATTAGTCAAAGTCAACTGACCACACCTAAGCAGGAGTAATGGGTCTGGGAGGCGCCCTCTAAAATCCTACCTATTCATTACAGGTGCTGTGGACTCTTATCCACCATTTACACAAAAGCTTACCTACAGTACCACACAGTTCCAAAGCAAAGGCTAAGTGAAGTACAGAACATTATGTGGATATAACGGCAATAAAGTCTTCCACATTGGCAGGTTTTCCTGCCTTCTCTGAATGAATGGCCAATAGAAGCTGCCCACAGAGCCTTCCAAATAGTTTCTGGTTCTCTGTATTTGTACAGTCGCATGTGTAAGGGTAAAAAACATGGATGCATAAAACCGCAAGCTCCAGGTCTATTCCACTGGCTTTCAGTCTCAAACCATTGAAAGCATACTAAATACGTTCCGCTGCAGCATTATTCCAATTTTCCTACATCAAAAACAGCCATTCTGGTTTTACTAATTGGAAAATATTTTTGGGTTGGTTTTTTTTTTGCGTGACCAGAGAGGAAAAACATGAGTCTGGCAGCCCAAACCAGCTGCATTTAATGTACCACAATGACTTTTTTTTTAAATCATGACATAAAGACCTCTCATGTTCCATATTGCTTGTGATGTGGTGAATCTGAAGAGTCATTTTAATCTGAGGAAGAAACAATAACATTATAAACTATTAAAAGATCATCACTACTCTTTGTTAAAGTGCGATTTGACTGCAAAGCACTACATTACAGCGTAATGTTACACCTAACCTAATCACAAAAAAAATGGGCTTGGACTATTTCTGTTGGTTCATTCCTTGTGTTCACATAGTGTAAAGGGTAGCTGGCCTTTCAGTTAGCATAAGAAATGGAAAAAGGTTCTGCCCGTACTAATGGTGCTGTCGCATATGAAGGGGAAACATGATCTCCACTGGTGAGAGAAAAGAATCACAAAAACAATAAGTCTCAAAGAACACACTCTCTCTTATGCGCTCCTTCTCGCTGAGTGATTTATGCTGCAGGTTACTGTTAGGGCCCAACACATTCCCTTGCTCTCTGTAAACACAGCAAGTACACACGTGGGCGATGGCACGAGTTGTTGTTGTAGCCGAGCGTGTTCGCACACATCCTTTGGGCTGGAAAATAGACAGGTGTTTGTGTGTGCAGGGCTGTTATGGTCAGTGCAAGGACTTCTCTGCCTTCTCCCTCAAGAGGAGAGTTACCAACATTTCTTTTCCCTCTTCATTGTAGATGAGCCAAAGTACTCTTGAATTTACAGCACATACTTACACGGCTAGCTTTACAGATTAACAGCACTCAGTGGCCTCTGGTTTTAAAAGCTGCGTATTTTCAAGGTTGCAGAGTCGAGGCACTCTAAGCATGATGCATTTGTCCTCTGGGGTCTCTTCTGTACAATGGAGGGCTCTGGCATACAGCAAGCTCAAAATGAGCTACAGCCCGAGCAAAGGATTCATGCAGCATTTCGCCAGGTTCTGCTACTGCCTCAGAACAGAATGTATCACATCTGGCAGCCAAAAAGGCCCAAAGTACATTCCAGTAGGGAAATCAGTCCTTTCTCTCAGTCTCTGTGATGTGTGTGTGTGTGTGTGTGTGTGTGTGTGTGTGTATTTGCACCTATCTTTCTAAGCTGGTCAAGTTTGAGGTCAAACTAAGGGAAAAAAGCAAAACTGACAAGTGAAAAAAGACAAGGGAAGATGCAATGTGGCCCTTAATGATTTCACTCAAAAAATATTCAAAGGTTTAAAAGAAGTGAATGCAGTTTAATTAAGAGCTTAGAAGTCAAAGTAAATCTCTTCAGGATCTAAATACCATGACAGTAATTTATAGCTGGATGTTCCAGCGACTACAGCCCATTAAACAGCTTCTAAATTATAAGACACCAGTTGTTTAGATTCTGCTGTTTCCATAAATTCTAGAAGATATTTCTCAGCTGGAGATCAGCACCATGGTGCTAGACTAGTTATTTGCCGGGCAAACCCTTTTACACGGTCATATTCTTCCAGTGAATTGCTTTCATAAATCTCACTGGAGCTCCTTCTTAACCTCCAGGCAGCTACTTCCATTTTCTCCAACTCAACTAACTTTTTGAGCTGCATTTTTGGTGAAGTAATTTTTATCAAAAAGCATCTTGCTTGATGACAATTTAGCTACTAGATTGTGCATCTGGCATCTGAATGAATCAGGAGTAACAAAATTACAGAATATACCAGAAGGTGTGAAAAGAAGGAGTCATGCATCATACTGATAGTCAGTCTTGATTTGTGACATTAGAAATAGTGTTAGTTAGTAATTAGCAAATAGTAGAGACAGTGGATTTCTATGTACTCATACAAAAGTGTTTGGTTTGGGTTCACTGCATGGCTGTATCTCTTCACTGTGTTACATGATCACTAAAGGGAAAAGGAGGCAATCCATTCCGATCTAGAATAAACACAATGCAACCAAAGCCACATCCATCACAATGAAATCTGGCCACAGCACCATGAACAGTTTAAGCATGCCAAAGCTTTCCACAAAGGAATTTTAGGGTTTTAAGAAAACATATCAAAATTACTATATATATATATATATATATATAAACATAAGATAAAATAAACCTTTATTAGTCCAACAAGTGAGAAGTAATTATAAAATGTTATAAAAACGTTTTTTCATCTTCACTTTGCTAGGTAATTCTAAGCTCTATAAAGGTAAGTAAGTGTGATGGTGTAGCAGCAAAGCAGATGTGAAGGTGTCAGGTTCTGGGTAAGGGTCAGTGGTCATCACTCTCTATGGCTACAGAGCGCGGTCTGTGAAAACCATTTCCGTCCTGTAGACAGGGTGTGAAGCAATGGTCAGCTGGAGGACGCTGAACTCTTACGGTCCCTTGAGGTTCCTCTCACTCTGACCACAGCAGGATATGAACGCCAAAATCTCGCGTGTGCGTCCCTGTCCAGCCTGAGACTCAATTACCATCTACACCTGCAGAAGAAGCTTTCTCCAGCAGCACGCATAGAGGGATCAAATGGAGATGACATATAGAATTCTCAAGCAGACTGTCGCCTCTGATAGAGTGTCGATGGGTTAAAATACTGTTCTCATTTTAACAGAAACATTTTCCCCCAGCTTTTTAGTTAATGCCTTATTAAAAACATGAATATTAAGATTTATTATTCAGGAACCTCTATTAATTATTCAATAATGACTATAAACGTAAAATGCAAGTTATGTAGTTATAAGAGCAAAGAATTTCAGTGTGGCTCCACAAAGTTTGGGTCAGTGAAATATCAAATATTCCAAAACTATAAAGAGGTAGCTTTGGGTTGTTTTTTTGTTGTTTTGTTTTTTCAATTTGTAAAATATGAAACACAAAGTTATCAAGCTGGACCAGACTTCAGAAGTTATACATGAAAGGTTAAGGTAAGCCCTGCTATAAGGAAAAAGGGGACTGGGCTGCTAAAGTCATCAAAAAAGAAAGTGAAGGCAGGGACAAAGATCAGTGGTTGATGGACCCCAATTCATTACACATGGTTTTTAAATAGTTCAAACAACTTTATGCAACTTTTACATAATATTACATAATATTACAATATGCGCCATTCCAAAAAATCATGGCCAATTCTTCGCCCTTAAAGTGTTGAAGCTGCACATGATTACTGAAAAAGCAGTACATCAATTTTTTCAAAAAGAAAGCAGAAGAGACAGGAAGGCAACCTGTTATCACAGTAATCACAATGCTCTGAGATAACAGACACCACAAGAGGGCGACACCTACCATTATCAAGCGGTGTCAGATCAAAAATCAAAAAGTATGGTTACAATTATCAGTAACGGGGCACCCCCTGTTTCTCCCTGATGTTTTATTCTTATGTGGTACACTGTAACAAGACTCTGCGCGTGACATAAACCAATTCAGAGTTTGGAACCACAAGCAGGTAACATTAGCACTACACACTCAGAGTTAACCTAGTTAGACGCAACCGAAAAAGACAGTTGGTTATCAAATATTTTACCGCTCGTAATGACTTTTCTTGCTGTAATGTCACTCCTAAAAAAATAACACACAGGTCACTACTGTTACTTTTAGTCCAACAAGTAGGGCTGTGCTTGTGAAACTGGAGCTACCCAAGTTACGCTAGACCACTGCAACAAAACACTCACTCTAGGGGTGTTAGCTAATTAGCTAGCAAGCTGTTATATCCTGCAATCCAGCTATTGCAAATGATTCAGCTCGTTTGTGAACTGTAAACAAATTTAATTTATAAACCCTTATAGTCACGCGTGAACACACCACAGCACAATGTGAACAATGTGAAATTCTTTCTCTGCATTTAACCCATTCACCAGGTGGAGCAGTGGGCTGCCGCCAACGAGGGGCACCGGGGAGCAGTGTGTGGGAATGGTGCCTTGCTCAAGGGTACCTCAGTAGTGACACTAGCAGTTGGGATTCAAACCCACAACCTTCTGATTGCAGGGCCACTAGGCCACCCAGCTGCCCTGACATAGACATTGCATTATGGTCACTCTCCACTAATTTAATTACCTCCTTGCTCTCGTATTTTGTTGTCGTTGTTGTTTGTTTGTAGTTCCCCGATATAAAGACATACATCACATAGAGGCAGGTAGCTCACACTTTGCTGGCAAAGTCCATCAACAGTATCAGTTAGCCAGTCAGCTAGCTCAAAAGTTATAGTGTTTAAATCACCTACAGGGGTTATTTCTCTCAATATCAAGCAAAGTTGATGTGACATGTAACCAACAAGTTGTGTTGATGTAGACAATAAGGTCACACATGCATCTTTAAATCATATACCTGTTGTCACGCTACATGTTGCCATTAGCTTCTACTATCTTGATTCTCTCTAGAGAATGTCGCTGAACACATCCCACACTGAATTAAAACTGGCTCTTGCATGGTTCTCATTTGTAAAAAGCTGACAATTCACCATCTCAAATTCTCATGCTTCTGTAAATTTGCACTGACATACATACTATTTAACATGTAGTGGGTTAGTGTGCAGTTTGACACGCAGCATACTTTTCTCAGCAGCAGTGCTTCACATTACCACTGGATCTGATTATTTTCCTTTACATTTTGAATTTCAAATGAGATCGAAACTACAGCAGGGTGTCATGGCTAACAATTCAGCCAAGGTGTTGGAGGGAGTTGTTATGCCTCGTGTTATGCCCTAAGGTGTAAAGGCAATCTATACTGTCTATTCTACATGCTGGCAGCATAGGTAAGCTGACCACAGTGAGAGAAAAAGAAAATCTTTCTTTATGGTATGAAATGTCTGTGGAAAATATAATCATATATGGGTGTTCCAGCCTGGTGTTAGAGCCATTACATTTGGCTGGATTGGTATTTTTTGCATTAAGCCCAAACCAGGTCCAATCCTAAGGCTATTTCACCCTACTACATTCCATTTACTCTTCTGTCACCACGGCTTGCAGGGGCAAGGCAGTGTTTTACAAGGTCTGCAGTGTGAAAGTAGTTTAAAGTGCAAAAGCCAGTTGCAGTATCTGCAATGCCAGTAAATTTCAGTTCAGTGTCACAGAACAATGAAGTGATTTTACCAGATTTTTGGTCATTCACAGTCCAGCATACTGCAGTTAAACTGGATTGGTTTTACTAACTTGTGGAATATACTGTAGCACATCTGAGGCCAAATGCTAAACCAAGCAATCCCAGAAATCAGAAAGTCATTCTTTAGGCTGTAAATAGGCCTCACTCATGTTTGACTCCAAGTTCATGGTTCGGGTGTTCTCCATGTGGATAATATGTCCTGGAATCCACTGCCACAGCTATGCGTTGACAATGCTGCTAATCAGGCCTGACGCTGGGCTTCCTGTTTGCTAGCGTTCCGCTGAGGAAGGCAGCGGGTATGCTGCCAGTGGGCACAACCGCTAAAGACCAGAACACAGACTCAGATGTAGTCTAGCACAAAAGTCCGGCATCTGAGAGGGAGTGCTTCGGTTGTTGTCTTTAAAACAGCATTTTCTGCAGCGGCAGCAAAAAACAGATCCATGTGTTGTAATTTTGGAGAGATAGCTGATATAATTTTGGAAAATCGGTTTGGCGGGTAGCTGTGTTGAGACAGTGTCTCAGTGAACTGGCGTTCAATCAACTGGCAGAAACTGTAATACATTCCTGGAAACAGCACTATATCTGCAGTGAAATGATACTCCAGAATAAAGACTTTCAGGAGTGGGGTGTGTTGCATTGTCTTTTTTTAGGAATTGCATGACCAGTGACACATAAGCTTAGGCCAAATCAGATGAACTGCTTTATATGTTACTTGATTCTGTTTCTGTTTATCTTTGTCTAGTATGGAAAAATACTGCATGTCTGGGCTGATTTAGTGATTCAGACAAAGCTACCATATAACCCATTCATGTCCAACAAACAAAACTTATGATAAGTTAAAATTGCACAGGTAAGCTCAGATAGCTCATGGACCAAAGGAAGCTTAAACAGTCAGAAATGGGCATTAATGACCATAAAGTTGCCAACAATGTCACTTAATTGCAGGAACCTGGCACTGGCACAGGAACTTGACACTAAACAGGTACAATGAGATTACATTAGGCAAGCCATCTAACAGGTGAGGTGAGTTTGGCTGGACATGCTGAACCTCCGCATTGAGCAAAACAGGTCTTTGATGCTCCACCCTAAGTCCTGGATGAAGGACTATGAGAACATGTGACAAATTCACATTAGACAAAGAACACTGTGTAGTGTATGTTTGTCTCTCCCATTCTCTACACAGTAACTGCCTTCAGTATGCGTGATAATATACATCAGGAGTCACACACCTGGCAACGCTGGTATTATCTATAGCAGTAATAACATTTCTCACATCTTTGTGCTCAGTGTAGGACAAAGCTTTCATCTTTAAATCTTTATTAACTCCCTTAATAATTCCCTTATTTTCCCATGCAACTGTAAGACGTGCTGCGTATAGATACATGTATGACATGAGTTTATCTGAGAATGTGGCAAATTTGGAAATTTTCACATTTCTAAAAAAAAAAAAAAGGAGACATCATGGAGTTCTGACATCATGGAGTATCTTGCAGTGTCTGGTCCTGGCGTCTCGCATCTTGCTTTAGGTTACCTAATCAGATTGTGATAGATAAGAAGACTGTGAGCTGCAAGAAGAAAACTGCAACTCTGCTATTTCTAGCCACTACAGTTTCCACGCTGACATTTAGATCTGTCTCTGTATTCACGAAATGTCTCAGAGAAGTGCTGATTTAGAAACTGTGTCTATCAGCAAAGGGGGAGTATATAAGGGAGCAAACAAACCCCAGATCACCTCTCCTACTCTGAGACGCTCTGTGAACACTGACGCAGATGCAGTTTCACTGTGGAATACAGTGAGGTGGAATTTCCAACCTCAAAGCACGAGTGGGACCCGTCTGACTGACAGCTCCGTGCCCCACAGTGAATAATAGACCTGGACAGCTGGATTACAAAGACGTAAACAACTTCTGTTCGAAACATCATTCTCCTCTAAAGAGGATGATTCTAATCATGATTAGAATGATTGATGTAGTGTCTAAGCAGGATATCTGTTTGGGAATTAAGTCAAATTTGTAGATCCATCCGACTAGTAAATATATACATTTACAGCATTTTGCAGACACTTTTATCCAACTTCCATTCTCTAACTACAGGGGGCAGCCTCCCTGGAGCAACTTGGGGTTAAGGGTCTTGCTCAGGAACCCAGTGGTGGTGTACTGAAGGTAAGATTCAGACCCATGACCTCTTGGTCCAGAGGCAAGTATCCTACCCACAAGGCCACAGCCACCCCACATACAAATCTTACAAATCTTTTTCCACTTCACACCTCTAGAGGGAAGCAAACACTGCTTGAGACATTGTCATCTGTTTACTAAGTTTGTCTGCAATACATACATTATTGCTATATTTAAAAAAATGCACATAAGAACAGTGAGTATTTGCAGGAAATGTAACTTATGTCTCAAACAGCAACAGAAAACTGGTATTTACATTATACACATAGGTGCTTGGCTCAAATCAGTTTCCCTTCAGATAATAAGTCTTCGTCTGTCTTGGCACACAGGACCAACACTTACAGGCCAATTACAGAATACACTGAGAACACTCTTCCACCAGCCTGCATAACTGAATAGTTAAGATACAAACTAAGTTATTTAGAGTGTTTGATGAGACACTGGAGAGAAATATACTGTTGTGTGCTTGCTTTTTAATGGTGGTGATAGGAACCAGGGGTTGCAGTGCAAATATAACCATTTAATTTACTGTTTATTTACTATTATTTACTAAAATGACAGTGAGGCAACTCCAGTCCCCCTCATGCCCTTATGTTGCCAAAACAGCTCTGACCCATTGTGGGCTCCACGAGACATCTAAAGGTGAGCTGTGGTATCTGGCCTCAAGACGTTAGCAGTAGATAATTTAAGTTGTGAGGTGGAGCCTCCAAGGATCGGACTAGTTTGTCTAGAACATTTAATGGATGCATGATCGAACTGAGATCTGGGGAATTCCGGAGGCCAAGTGAACACCTAGAGCTCTTCGCTATGTTCCTCAAGCCATTCCCGGACAGTTTTTGCAGTGTGGCAGGACTCACTATCCTGTTGGAAGAGGCCACTGCCATTAGGGAATATCAGTGCCATGAAGGGGTGTACCCATGGTTCGAATTACAGGGGGTACTAGGGGGTACTGTAGCCCCTGATCAAAAATCAAACTTCCCCCAAAGAGACAAAAATAGCAGTGTGTGTGTGTGGGGGGGGGGGTTGGGTTCTTAACTCTGTTATGAAGGCAGTACCCCTCAATTACGGAGGGGTAATTCATACTCTGGGTGTACCTGGTCTGCAACGATAGGTAGATGGTACATGTCAATCAGATCCACATGAAAGAACTACTTTATGTCTCTGAACTAAATGGCTAATTTAATGGCACTCTATATGACCTTGCATCATAATGAATGAACAATGCAGATATTCTAAAAGAAATACATTTGCAGTGGAAAAACAGCTGAAAGTTTTGGGAAAAATATGTGCAGTCAGAAACAAAATCTGCAGTCATTATGATCTGCTCGGCTGCTGCTGCTCCTGTCATTTTCATTGAGCATCACTGGTGTTACTGCATGGTCCACTGATCTTTACGGTCCCCAGACAGACAGCTACTGAAACCTGTCCAAACCACTAAATCATAAAGGCCTATGTTACACTATTCTGTCTCTCTTTCATATTGGCATTTGGCAGATACTGGACTATTCAGTAGAAAATCTTCATGCAGTCTAGACAGTCTTACCATCTTATGCCTTACAAAAGTTCGTAGATAGAAAATATGGACACGTAAACTTCACATTAACAATAAAAGTGTTCTACAAGCTATGATGAAATATTGTCACTTTGTAGTTACCCATAATGGTTTACGACTTGAAAGGCCCAAACCTCAGCATACCCGCAGAATGGAATACTGAGTAAATCAAATTGTGTGTGAGAGTGCAGTATTTCTCATAACATAGCCCCAATTTAAAGACTGACCATTAAATAGTGTAGGAAAACGCTGACTTACATGAATTTCTTTTTAATAATTTCCTGACATAACTCACAGTTTCACTCTGAGGTGTATGCCCCATGTTATAAGAAAGAAAAAAATGTCATTCATCCCCTAGCATTGAGTTTTACTCAATATAGTGTCATTCCTCTTAAATGAAAACTCTGCTGGTCTACTTATCCCTGACTCTAGACCCTGTCTGAAATCTTTGTTTCTGTATCTGCCATATCTGATGACTTTTCTGTTTGTTTTACACCATTTGAAAACAGCAGCTGCCTTTTACATTGTGAGGATATTTCATTAATAGTGGACCAAAAGGAACAGAAGAAAACTGTCTAAAGATAAAATCGAATTACATAAACATTAAACAAACATTATCTGTAGTTAAAGATCAAGCTCGTGTCTCATTACAAATCATGCATAATTAGTCCTGGATCATTTGATTTATGCACACTGCAGTGTGTGAAATGTTAAATATCATTTGTACCTGTAATTTTTGATAATTACTGATGTTTGTTACAACTGATCAGATGTCAAAGAAAATATACATGACATGATATCCTATGCATTATGAAAATTTAGACTACACTGCTCATCCTCACGTTAAAATTAGTAACGTTTTTCCATCTCCTGTTGTGATTTATATATGAGGATATTCATCTCCTGTTGTGATTTATATATGAGGATATTCATTTTCGATGCTTGCATTGTCAGTAAATGCACTGAAGTTGTATATATAGAAGAACATGGAAAATGTTAAACAATCTGGCATTTATCTAGGAATGTTCAAGGTGACCTAAACGTGTTACATGCCAGGACCCCAACAAGTGGAACGAGAGATATGATGAATGACTGAAGTATTTTGGGCTTTATCTACCTCACTTTGTCTTTGGGTTTTCAGGGGTTAACAAATCAGGGGAAACAGCCTTCAGACAACTAATGCCTCAAAAGCCACAAGTCAACCAGGGAGTCTGCTGTTTTTCAGCTGGTGTTACAGCCATTTATAGAAAATTATCTGATCAAAAGGGGACCATTACAGACCTCTGATTTGGGATAAATAGAAGAAGATGAACCATAAAAACCTCTTTAAGAAAAATGTACAAGGTCACTTTTGCAATGAAGCAATAAATGACAAATAAAACCATGACAGTGACTCTCGGAAGTCTCTGTATACACATTAAAAATTTATTACAGATGTCCTGTCCAGTCCTATCTGACCGCCATCGGGGCTTCTGTCTAACAGGACAACCTTTGACCCTGGCAGCGCTACACTCTCCTTTCACGCCCAGTGTCCTGTTTGCTGAAGGAAACACAATCCAGTTTCCTCATGACACAAGCCCTGCTGCCTCTGCCAGCGGCCGACTTGAAAGAGACTTGATGCTGCAATAACATCACAAATCCCTAAACCGCTCGCACATGTGAGAGTCACCCCCCGCCTGCCTTATTGGACGAGCCTCTGCATTTTGGCTTAGAAAGAAGAAGGCAAAGCTGGCCTCGCAGCTTCAAACCTGTCGTCGAAACGTGCTTGGCTCTATCCTAATAAGTGTGCCATTACATACAGTTATATCATCATATTTCCTCCCATTATCCCCCCGTCAGCACCCTGCCTCACTCTTATCTAAATATTTAGAGTGTGAGCTGCTGCTGAGAGAGATATATGGGGTGGATGAAGTGGTTCAGGAAGGCTGCCACCCTGCCCGGGTGCGGGTGCGTGTTTTGTGGAGGGTGTTTAGCAATTTCCCTAACAACACGCTCTTCATGAAATGAGTGGAGGATCTGAGAGAAAGCCCAGACACTCCTTTTAACCCTTGGAGTAGTTGGGGTCTGTTGAAAGTGCAGGCTCAAAGTTGTCGATAGGGTGTAACACACTGTGTAATGAATTAACTCTGGCCTCCTAAAACTTAAACCCAGAATTGTGTGTCAAAAGGAGTGAACTTACAGCGACAGGATAATTGACTCCAGCAACAGAGAAGAACCATTTTTCACTGCCAGGATGATGGAGAGGGGCCTCTTGCCGATCCAGAGAGACTGAAAGCACAGAGAGATGTGCCATCGACGCAGAGTAAACACTGGTAATTAGACAGGTCTGTTTATCAAACAGGCTTTCTTAATCCCCACAACACAGCTTTCTTAAAGAATGCGAGTGCTGCTTCAGGAATGCACATCAGGTAGACTTTCAGAGGTTCACTGAAGGTGTGACACTAACTCCGCAGTCACTGTATACAGGGCATTTAGCCCTTTGAAGTCATAGTTACTGCCAGCAATATTAAAAACATTATGTAATTTTACGCCACTTATTTCTCAAGTGAAGTTCACCAACACAAAATTCAAAGGCTTCAGGTCAAACCACATTTGTGTTTGCCAGTAAACAAGGAGATTTTATTATGAATTGAATTTGTTCTGATAAAAAAGTGACAAAAGTGTAAAACATTTTACAATATTGTGTGAAAAGAAAAACCTACGATCCATATTTGCCATATTTTTTGACACTGAAGGAAAAGGGAAAAGTCTGAAATGCAGACTCCAACCTGTTGATGGAGAATGTAAGTCACATATCAATATAATTATATAACTATGTAGTAGATTTTGCAATTATGCTATTACACTAAATAGTACTGCCAAATGATGATAATACCTAAACTAACCCCAGATGTCCAAGAGTTAATGCTTTTTTTTTGCATAAATAACAAATAAATGTAAGAAACATATGCTGCAATGTCAACAAGCCTCCCCCTGTTTTTTATATCTCATGTAAAAGCAGCCCAAATTAGTATAAAGATTGGGCTCATGCAATGTTTAAGTACTTGTTCTCTGCTGACAGTATGATCCCTCCAGGACTGTGATATATATCATTAGAGTATAAGCATGTGGCCAAGGCCCGATTAGACATGGCTTGTATAGAATGTAATAAATAATGCCCGGGAGAGCAAACCTTGTTAGGACGCTTCAGGGGGATCCAATCCTGCCTGTATTGTCCAGACCCCTGACCTCAAGCTGGGGTCTTCAGACCAAAGGCGAATAACATGATGTGGAATTTGTAAAATTACTGCTATGCTTTTCCACTCATCCTCTTCCAAAACAGTCATTTGTCTTTCATCGTGTTTACGCAAAGATGGAACGCTAGACCAGTTCAAAGTCTGGGGGTCAGTGGCCTTTCATTCTGGAGTTTGGGAAACAATGGCTTTTCAAATGAGTGCCACATACATTGCATATGTTGTCAAGAGATAAAAGAACTGAACTGATTCTGAAAATGAGTGTTTTGCAGACTGCATTACATTTCCCTGCAAGAACTGGTGATGTGACTCTTGCATCACAATATTTCATGAAAGGGCCCATATCATGAAAAACTGCATTTTCCCCACTTTTTAAATGGAAAAGTTTGAGCTAGTATGTAAACAATGTTAGATCACCCCTCAGTCCATAGTCCACAGTTTTAAAGCCACAGCCTCTAAAGGATGAAATGAGGCTGGCACAACAGTAATGTAAAAATGATCTGGTACATAAACCAAGACAAGACGACCTCAGGAAAAAAATTATAAAAATGCCAGAAATATATAGAACATGAAACATTTGCTTGGCTGAATATATCTATTTACACGCAGCTACCATATACATTGTGTGAAAAGTTCATGACTTACAGATCACTAGATATAGTGCAACATTACTTATAAAACACATAAGCATGCATTACATTTAGCATTTTTTCTTTCTCTTATTCTCTTAAGCTGCCATTTCATAAAATTTTACGACAATGATGATATATTTACTCTCAGACATACAGTGGGATATCATGCAAAAGGGTATATATTTCGCTGACGTTCAGTGCTGGTATAAAAATGTCAAAAGAGACACCATAATTCCTGAACTCGCCGAAGGTTCAGTTGGACTTCACACAGAAAGTACAGTCCGGTGAGCAGTGCTTGGTGTGAGTCCTCAGCCACTGATCACAGGACAGAACTCTCTTATAGCCTCTCAGTACCTCTCTACAGGAGCTGCCCACAGGACAGACCGGCACTGGAACACAGGCTTCGCTTCACTGCTGACTCGGGTCAAAGCAAAAACACAGCACCACAGTAGAGCAGCTACAGCATTCACCTGAACATGGTCTCCTCCAAATCCTGCAAGCATCTGCCCGAAGCATTAGCGTGGCATTCTCCCAAATGCTCCTTCAGTCCTAACATGGAAAAATGGAAAATGTAGGCACAGGCTCCAAACTGGAAGCGCTGACCACCTCTGCCACCTATTAAGAAGGATTAGCATTCCAGTTCAGATTTAAGGTGACATTACGGGCTGCTGTGATACAGAGTGAACAGACCTTGGAAATATTTGTTAAAACGCTTCAGAGGAACCGCATGCACCAATACTGCTCTATGTCAGTATTACACCCTTTACATCTTAGAGTCATAAGGATAAGGAAACAGTTACTAATGCATGCCTTTTTAAGTCAACAAGATGCTGCCTGTCTTCTCAGGATAAACTACATTTTCATTTCGTCATTTGTCAGTGTCTCATAGCAAAGTGATGAAAAGAACATGCAACCTGAGAACTCTCCTGCACATACTGCTTTACTGAGTCGAGTATGTGTGAAGCAAATTAGATCATTTTAGCTAGCAGTAGCAGGAGCAATGGCAGCAATCGGTGTTCCCTTCCTCATCCAGAGGCAACAAACAGGTATGCACAGAGCATGCATCTGATAACTGTGCTGATATGTGAAAGGAATCTCTGCTCTTTCAGCTTCAGTACATCAGGTTATCTAACAAAAGTAAACAGTAGACAGGCAAATCATGCAAGCCAAAAAGCCAAGTACTTTGTCCATATCATGTAGGCCTGTTTCATTTACCTCATTAAGCACATATAAACATCTTATGCAAAAATGACAAAAAAAAAACATCATTAATAAATGAGAACCAAGTTTTCCCTACTGCTGCTCAGTGATCATGATATTTTTAGGTTCCTAATAGTGGCCTCAGGCCTGCGTGACCAAAAAAGTACAACAGCTGTTAGGTGTGTAGTCTGTTTTGATCCTCGCGGCATGGCTCTGAGACTCAGGGTAATTCGTACAGGAATTATCACAAAGCTCAGAGAAAACAATTTATAATGCATTATGTCTGGTGATCCTTTCTCACAAGCCATAACCCCTCTTTAATAAATCAGCCATAAAACATGAGTGTATAAAAGCTCAGACAGCTGTACGAAAATAATGACTGAGCTCTCGGGCAATTCATCAAGGCATGGCAAAAACATTAGCTTGTTCTAGGCATAGCATTTATAAAACGCTCCCACCTGGGTATGTGCTCCTGGGGAGAAAGACACAGCAGGACAAATACACAGGCAGACACTCGCAGGCGCTCTTGCTAGAACATACAGAAGTCTGTGTTGATTACAGGAGCAAAATAACAAAATAACAAATTTTCTTTGTTTACAGGAATGTAAATTATATCCAGCGTTCCATGAGAAATTAGGGTCACTGTCTACATGTAACATCCTCAAATATCACTCTCCACCATGACTAACTTTCAAAGGAGTCAGACTACATTTCCCATTATCTGTCCCTTGGGCTACTGACTGATTCATGTGGTCTTGGAGGATTTTCTGCACAGACATTCATATCTTCAGTAAACCCGCACATAGTGTTGTTTTTGGCGGCCTGTCTTAATTTTAGTTTTAGTCTAGTCTTTGCATCAAGCTGTCATTTTAGTTTTTAT
>JBBPCX010000141.1:24886388-24903174 GCA_037974365.1 Hydrocynus forskahlii | reverse complement strand
ATCATCATCAGAAGAAAAAAAAAGAAGAAGAAGAAGAATAGAAATAAACAGCAGGAACAGAGTGCTTCCTCAATACATGTTCATATTCCAGATCAAGACTGTCATTCTCCTCCTCCAGAATGAAATCAGGATAGCCAATCTGGTCTTTAATAGCCATGGCCTAAAACACAAACAAGTACCAGGTTTAGCTATACAGAACATCAGTCAACACTCTTGCCTACTATAGTTCATTTGATCTTTTCAAATAATGCAGGCCTAAAATAGACTATATGGACAAAAATATTGGGACACACCTTTTAATGATTTAATTCAGGTGGCCCCTTACTTCCAGTGAAAGGCAATTTTAATGCTTCAGCATACCAAGACATTTTGGACAACACCATGCTTCCAACTTTGTGGACAATTTTGGGAGGAACCTTTTCTCAGCATGACTGTGTCCCAGTGCACAAAGCAAGCTCCATAAAGACATGGTGGGAGGGAACTTGACTGGCCACACAGAGCCCTGACCTCAACCCCATCCAACACCTTTGGGATGAACTGGAACAGAGATTGTAAGTCAAGTGTTCTCGTCCAACATCAGTGCCTGACCTCATAAATGCCCTACAGAATGAATGGGCACAAATTCCACAGAGAGGGGGACCAACTCCATATTAAATTCTATGTATTTGAATGCCATGTCATTATAGTCCCTGTCGGTATAATGGTCAGTTGTCATAATACTTTTGTCCACATAGTGCAATGCCAATTCTCCCACTACATGACAAAAATACTGTTTTCTGTGTTATCTTGCCTTATCTCTGGCCATCTTCTTGGACTGATCATCCATCCAGTTCAGGTCTTCCAGTGTCTCTACAAAAGCCTCCTGAATTCTACGGATGAGCTCACGGACCTATCAAAGGACAAAAAGGGTGTTTATGCTCCAGCAGTCCTAAGTGTCACCTTAAAGTCTGATGTGTGCTGAGCTGGCTACCTTGCGTTTGCTCTCCCCTGCAAATGTCTGCTTGACGTACAGAGCTCCAACGGCATTCTCCATGGTGTTCTGAACGTAGCGAACACAGTCTCTCCAACGTGCATCCACCAGTGTGTTCCGGTACAAAGCCTGGCACAGACAACAGAAGTTTTGGTTCAGTGTAATACTGTCAGAAAAAAAAAAAACCTTTTAGATTTTAAGTTTAAAATGCTGTCACAGGAGTCGTTCATTTTCAGTGCTTTTATTTGGGAACTTAATTTTATCACATTCCATCGCATTTCATTTAATAAACTGTTTACTATTTTTAAGTTGCAAAAGTATAAATATGCCCTCTGCCGTCACTCACTTTTTTATATTGTGCCCTAGCATCCTTAAAGCGACGGCTCAGGCTGCTGACCCTGTCCGTGATGAGGTGCCAGGTTAGATAGTTCCTCAAAGTCCTGCAAAGCCATGTAAGCACATTCAGTAAAACTGAATTCAGTTTCATTCTACATTGATCTGTACAGCAGTGACTAAGCAGCTTTGCAGAAATCCATGTCCACAACCCTAATAAGCACGCCAATGGCAACAATGCCAAGAAACTGATCTGATCTCTTCTAACAATGAGACCTCATTAGAATTAAGACACCCAGAAGACAGCACAAATCTGCGAGACAAACAATAACTAACATCAGAATAGGAGAATATAAGAAACAGATCTGGTAGATTAAAAAAATAGGTCGAATATATAAATATATGAGAACTTAAGGTAATGTATCAGATATACTGCAAGTAGAAAGGTATTCAAACAGGGTGTCAAACTGTCACGATTGGGTTCTGTCCGAACTGGGGAGGAGAGGAGATACAGGCCCGGATCTGCATAATGAAGGTTTTTATTCCCAGAAAACACAATACAGGACACTACAAACGAAAACCAGGCTCAGTGGTCAAACGAGAGGAAGAGGAGGTGATTGAGAATAGAAGGGTAGAGAAGGAGGGTAAGGAGCGAGACAGACAGGAGTGCAAACAGAACTAACACAACACTAAACAATGCTCCGACACCACAGCTGGGGACAGAGCCCCTTAAATACAGAGTCCTTGGGCAATCTGTCCACGAATAATTGTCTGCAGCTGTGGGTGGATTACGGTCCCGCAGTGACCCCCAGCGGCCGCAGCCTGGAATCATGACACGAACTAATTAACTTTAAGATGCACTCACAGCTGAAAAAGCTGTCCATGGTTGAGCAGCTGTCTAAAAACCTTTGGACACACAGTGTGCACGATGAAAACATGTTAGTGGTCTCACCTCTTGTTGTATCGGGCAAGCACCTCACCAAGCTTTTGCAGGTATGGAGTGCAGTATACCACCACCTCCTCATCAGGCTGGACAGTTATAAATACTTCTGATAGGACCCCAAGCACAAAACGTGTCCAGTTGAATCTCTGCAAATGAAAACTAAAGACTCATTTGTCCTTTCAATGCAAAACTATAGAAGAAAAAAACCTAAAGTCACTTACATTGAGAGTGAACATTCCGTGTAAATCATGCAATGTCATCTTGTTGTAGAGAAGCGTAACATCCTGCCTCTCTTGAGCTGGGCTGGTCGCCTGAAAAAAATAAAGGCAGGTGTCTCAACTTAAAATATGAAGTTTTTTAAAAATAAAACTTCCAACATCAAAATTTAAGCTGAAATCAAAACAGCCTCAAAATATGAAGTCAATGTGGATTTCTACCAACAGAAATCCACATAATCCAGTCATTGTGATGTAAACTTTAATCAGAGTAGTTTGATCTGAAATTGTGGATTTTACAATGGTGAACCAGGTGTTTAGTAAATATGAAATAATAAGTTATCATTGGGGACTACTGTTCCATAACACCCTGTGTGTACCGCTCTTGCTTAAACGCATTGCCTTGAAATACATTTTAGACCACAGTCTTACTGCCGAAGTAGTTTATAATAAACTAGAATAATTACTAGGACATTTTGAGCATTTCACATCAAACCACTCTTTTACCATATTTATCCATTACGTTTGCAATGTCCGTCTCCAGCTGCATCACTTGCATTGCATCCTCTCGAACTCTGGCCTCATCACTTGTCAAGTTTCTGGCCTCACGGGTCATGAGCATGACTGATATCATGAACTGAAGGTAAGCCTCACGCACCTGTTAGACAGATATAGTGTATGCATGTGAAGAATGAAAATGCAACCCACATGTGATAGGCAATGAATTAACTGGTAGGTCTGATACCATTTTATATTCCCCTTCTTCACTGAAATAGTAATCCCGAGTCGGTAACCCTTGTCCGGGTTGATCGATCTGTCCAAAGCAATGTAGTTCAGGACAGTGATTTATCTCTGCAAAGTAACTGTGGCTAAAAATCATACAAGAAAATAAATCACTGTTCATGTTACTCACATAGAGAACATGCTGGTTTGAATCCAGATCATCTGTCCACACAAACAGGTCAAACAGCACTCTTTTGTGGAAGTGGGAATTGAACATGGCCAGTGTGTCCTCCAAACTCCACTCGCAGTCTGTTCATATGACAGAATGAAGTGGCTTTTAGAGAACAGAAATCTTCAGGTAACTGCGTAAATGAAGACTGTTACAAGTGCAACTGATTCATTTTTCTTTAGTGCAAAGTGTTACATAGTTATTGCCTTCTGACCTGTTCATTAACCCATTTAGGTATATAAAAGAGCACACAAATTACGTAAGAGTAAAGTTACCTTCAGTATAATTCCACTTGTCTGAAGCTACGGGCCATCCTCCCATGAAATCGATAAGGTCCAGCAAAGGCTGAGCACCTCGCTTTTCAACTAAACCTTGATATAGTAGTCCACAAAGAATCAAAAAGAGCAGCGGTACACGCACAAACAACAATCTATGTTGTTACAGTATCATTATTATGTAAGTGTAAAGTGTCAGTTTGCCACACATGAAATTGTTCTCTGCATCTAATCCATTCACCAAATGAAACAGTGGACAGCCAGGAACACAGCGCCTGGGGAGCAGTGTGTGGGAACGTATCTCGCTTGTGTGTGTTCGCTTGTGTGTGTGTGTGTGTGTGTGTCTGTGTGTGTGTGTACATATATAGAGTATGCCATAAAGAACCAAAAAGAACAGCAGTTCTTGCATAGTACATGCGCCAATAACAATCTATATTGTTAGAATTATTACATATAATATGTATGCACACACACACACATAGCGACTTACTCTCATTCATGCAAGATGCGTAGAGAACCTTCGCCTTTCGGAAGGCCCCTCGGTCCATCTCATCCACTTTTTCCAAAACACCTAAAAGAAAAGAGAATTGTCTACACACACCCGTTTTGCTCATAAAATTAAGCGATACATTTTCTGTGCTGGGGCACTGTCATGTCCTGTATGCATTAACTGCATTTTGCTGAACGCATCATTTTTGTATTTCATTTAGATGCTGGGCTTTGAGTTGAGATCTACGCGACTGAATATTCATTTCTTTAATTTTTTTGTTATAAATTTTAGACCACTGTGTATTGCAGTATTAGACTGTCTTGTTCTGATATCTCTGATCGTACTGAAGATGACTTCAGACAGCAGTTTTTACCTTTGAGTATGGTCTCCAGTTCATCTCTGAGGATATCAAAGACGCTGTAGCGTGAGCTGGTTTCAGGGACCACATGGCGGTTCAACCAGCCCCCACAAGCATATCTGTAAAAGTTCTGGCACGGCTCCACACCTCGATCCATGTTCTGAAGAAGTCGTGCCGCTGAAACGGAAACATTTGGATGGGGGAAAAAAATTGATCTGGATCAAAAGTAAGCAGTATATCACAGAGTTTAATCACCATATCTTTCAGATACATAAACCTTACTGTAGGTTTTAGACTGATTCAATCTAACTCATTCTAAATTCTATCAGCGCTAGTGGAGACCATTAGACATCATCAGAATCAGCATGATAACAAAGAAATTTCAAAGTGAACTCACACTCACCAGCAGTAACACAAGCAGGGGTGCTACACACATTCCTGCAGCAACCTGTGGACACAAATAAACTTTTTCGAAAGTTTCACATCTCTCCAAAAGTATCTGGACGTTTTTTGTAATAAATGTAATAATGAACAACTCGTAATGTTTTACATTTACCAGACGCTTTTTATCCAAAGTGTCTTCCATTCCTTAACTACAGGGGGCAGTCTCCCTGGAGCAACTGGGGGTTGAGAGTCTTGCTCAGGAACCCAGTGGTGGTATACTGAAGGTAGGATTTGAACCCATGACCTCTTGGTCCAGAGGCAAGTATCCTACCCACTAGGCCACCACCACACCGCAGGGCTTTACATAAGCTTTGTCATTATGAATGTGAACAGAACAATGCCTGAATCTAATGTGCTACTGTAGAGTTGCTTTTGGGCACATTAGTCCCACAGAGGCCTGTATGTTGGCGGCCTGGAATTCAGCTGTGTCAGCCCAGCTATTGTGGCCTCTGCTGGCAGCTCGGATGATGAACCAGCAGATTGCAAAACATGTAAAACTAATGTTTTATCAACATGAAAGAGGAACTGTTTGCTTCCAGACAGTTGTAATATGTATATACTGAACTTGCCATATTTCTCAAGTCTGAGGCCGGCTGCTATGTCACAACGCACATTCATTAGAATATTACACTTGTGCTTTTAGACACACCTCCCCAGGTCCAGTCTCACAGTCCACCTACACAGTGGTGTTTTCTGACTCACATGAAGTTCCCCAGTGAGGTGTAATAAAAATTGTGGGGTGTAGATGGACCACACTGATGTAACCTTCTACCTTCTGGACATAAACACTTACCCTCAGACGACTCGACACCCCTTGGTGCTCTTGCGCTACCAAGTTGCCCTTTTGAAGAAATTAATCAGAATCAGAAATAGAAACCTTTACTGATCCTCGAGGAAACTGCTTATGTTACGACTGCAAAGACACTCAGAGACACAGAGACTAGAACAATATAAAATGTAAAGTCTAAAGTAATCTAAGAAAAAACTCAGTATGAAATACACTATGTTGTGTACACAAGTGCTGGGTATAAATACTAGAGATAAATAACTTACAGTTGGTAGTTTTACATGGTAAGACTGCACATGCTAAAATATTGCACATGGTGAAAAGATTCAGCACTCATTTCGAAAACTTCACATGATACTGCCCTTGGTGGGATTATTGCACGTGAGATATTGCACATAAAGATATTTTGGCCACTGATAAAAACATTGCACAATGTTGCACATGGTAGACTGTTGCACATCATAGCAAAATAATGCACATCGTGATACAACAGTGAACAATGATAGTTATTTAAACCTGGTAAGAAACTGCACAAGGCTTTTGCACAGATTATTCTGTGGATGTGTGACAGTTTTTTTTTTTTTTTATGGAATAATGTTTTTTTTTAGGACAGGGATCAACAAAAGACACTTTGGTGCAAACACAAGTTAGGTACGTTGAATAAATAGTAAATATGCAACATTACAGAAGTGTGTCTCCTGTGGCCAATGAACGTGCCGGAGTTTGTGTCAGGTTTAGCTCACCTTTCACTGAGAGCACGTACACAGCACTGAGTCCTGCCAGGAGCAGCACGGAGAGCACGATCTCCAGCACCGTCCAGCTCTCTCTTCTCAGCTTGATGTGGTTCATGCTGCCGCATGGACTGCCGCCTCCACTTTCCCCCTTTCATTGAGAGGGATGTTGAGGGCTTAACTTTGCTCTTGGCCTGCAGCCAAGCCCGTGGGAGTGACTGCTGATTCTGAGGCCGATCAGGGCAGACAGAGAGGAACTCGATCTTTGGTGACACTTTCAGAAAGCAAGCCTGCCCTGCTATGACTGTTTATTCATTTCTCACCACCGTGGGTTGCATTTCAGGAAACCAGAATTTGTGTGCCTTCACAAAATACCAGTGAAGTGTCAGATAGGCCGATTAAACAGGATTAAGTAAACACTGTAACTTCCCTGCGAACAAATTCCAAGAAATATGCAGGCCTGAACAACGAAGTGGGGCAGAGGGCGCCTCACAGAGAGAGAATATGCAGTGCGCTATAGCTCCAGCATAAATAGTTAAGTCATTTACACCATGCCTAAAAATAGATTTAAAAAGATTTACACCTAAGGCATTAAATTAACTTTGTGTTCCTGGTGCAGCCTGCCAGCAGTAATTGAACCAGCTCCATTCATTTGACTTGCAACTTACGACCGAGTCAGTTAAGCCCAAATAACCCAATGGATTACTTTGCAAATCAAATCTTTGAGTCAACTGTTTGTGAGACACAGAAATGATGCTTTATGCATGAGGTCAACTGAGCATTATATTTTATTACATGAATCATGAACTAAAATGAGAAGCAATATAAAATTTTACACCAGGGGGGTCAAATTGGGTCCCTTGTTAAGCAAACATGATTCAGATTCATTTTATGAGGTCAAATGCTCATTTCTGTAGTTACTGTGGCCAACGAACCCAGTAGACATCCCTGACCTACATGTCTACTGTGTCGATAGTATCTGCATGTACAGTATAGTAAAATCTAACCAGAATATCATGTTCCAATTTTATAAACATGCATGAGGATGGGTAAAATTAGAACTCCTCCCTATTACATTCATTTGTAGCCCCATATTATACCATGTATTCACTTATATCATGATAAAGCAGAGATCAAAGGAAGACAGGATTCCCTCATGGTTTTGCTTCCAACACATCTGAACTAAGAAGTTATGACTGAATATCTGGTGCAGTTGTGTTAGGAACTCAGACTGATAAAGATGTAACTGTATACATGGCCATGAAACTTCATGACTTATTAGCCCAGTGAGTCATCTGGCAGTTACACAGATACTTTGTTAGCTTAAACTGCAAAATATTTCAATATTTTAATGTACAGTACAAGGACGAGAGACCTCTCGCTTTATTTTGACCCTGAGTCGCCGCAGCTCTGTGTGGCCATTGTCCAGTTTCAAGCCGTTCTCTGTCAGGTACCAAGCCTTGTCCAGCATTTGCTCTCCATAATGCTGCAAGGCAAAGCGCAGGAAGACCTCAGCCAGCCGTGGCCTGCCCAGGCCAGTGTCCACACACAGCAGTGCCTGCTCCAGATGCAGCTCCAGAGCCCGGGAGAAGTCATGCAGAGCGGACTCCTCCCGGGAGCAGAGCAGCAGGCTGCGGCCGCGCCGGCACAGGTCCTCCGCCCGCACTGCAGGCTCCTCGCTGCTGTCCGGACTGTGAGAGCGAATGACTTGGTCTAGATCTGACACCGCACGTTCATGGAGCCCCAGCTGAGCCAAGCATGCTGCACGCTGCCGCAGGTGCTGGAGCTTCGTGCCACCGACTGCCTGCACCGCAACCGTCAGCAAAGCCAGGGCACGCTCCCACTGTCCACTCTCAGAAACACTCTTGGCCTCCTGAGATGCTGCCTAGGAAAGAGAGAAAAATATGGATGTTGAACTTTAACATGACATGTAGGAGTAAAAATGCATTGCTCTGAACCAGGGTTAGTGCAGAAGTAATCCAATACTCTAACCATACTATCATTTTAGATTTAGATTCCAGCTGTCAAGTGCTAATGTCACAGTCATTACTTAGAACTAAATAGCCAGTGCATTGATGCACCAGTGTATCATGTCTGCATGGTAAATGTTATTATTTTATGAGTACAAATAACTTTTTCATATATTTTTGGCTGAAATAACAGCTGAGAGTCTTGGTGTTTTGCTCTGATTGTCTTTTTTCTACTGCTCTGTAAATACATCCTCCAGTCATATTTGTATATTTAAAGTATTTTCAAAACAAATTTGAAATCATGTCAAAATAATCAATCAAAATGAAATTTCTCATTTGTTTACTAAAGAATAATAACCAAATCAAATGAATAAGAGGTTAGAGATTTACACACATAAAAAAAAAAAACATTGCTGTATACAGGATAATTCTGGGAGTCACTTCAACAGTGAACAGTCGCTGCCTCTGTACCAGATAATAATACACTAGAGTTCTTTTTTCACATTGTTTCCAAAGGCATGAAAATATATTTAAGGTTAGTGTTACCTGCGCCAAGCGTCTCCTTTGAGGGTTCTGAATGAGAGCCAGGAGGAAGTCGAGCACTGAGGGCGCTTTCTCCGACACAACACTTAAACATTTGGCTGCTAATCTGAAGTTCTGTTGCCAGCTCTGCACCACTCCCCACCTGGCTTGGGCGGCTGCGTCGCGAGGCTCTTGCCCAAAGATCTTCTGAAGATGCGCGCCTGCTGCCTTCACATCACCTGAGACAGTTACAAACAGGTAGAGGATCTGACTCCCTACAGCCCTGTGTGCTTGTCCATCTAAACTCTTTATGAAGTCAGACACAAACCTCACCTCGAGCTAGCAGTGTGTCTATGTGGAGAAGGTGCCACCTTGAATCTCTGCAGTCAGTCTTCATGAGTGCTCCACCAATCAGAAAGGCTTCTCGAAGACACTCCTCTCGGCAGGGCGCAGCGTTAGTTGACAGAACCGTGGCAAGAATAGCATGACAGTGCTGCTGCAACCATTCACATACCAGCTTCCGGGCCTTGTCCTTCAGGGACAGAATATTCCGAGTGACCTCTTCTGCATCAAAATGAAGTGCGGACAGTATGTCTCTTGTGGATTCCTGGGAACATTTGAAAGGAGTGCAATAGAAAACCAATGAACTTCAAAACATAAAGGGACACTTCAGCCAAAATGAAAAATTAATTGCTGTTGTGAACTATTTGCAGTAGTTTCTAGAGCGATATTTTACAGTTTAAAGGCTGGGAAAACTCCCTTCAGATGATGCGTCTTGAAGGTGGGTGGAATGAGCTTGAAGGTGTAGTTTATTAGGCAGTTTAAAAGGGATTTCCTTTTTTGTTGCTACCAGCTATTTTTCCAGTAGATGACTAATTCAAAAGTAAGGCAGATAGCTTATGTTACTGCATATCTGAATTTTTTAGCCTCTGCTGTATCACTGGATTTAATCAGCACGTGGGGATTCCCAGTGGTTGTATGACATATTTGTGCAGTGTATATTGGTTGCTGTAGTGAGAGTACACTGATGATTGAAACCAATATATAATTGTGAATTCTGTGAAACTGATGAGGCAAATGATTTTTATGCTGAGGTACAACAGGACCAAAACAATATCATGTATATTTGTACTTTAGTTTTAGGCCAGAATGTCCCATTAATTTATGCATGGAAACTTTGACTGGGCCCTATTAGTCCATAGAAAAATATCCATGAAAATGTTTTAGGTCTGCAGCTATTTTATCATACACACGAGCTACCCTCTGGAATGAAACATGTCATTTAATCACATCTAAATAGAAATGGAAGTAATACCCAACTACACAAGGCAGTATTGCCGAAAAATCCAAATCAGTACTCCTGCAATCTTTACTAAAAAACTTTACTAAAAAATCTTTACCAAAAAACAAAATAATGACACAGGGATACATGAACAGATATAGCTCGGAAAACCTGAAATGCTTTGCTGTGATACCACACCTTCTGCTGGTTTAACATGAGATAGGTGAACCCTCTGCCACACAAGGCTTGCACATGGTCTGGGTGGCCTTTAAGAATAGCAGTAAAGTCAAAAATGGCAGTCTTCCTCTGGCCCAGTAGAGCATAGCATCTTGCTCTCTCCAACAGTGAGTCTGTTCCTTCACCACCTAAAGAATCAGATTGAGTTTAAAGTAATATCCCTGAAAAATTCTAGAGATTTATCAGTGAAACAACACAGGTTTGTTAAAAAAAAGTTTCAAATTCTGGCAAATGCTGAATACTATTTATGAAATAAAACAAATGTACATGTCTATATTTCATTCCAAACAGGTTTTCTAAAAGCAGCAATTCTAGCGGAAGTTCCTCTGAATACCACAGATCAGTCGTTTCCAGACAGTGTAACAAATAACTTCTTCCACTGACATGATTGGTCACATCTGACAAAACAGCTCCCTAGCTCATGGTAAACCTCTGTGGTTATTTACTGCATGAGTCATGAAGCAAAAAAGAGGCTTATTTTTGACACCATTTATGCATCTCTGATTTACCTGAAGCCATAATGGCAATGGACAGATAGGCCACAGCCTCTCTGATGGCATTTTCGTCCTGTTGGCTGTCCAGAATGCGTTTTGACGCGCTGTGACAGTGTTTCTCCAAGAGTGCCCTGTCATTTTGAGTTGCCACACAGAGCAGAGGACGTAGGCAGCTAGTGTCTCCACAATAGATAAGCTTCTTCAGGAGCTGAAACAAGAAAAGATCACAGAAGTAATACATCATCACAACCACAGGTTGAATTATCTGAATACAGTGAGAGGATCAAAGAGGTACCTGGTAGGCATCGTACAGAAAGCCGCGATGCAGCTGGAGCAGGGCCAGACGTATGAGGATGGGTGAGCGTGAGGATGAGTGCTCCATGCACAGGAGGAGACGATATGCCTCCTCAGCGCGATCCAACTGGTACAGAGCGTCTGCTGCGAGGATCTGAGGTGCATCTACACCTGGCTGCAACTCCATCAGGAGAACAGCAAGAGCATGCACACCCACTGCCATTCTGAATACAGTCATAGAGACAAAAATAAGAAAGGGTGAAACATGTACAGTTTTATATTATTTAACTCCAAAGACCCAAAGGTGCCATCCATTGCTCTCTAACTACATAGTTTTCCTTAGCAAAGCCTCAGTAGTCTATTGTAGTTAGTGAATAATCAGATAAATCATATAAGAATCTTTAGGATTTTACTCAATGAGAAGAGTGAAAACTGTTATCAACCTTTGATCAACCTTTGATCAACCTTTCAAATTTAATCTATTATATTAGTGTTCTATTAGTGTAAAATGCCTATTTACAAATAATGCGAAGTATGGTGTTGGTTAAGGACACTAAATGGAGATTTTGGAATGTTTTAATTTTTTTAGCAGCTCTAAAAACTCTGTGGTCTGGGAGGCACAGGTCCAGCCTTTTGTAACTGTCTGAATCTGAAATGCTCCCTACTCTCTATACAGTGCACCATGTAAATAATTACATTCAAGCTTCATCCGAAATGATTTATCAAGTACGGGACATGACTGAACCCCCACAGGCTCTTTGATGGGCATTTTATGCACTGTGTAGACGTAGGAAGCAATAGATTAATTCCTATATAGTGCATTATATAAGGATTTGGGAGGCATTTCGGATTCAGACAAAATGTTGCATTTTACAGCAATACGCTGTTATTTTTCTCTGTGGAAGTGCATTTGTCACATTGGCGTAAGCGATGCTTCCATTGCCTAATGCATACTGCACGCAGCCTGCAGAAAACCAACCACAAGAGTACCCACATGCTAGATGAGTAGCAGGCATGGGCGGGTGTTTTGTAAACTTCAAAACATAACCCATCACATGGAACACAGGATTTGACAAATGGATTATTCAGAAACGTAGGATATGTGAAACTGCTTCACTTATTCTATGATGTCCGGGTCTCATGAAGCATTACGTACCACACATTGATTCAATTTGATCAATCTCAGCTTTCACCCAGATTAGGTGAGGTCATGTTTGGTACAAATACGAATTATCTTTAAAAAATACACTAAATACTCAAATGTAACTGGAGGAGCTATAGATCAGCAGTAAAAACAAACATAATCGATCCCACAGTCAAAGTGAGGCAGACTTATTACTGGGACACAAAGTTAGTTGGAGATTTAATGGCCAGTGCTTTGCAAGACACATTAACCTAAAGGTGGATGTCGAGCTGCACTATTATAATTGGTTCTAACAATATTCAACAAAACGTGCATTTTTACACCACCATTATGCAATAATACAGTACCCTTCCTTGTTGATGGTGTAACTCTCTTTTGTCTGTGTGGATGGCTGTTGATTAGTCTGTTGATGACCCTGGTCTGTGCTGGCCTCTGAACTGGTACTCTGGTCGCCGTCCTCTTCAAGCATGGCCCTACCCTGCTCCAGCAACACGGTACACAGCAGGCCTCGATAGTTCCACGGCACCAGACACCTCACAGTCAGCGCCGTGTCCTGATGCTGCAGCTGGCTCGCTGTGATGTAGTCCAAAGTGGTCAAGTAGTGTGAGCCTGCCATCATCCGCAGCAGCCCCCTGCCACAGAGCGCACGGACACAACTCGGAGGGTGAGGAGCACTGTGCTCGATCACAGCCTGGAAATCCTCCAAAGCTCCTTCGTGTTCCTTGCAGAGCAGACGTGAAAAGCCACGGAGCACCTGCACTGTATTTTGGTAGCTCTGCTGGGCAGGAGCAGCGGCGGCTAACTGGCTACTAATGGACAGGGCTTCTCTAAACTCACCATGGAGAAGTAAGCAATCCGCCAGCCGCACCCGCAGCTCCCTGCCTCCTCCATCAGTCTCCAGGTGGCACAGTGCTCGCAGCTGCGCAATGACAGGGTCCAGTAACTCCAAACCCTCAGAGGAACGAAGGTCAGGCCTGACCAGAACTGTCTCCCTGAAGCTGGACAGGCCTCTCTCCGCCTGCTGCCGAAGCTCGACTTGGACTGCCCCTCCTGTACCACTATCAGAGAAGAGTCTCTGGAACTGCAGCCTGGCTGTCGCTGGGTGAACAGCGAACCCTTCGCCAAGGTCTAAACAAGCCTCCTTCGCCCGTCCGCCTGCAGAAAAATGGGCGGCCGCTCTGCCCACCAATAAACCAGCTTTCCTCTCTGGTGCCATTCCCTGCATGGCAAGGTCCATGTTTGCCTTCACTGATTGTGATTCAACCAGCCGTAATGCCAGCGAAAAGGTCTCAGCACTTTCCTCAAATTTACCAAGGGAGAACATAACAGCTGCCTGCAGCTCCCTCACCAGAGTGCTTTCGGGTGACAGAGCAACAAGAAACTCAATCATTTTGGACGGAGAAAGTTCATAAGGCTTTTGTTTGCCATTTTTAGCACTCTCCAGTTTGCATCCAGCATGAAGAATGGGGAACTTGTGGGACGTCTGCTCAAAGAAAGCTTTGACTATTCGAGGCAAATGCTCCGCTTGTCGACTTTTGACCAGTCTTACCGTCTCCGCTTTATTCCCAAGGAAGGCCTGCAGATAGAGCCGAGGACCTTTGGGGTCAGACGGATCGGAAAGCAAGCAGGCGAGAGCTCGAGTTAACTCCAGAATTAAACGTGTAGGACCCTCAGGACGAAGAACTCGTTTTCCTTCCAGAAGAGCTGAACACCGAGCAAAGATCTCGTCTGAGCCCTGGCCAGTCCCTAGTAAGACTGTCTCCATTTTAAAAAGGGAGGCAGAAACATTATTGGGGCACAAGGTTGACAGGAACACTGCAGCAAGCCCTTTGTTGGGGCCCTCCGTTGAGTTCTGTGCTATTCCATGTCCGTCAAGCCAAGCCTCTAGAGCAGAGATGACCCGGTCCAAACGGGACTTGTCCATGCTGCGCATATGCGCCATAGTGGTTCCTGCATGACTCCCAAATGCTCGAGTATAAAGTGCCACTGCTCTCCCATCATCTCCAGCTGAGAAGATTTTGTCTCCCTGTCTGCACAGCTCCGCAGCTCCTAAACCCTGAAGGAGGGCATCCATCTCCTTTTTCTGCAGTGTCCGTTACGCTGTTCCAGTATTCACATGGCATTGCCTCTGTCAAAATAAAGAGAGGTTTAAATGAAGGCTTTTGTGTGTTTGCACCTGCATGTTATTGTTTTTTACACACATTAGCGATTTATGGACATTTTAATGGTTTTTGCAATGATTCAACGTCCCACGTCACTCACATACCGCTGAATGCGTGTGTTTCAGTCAATTTTGTCCTCTGCACTTTATCTTATTTGTGCACTGGTGTCTTTGCACTGTGTTACTACACTATTTCTATCTATTAATTGAAAATGGGCTAGTTTTGCAGTTTGGTTAATCTTAAACCTTGCTTTACAAATAAACTACAATCACTTTCGACTGCCATTGAAATTATAATTCAGTTTAAGATCAGGGTTAGGACCGTCCAGGACTGCTAGCCGCCCCATTCACTTTCAGCCTGCATTCATGATTTAAAAGCATGGCTGACATCCAATTTTCTCAAGCTTAACGCAGATAAAAACAGAACTCTTACTGGCTGGCACCAAGGCTGTCATCTCTAGTCTCTCCGATTTTAGGGTCAATACTGATGATGACTGAAGGATGCTGAAACACTTATTCATGCGTACATAACTTCTCGTCTTCATTACTGTAATACTCTTTTTCATGGTCTCCCTACAAAATCCGTTGCTAGACTTCACTGTGTGCAAAACACATCTCCCCCAGAATCTCCTTCTTCTCTTGCTTCTTTCAAAACCCAACTAAAACCGTGCCACCCCATTTCTTTTCTGCCAGTGTTATGCCTCTTCTTGATCTTGCTTTCTACTTGTTCTTTCCTGTTATTGTATTCTGTGTTGTAACTTGGACTGTTTAATGTTTTTGTCTACTACTGTTTCTCATATACTGTTTCTTGTTCTTTATCTGAACTATTTTGTAAAGTGACCTTGAGTTTAAGAAATGAGCTCTATAAACAAAAATTACTTTTATTACAATCATTTGGCAGATGTGTTTATTAAAAGCTACTTACAAATTATTATTTACATTTACAGCACTTAGCAGACGCTTTAAGCAACTTCCATTCCCTAACTACAGGAGGACAGTCTCCCTGGAGTAACTTGGGGTTAAGGGTCTTGCTCAGGAACCCAGTGGTGGTATGACCTCTTGGTCCGGAGGCAAGTATCCTACCCACTAGGCCACCACCACCTAGGTTTAAAAAAAATAGCCCAAATGAATCTGCTCCACTCACCTCTTTTCTTTCTTCTTAATAATAGAGGCGGAACAGTTCAATAGGAAATAAAGGGCAGCATTTCTGACAAAAACCTTTATTTTATCGTAATTGTACATTGTATTCTTACATTTTATCATTAAAACTATGTGACATTTTTAATTTTAGACCAAAAATAGAAATAGACCATCATGCCACAGAGTTATAAAAATAAGGCAGACAGGGCTTCTATTCCTCTAGAGGACATGGACGGAGCAGTGAAGGAAGTGGAGAAGGGGAACTCCATTCGTCAGGTGGCGAGGCAGGTGAACATATGCAGGATGACATTAAAACGATACACAGAGAAGAAAAAGATAGATGGAAAAGAAATAAGGCCAGGATATAAAATAACTGGACTTGCCAATCAAGTCTTTGATGAGCATATGGAGAAAGAGCCGTGAACTGG
Organism: Hydrocynus forskahlii; assembly: GCA_037974365.1. Classification (NCBI taxonomy): domain Eukaryota; kingdom Metazoa; phylum Chordata; class Actinopteri; order Characiformes; family Alestidae; genus Hydrocynus; species Hydrocynus forskahlii. The sequence goes on along the minus strand of JBBPCX010000141.1, from coordinate 24,887,004 downwards.
CATTTCATGGGACCTGCCAGCTGGATCAAAGAGGAAAAAGCAGGTTGGGTTATGTGTGCATTTATTAATGAAAAGTAATAGGGAACATAAATAATTATTTCCCCAGGAAATGCCCATCATCAGTTGTCCCCATGCAGATAGTTCACAGAGAAGCAAAATTGGGTACTTATTTAGAGCATATAGCTTCAACTTCTGTAAATCTGAATGTAAACTGCAATGGCTCAATAACGGATAAATTAAGAGATATGCTATTAATGCTAATAATGCTAAGAAACTTTTGATCTTTTCTAGCATGTGATTGGTTTGCAGCCTTTAAAGCACGCCACCATTTGTCATGCCACACTTGTGAAGCAACCTCTCTTGGTAGATCTACTCCCTTCAACCTACTCCCTTGGCCTTTGATGTTGTAAAACAACTTTAAATAAACCTTAAATGAGCAATGTGTAGAATTTTTTTAGCTTTTATATAGAATTGCAGTTTCTGAGATCAAAATATACTGTTTTACTTCAATAATCAATGGCACAATTTACCCCAATGTATTCTCTCCAACGGACGAGGCTGAAGTTGGCTCCTTATTCACAGCTTCCGATTCGCCTGGCTTCTTATTCGGCAGCGC
>JBBPCX010000141.1:24870215-24886288 GCA_037974365.1 Hydrocynus forskahlii | reverse complement strand
CCTCGGATTCATGCGCTGCCGAATAAGAAGCCAGGCGAATCGGAAGCTGTGAATAAGGAGCCAACTTCAGCCTCGTCTCCAACGGCACAACTTACCCCGCACCGGGGGCAAGTTGTGCCACGAGATCACTTTTTTCCCAGAAAGCTACATTTCTTAAATACCATATTTCAGATCCAAAGAGATTGTTCCCAGGGATGCACCACACCCTAAAATATATGTATATATTTTAGTTGGAAGCATTACTGTCATGGCCTCGCTTTAAAGTCACTTTAAGTAAAACTGGCACAACTTATCCCACTCTCCCCTACTGCTGCACAAAAATAAAGTTGAGTTACATGTTCTTAAATTACTCAGTATTGAATTAGTCAGTTGGTAAGAGTTTTTAAAAATGTTTTATTCTTTATTCGTATTCTTAAATGTACAAGCCATCTTGGCTGTATTCGTAGAGAGACACAACGGAAATACAATATGCTGTTTCCATGGTTGAAACTCAAGAGGAATCCGAAGAACTTCCTAATAGATCTGATAAATTAATGACCGAGAGTGATACTAAAAAGCCGTGTTTTAGAAATAAATGAGAAAAGCTCACTATACGAGCTAAGGACTGTCTGTCACTCACCTCTTTAGAGACCCACCTAGCTTTCAAGAGGACCACCAACCTGAAAAACTTGCGCTGCGTGAGCCGCATTGACATCTATTAAATGTAGACGGATGTTAAGACAGCTGGAAGCTGCATATGTTGTAGTTAAATTCTCCTGATCAGCCTTTTTTTTGGACTAAATCGATCCTTAGCTTAAGCTAAGCCTGCACAGTTGCTGCTTGGAAACTGTCCACAGTCTCATGTGTCTCTTAGTTGCTAAGGCAACGACAAACTACTTCAAAAGCTACGAAGTGCAAAGGGAAGAACGATGGTTCAGTGCTTTATTGTTTCAAATGAGAACATGTTTAAAGATTACAGTGTTTACAGCGAAAACAAACCAAAAAAACCAAAACAATAACAAAAAGATCCAGTTTAAAGAAGACGGAATTTCGAATGGGCGTATCAACACGCTGAAGTCATCAAAAATGACAGCATCTGAGGTCTGAAAGTCAAAAAAGAGCAAAAGGAAAAGCTGCTGAGTGAGTCACCGAGACCTACAGCACAAGTTAAAGTCGCACGTCTGATCAAAGAGTTGATGGAAAACTGGCCCCCTGCAGTTACGTGCTCTCTGACGCGCTGTGCTGCAGTACTGCGGGTGAGGTAGCAGACTGCCTGCGAAGAACAGGGTTCGTGTACAGGATACTCATCTTCGCAGAAAGGACGGGTGGGGATTTCCTTACGTACGGCTCACTTTAACCACATTGCCCAGTATCCACAACTGGCCTTCAAGTGGGGACTTTCTGTAGAGTCCAACCTTTGTGTACCATCACATCCCAACAGTACAGTAGATAAGAGCTTTGCGCGCACGCACACACACATACACACACACACCCCTAGGAGGAGACTTCTTACCTAAGTGTAAAGTGTAAGTGTGAAATACTAACTGTAAACAAAAAAATACTGTGATTAGTCTTAAGGCAATTCTGTACATTTTCAATGTGAATAACAATCTGTGGTAAAAGCACAAAATGTGCCTGCATGACTTTTTGAAATGTCAAATACTGTACTTCACCCGCAGCCCACCATTTGTGGCAGCAGATGCATTGTCACCTCTTAGTCATTTCTGAAATGTATGGTTTTGTTGGCCAACAGTAGCCCAACAAATGGGTCACTGTATGCCACAAACAACCAACAATAACCAGGTGTGTGCCTACACTTACCAGTTCATTTAGACTGAATGGTGTGTAACAGGGTAAAAGCATATTGGACTGTACATAGAAACTCGGCATCAGCTGAGCTTTGATGCAACTGACTATTGTTGAATAGATTACATTCCGTGTGATAATAACACATTATACGTGATTATAATCAAATATATTCAAACTGTATGTATATACACAGACATATTCAAACACACACAAACACATCGATCAGCCAGCATTTTAAAACCACCTGTCTAATAGGCCACCAGTGTGCCTCAAAATCAGCTCTGATATGTCGAGGCATGGACTCAACAAGACCTCTGTAGGCACTGAGACTTTATCAAAAAATCTTTTCAGTGCTGTAAGTTGTAAGGTGTGGCTTCCATGGATCGGACTGGTTTGTCCAGCACATCCCACAGATGCTCGATCGGATTGAGATCTGGGAATATGAGGGCCAAGTAAGCACCTCGGCGAAAGAGGTGTTGGTGTACTTGATGGTGTACACTGTTTAGCTAGATGGTTCATGTCAAAGTAACATCCACATGAATGCCAGGACCCGAAGTTTCCCAGCAGAACATTTTCCAGGGCATCACATTGCCACTACATTGCATTCTTCTCATAGTGCATCCAATCTATGATGTAAAAGAAGCCCATCCACATGATGTAAAACAAAATTCAATTAATCAGATCAGACCACTTCTTCTTGGTCCAGTTCTGATACTCACACACCCATTGTAGGCACTTTTGGCAGTTCACAGGGTCAGCACTCTCACCGGTCTCCAGTCACCAGTTGCCTGTCCATGGACCACTTTTGTTAGGTACTAACTACTGAATACTGAACTCTCCGGTCCTTACGTATACACATTTACCTGCTCATACGCATATCAACTTCAAGAACTAACTGTTCACTTGCTGCCTCATGTATCCCACTCCTTGACAGTCACCATTTTAGCAAGATAATCAACGTTATTACATTCACCTGTCAGTAGTTTTAATGTTGTGGCTGACTGCTAGACATTCCTTAGAACTCATGGCATAATTCAAGATTACTTTAAAGTCGTTTAAGATCAGGCCTATGAAGGCCAGTTGCTTTCCATTAGCCAATCAATAAACTCAACCAGTTACTGATGCCTCTACTCAAAACCAGTTTTGATGCCTCTACATGGACAGGCATACTCTTGAGAACACTTTTAGCACTGAGAGGTCATGACTTGGTGAGGAACTGAAAAGCGGCAAGAGTGAGTTTATCTATCTAGGTTGCGTTTTTGTCAACCACCAGAGCCTCCTGCAGCTGCTGCAGCTTCTCCTGCAGTTCTTGAGCACAGCCAGATAGGTCCATGTAGTGTAGTGTAGAGTAGATGTTCTTCAGGTCCATCCCGATCCTTTGGCTCCACAGCCGCAGCATCTGATACTGCTGCTCCAGATATGAGGGTCCGGCTTCCAGCTCCACTCTCTCCATCTGGTCATCAGAAACTGACAGAAGCCGCAAGAACTCCTTCCAGCGGCGCACAGGAACCGCTTTGATAATGGCATAGAGCACCGGAGCAGGCCACATCTGCACCTCACTGCTGCTCGGGCCTGAAGAAAGAAGATGCTTGTTTATAGAACTTGAAGCAGCGTTTGACAGGCTATAAAGGCATTTTTTGAAACTCAGTTCTTGTACGGTGATGCAGAATGTTTAAGGTCAGCATGAACTCTCTAGTTTTAAGAGCAGATCCCACTGACCCAATAACCCCCAACAAACCCAAATATTTGGTTGTTGTTCTATACATGGTGTTAGATTGTTGGAAGTCTATAAAACATTGGCTGGAGACCACCCTGCACACAGTTTGACCAGTCAACTCTCATCAAGCCCACATCACTTGTAAAAAATTTGGACCAAGACTCTGTTTGTTTGATAGTCATCTTTGAAGGACTGCAGTGCTAAAAATATATATAAAATTTAGATTCTTCAGTTGCTGTTGACAAATTCAAGCCGTAGGATAATATTATCAGTCTCATCCATAACCAAACACTTGAGAGGGAGTAACCAGGAGTGACATTTGATTGTTGATTGTCTTTAAAGGTTTACAAACATCATTTTTTTTCTCTACAGCCATCGCTTCGGTGTAGACACCCAGTTTGAGTGATGCATTCTTGCTTTCTTTAAAATGATTTACAACCCTGGCCACTGAAAACTTAAAAATACTAATTTTACCTGATGAGTGAGAACTTGGCTTAAGTATAAGATATGAATCATTTGTGGCGACCATTGGCGGGCCCTTTTGGTAAGGCAATGCATGCAAAGATCTTGTTAATATACTTAATTCCTCACAAATAAGTCAAACAAGACTACAGACATTTAATGAAGCAAGGTGATTCATTTAACAATCAGGACACAAGCATCTGTGTTTTTCTTTCCTAATACCATTTGAGTGTGATCTTAAAATGAATCAACGTACTGTGTGTGAATTAGTGTCCATTTGTCTGACTTTGAGGGGAATTTTTGATCAGTTTTTGTGTAAGTTCTGATGTATTTTGGACTTTCTTTTAACCACTATTCTTTGCGAGCTTCGTTTTTAGTTGTTAATTAATAACAAGTAATAAATATGAATTATGAAGTATCTGCTATGAAATTACAGTGTACATTATCAGAGTGCCTATATAACTTTTTTGTGATCAAAGGGTTTCAAGAGGCAGTGATGTAGTTGTGGACAATTACAACGTAATTTTTTATTATGTTACCTTTCTCCAAAATAAGCCCTGAGACTTTAACAGCTTCCAGATTCTGGTGATCCTGCAAAACTTATTGTCTCTTCAAACTAAAATAGGATCTGTAGTTTTAAGTCCCCCAGTGAATCAGTCAGTAAATAACATTTCAGGCCATAAGGGTGGTCTTTATATAAACTACTTTTTTACTCTGAACATAATTGTTTCACTCTGAAAAGCATGCTGTCGAAGAATATAAGCCATGGTGGCACAGTATAATTGCAAGCATTTAGTAATAATCCCCTAAGGCACTCCTACAGTAATTGTATGAGGGCTGTTTAGGAAGAGTATGCTCATACTTTTCTGCATAATTTATAATTGATAGTAAACCACGTACAGAGGCCACAGGAAGTGTGAGAGACACAGCACAAAGCAATACATGTTGTCCTATCTGATGTATCAGCTTTTCTGTAGTCCTATCACTTTCATCAGTGTTCCTCCAGCTTAGCTTAGCTGACACCCTCACATACACCCACTTGATATAAGGATAAGGCTCAGAGCTGACAGGAAAGACTGTATTTTCTCACACATTTCCTCAGTTCAACGCACAAAAAAGAATGCCCAGTAATATAAGTTTTTGAAATGTTACCTACTACACAGTAACTAACAAATCAGTTTAAGTGAAGATAAGGACTATAAAAGCACCCTATTCCACCTCAAAATAAAAATCCTGGCAGTTATTATAAGCTGTCACAACAAAACCTCATATCTGAGAGACGCTAACTTTACAGGAGAAGGGAAAAAAACCTTTCTTTATTAAAGATTTGGATCTTGGTTTTCACTTGGGACCTGTTCTATTGTTGTATTCATCATGATATATTCACTTTGGTAAACAGTCTAAAAATGAGGTATGAGGTTTTGATCTGACTGCAACAATACACATAAACTCTCATTCCCCACAAAGTAACAAAAAAAGCAAAACAAAACTCTTAAATAATGAAATATAATTACTATGCCTTTTATGTCTCCATTAATAAGTGGAGTTGTAATGAAGCCCATGCCGAGATGTCCCGGTGCTTGTCTAGGGTCTGGATTGTAGGTGGGGTCATCATTCAGGTTCTTTAAAGAGTAAGAAATTGACATCATTTCTCACATTTCCAGAATACTAAAACATTGTATGATGGAATGAAGTGATACAAACCTCTGGCATCTGAATGAAGTGTACAGCATTATCATCTGCAAAAAATACAAAAAATATATAAACATAGTTTAACCTTTCTACCTACAAAATGGCAATCCAGCTACTATTAATGTAATTATATTCTGTGTGGAAATTTCCAAAGTAACACCCTCTTTCTAATAGCTCAATATTTTTCAATATATATACACACAGTAAAATTATTAATATATTTACCAAGCTCATTTAGCGGGATTCCATTATGTCCATTGTGTAAAGGGATGTCTTTTTTACAAAGATTTCTCTTCCTACAGGCCCAGAAAACAATGAAGACTTTAAGAAGCCCCAGCAGCAGAAGAATGGGCAAATAGATCTCAAGTTTGGGCCCCGAAACTTCACCTAAACAAGTCAAGACCAGTCATTCATGTTACAGTGGGTAAACATTTGTTAAAATCCATGGTATAATAGGTACTGTAATTCTCTCTCTCTCTATCTCTCTCTCTCTCACACACACACACACACACACAAAGACAAACATTTTCATATTACATCATCTATCGAGCCCCACACAAATAACAAATAACTATATGTGAGAATATGCAAAATCCATTATATGTGCAAAAGTGTCTCCATGTGAGTGTTATCTCTTACCTTTTTTACAAAAAGATTTACAGGAGTCATGAACACAGAGGTTGCTGAAATAATAATGAGAGGGGACATTCATTACATTAACGGAACAGTGCAGATAAGATGGACTTTTATATTTTAAAGTTTTCCTCTCTTTTCATGGTATGGAGAACCTCCACATCATATAAGTGTTCTTGGAAGAATCTCAAAATTGAGAAAGAAATTTCACATTGTTCTTTAAAGATTCTTCTCTCACATTTCATTTACACAATTGGTCCTTTAGAGCAGAGGTCCCCCAACACTGGGCTGTGGACCAGTATCGGCCCATGAGTCATTTGTTACTGGGCAGAATAAAAAATATTTTATTGATTATCAGAGTCTGAAATATCTTTTATTTTGGAAAAAAAAAATGCTCGTCTCAGTCATGTGACACCATACATCAAAATTGAGCCCATAAGCTAGCAAAATGGGTAAAAAACAAACACACTATTTTTAGTTGTATCTATACTGGTCAATGGTGCAAAAAAGGTTGGGGGCCGCTGCTTTAGGGAATTAGATTAGGACTGCCTAATGGGGTTCAGTATCAAATTTCAACACACAGATTGGTTTTACTTGACTAAAACGGACTGTTAGCTGACTGTTGCTTGTTGATATTAGCTGGCTGATGATACCTTGTTAGTTACAACATAACATAATCTTGTGTGTTAATAATGACTGTTTGATGGAATGTATACTGTATGATGAGGTTACATCATATTTGTTGATGTTAACTGACTGTCAGTGACTTGTTAATTAATTATTGTTTGTTAATGTTAGTTAATGTTTATTGATGTTGGCTCACTGTCAGTAACTTGCTAATAGTGTTTGTTGATGTCCATTAATGTTTATTAATGTTGGCTGACTGTCAGTAATTGTTAATTAATGAATGTTTGTTCATGTAAGGTAATGCTAATTAATGCTAGCTAGCTGTCAGTAGCTTGTTAATTAATTAATGTATGTTGATGTTAGTTCAAGTTTATTAATGTTGGCTGACTGTCAGTAACATGTTCATTAATGGATGTTTGTTGACGTTAGTTCATGTCTATTAATGTTGGCTGACTGTCAGTAACATGTTAATTAATGGATGTTTGTTGATGTTAGTTCATGTTTATTAATGTTGGCTTACTGTCAGTAACATGTTAGGTAAATAATGTTAGCATTTGCTTATCGATGGTAACTTGTTAACTGACTGATGTTTGTTAATGTTATTTGACTGGCAGGAACTTCAAAATTGATTCATGTTTGTTCTTGTTGACTGGTTAATTGATGTTAATTGATGACTGGTGACTGGTTGACATCAGCTGATTAATTGTGACTTGTTTTTTGACACCTGTAATAGCAGATGTTTGCTGAAGTTAGTTGATGGTAATTGTGTTGCACTTACATTAAAGTAAAGTGGCCCCTTACAGTCATGTGTGAACACACCACAGTGTGAAATTCTTTCTCTGCATTTAACTCTTTCACCAAGTGAAGCAGTGGGCTGCCACCAACTAGGAGCGCCCAGGAGTGTGTGGGGACGGTATCTTGCTCAAGGGTACCTCAGTGGTGCCACTAGCAGTCATGGGATTCAAACCTGCAACATTCTGATCGCAGGGGCAACTCTCTAACCACTAGGGCCCCAGCTGCCCCTTTTAATACTTAGTACTGGCAGCTGTGCAGGTGCAGTTAAGTCCTCATCATCCACTTTATTAAAAACAACTACACTTCTACTCACCGCAATGAGCTTAAAAGCCCACTAGGAAAACATTTTCAGAACACAGATGTAAAATGTGTCTGACACTACCCCCTCCATCATTTTGGACTAGACTGTTGTTGACCAAAATCATTTGGCTGAGAGACGATTCTTACCACAGCAGTGGCACCAACATGGCATTGGCAAGTATCAGAAGCATTAATCACAAGGACTGCTAAACTGTTTCAGTAGAAAGAATGACTAAAGCGACTTCTGTGAATGAAACCACACATTCACTGACAGATGCATTAATGCAATATGTGAGGTAAAACAGTAGAGAAACTGTTTCCTCCAGTGACTGAGAATGCCAGTGCGGGGTTTCATTAGACTGTGTCATCAAGAAAAGTCCATCCTCAACTACAGGGTAGCTTGTAAATCAATACAAAATAGTTAATTATGACTACTTTTATTCTATAATGAAAAACTTCTTTCCTAGGATGCCAATACCCCGTTACCAAATGGTTTAATGGGTTTGAAGATTATGTAAATGATGTGTTGTGGCCTTTATGTTCACTACTGCTTTGGTGCAATTCTGGCGATTTTCCAAAGAATTAAAGCTGCTCTGGTGGCTCATGGCGGCCCACCACCTTACTGACACTTTATTTTGCTGTTCCATACTGTTTTTATGTTGTGTTTTCTTATGTTGGTTTGACACAAACCTACCAGCCCAGGGCCACCCTGGACTAAGCAGTGCTTAATGGAAAGAGGAAGCTTAACTAATAATGAGCCCACTCACTTTCACCTCTGATGGAGCTATTATTGCCCCAGCTATATTTATTCATAAAAACATTTTAAATGTATTTTGTTATCTTAAATGTATTTTTAAAATGTTAATAAAAGTATCTTTTGTTCATAACCAGACCATTCATCAAAGAAGCTAACAAAGGGTTGACCAATCTTTCACATAGTGCAGAGTTCCACCACTGGCATTACTGCACATTACAACTTAAAACGTGACTGTAAATGTTATATTGATCCATTAGGCGTAGCTGTAGAGTGTATCTCATAAACAGGTTGCTGAGTGTCTAACCAGTAGACACATGTCATAACCTTGATGTTTCTTCGGGAGAGCTGATTAGCAGAACTTTGTAAAATGGCAGGAAATTCTAACTCCTGTGTACAGGAAACCCACAACCCACTAACCTATATGCTTCAAGATTCCACTTTGAAGAATCAAACAGAATTTGAAACATTTTCACTAACCTTGAAGTGGTTATAGAGCAAGTGTTCTCAGTCATGATCCAACATCCAACATACATAGAGCCAAAGCTCAAACAAAAACTTACATAATATTAATACGATGTCTGAAGGCTGACAACTGACATTTTGGTGAATAAATTTCACACAGCAGGTGTCAGCATAAGGAGTTTTGTTTAGGAGGTTTAACAAAAAAAAATTACATTTTGGATGTTTAATTAAGCCCTTCCTCTGTAGACAATGACCTTTGACAAAGCTAGGTAGGCATTGGGAATAAGAAGATAAATTACAGAACAATTCCATAAAGTCGCTTACTGCGGACATGGCTGACATTTCCCCGTCTGATCCAAGTACTGGCCGTGGTCACAACTCTCATTTTTGCTGTCTTTCTTCACACCTTTACATTCTGGGCCTGTAATACCATAAGAAATGGAAAGCCTGAGACAGTGAGTACTTTTTCAATGTACTTAAGAACCAAACAAAAGTGTGAGATAATCTAATTGTCCAGCATTAGAATACATAAAAGGAGTATTACAGTGTAAATAGTATAATAGTAAGAACAGGGTATTTTATTGTGAAATGTAGTAAAATGTAGTACAACTGTGAATTACCCAGTCCGTTTAAGGTGTACAGTCAATCTTAACAAAATAAAAAGTCTCAAAAAATATTTCATGAAAGTACAAATACGAGTACTTGACAAAAAGTATTAATTCGTATAGTAAAGACCATTCTGTCATACGTGAACACACCACAGCTCACAGTGTGAACAGCATGAAACTCTTCCTCTGCATTAAACCCAATCACCAAGTGAAACAGCGGGCAGACAGGAACACAGCGCCTAGGGGGCAGTGTGTGGGGATGGTACCTTACTCAAAAGACCTCAGTGGTGCCACTAGCAGTTTTGGGATTCAAACCCATGACTTTCTGAGCACAGGGGCATCTCTTGAACCACTAGGCCACCAATTTAGCAATTAAGGACTTATTTGTCAATTTTTTACTGTCTACGCCTGTACAAAACACTTACCACATCATAATAGCTGAACTGTGTTTACTCAGTTATTATCTACCCAAGATTTTTAGACCTCTCACAGCTTTATTACACACAGCTTGACATATGAGTCATAGAGTGACGAATCAATCAACACTGTGTTTCTGACAGAATTAGACTCACAATGGCCACCAAAAAGGGAGACACATTCAAGAACATAGAACTTGACATTCTAGTAGTAAAAAATAAGGTTGCCTTTTATTCCTTCTGGTTATTTACTTACGTGTGCTGCAGTTCTTGCACCTTGTACAGTTCCTACACGTAAACGAGTTGTGAAAGGTTACTGCTTTGAAAGTATAATTTTTACAGCCACATACTTGGTCCTTGTCAGGTCCACATTTACTCACAGTAATCTTATTTTCTGTAAAAACAAAACATCTCATTAGAAACCTTATTTGCTAATGTATAATATAAGTAACTGCAATTGACATGTAATGCTATATTTTACCTACCCCCAGGATCACAAAGACTGCAAGGCAAACACTTGACTGCCGTGTTTTCAGTGTCCATGTAAGTTCCACTGGGACACTCTCGGCAGGTATTGCCTGAGCGATGTTTGCCTGAATCATCAGAATTGTAACAGAATTATCAAATGCATTCATATATATGGAATACAAGAGCTATATTACAGCAGTAGGACCACAAATTGGAAAAAGGCCTAAATCTTAACAGTTTCTTTGCTAATCTTGTGAATACCTGCCAATACGTTTTTCTGTAAGAGATACGCAGCGTGCATGATGTGTTTGCAACTGTGTGAAACATAGACAAAAATCTTCCAATGGCTCAAGACAAACCATAAAATCACATGCACAGAACCAAAAGGTCACTTAATTAGGATATTAGTTGGCTGTTTGTGGGCTTTAAAAACATTTATGATATGGTTCCAGGACTCAAGTAAGGAGATCTGCAAAATTGATTTTGTGATTCACACACAGACCCAAAGCGATATGAAATATTTTGCATACCTGCAGGACATTTTGAGGATGTATTGTTCAAGCCGCTCACAGCCTGGCACTGAGAGGCTGCGATTAGAGCCAGTGCCTGTGGTAAAACCAGCAAACATACAAAATCCATCATTCAAATACATCCATATAGTATATTTACTCCATTGCAGTTTTAATGTAACTGCATAAAATATATAAGCATCATTTTTCAGAAGGAAGATTCCTGTATGAAATTCACAGTCTGTAACCTGCGTACATAATGGCCTTCGGGAGCGATTCATCAAGGATAAATCACAATAAATCAACTCCCAATAAAATTAACAAACAAAGAAGTTAAAAACACCAGCAACAAAGTTACTGTAAAAATGTTATTGTAACTATATTTAAAAATTCAACCAGAAACGGTTATCCGTTTTCTACTAGACCTTACTTAGAAGTACCAAACAACATGTTAGGTCGAAAACGGATCAAAATAAGATTTTACAATGACCGCAGCAGAATGGCAAGGCTGGTATAACTGTTTATGTAAGAACCTGGAAAATCTGAAAAAGTAGAGAGAGTTATCACTACCACTGAGTATATGACACACTCAATTGTTAATGATGGTTTAGTGAGTGGTAATACCACCTATGACATCCATGTGTTCCTGGCACTTGATGAGGCAACAATTAAATACTGAATTTCTTCACATATAGTCTTGCCATTGTGAATGTACTACCTACAATCTGCAATAATAACACACTGGACAAAATAAAAGAAAACAACAGCTAGTAAAGAGTTCAGAAAGAATAGGTTACTTACCAAAAAAGAAAGCATTGGCGGTCTAGTCATAGTCATACAAAATTTTCAGTAACCATCAACATGGACTACAGTGGCATTTGACTTTACGTGAATAAATATAAGCGGAAAACTTGAAAACTTCCTTCGCTAGCCTACATTATAGCCCCCGAAACATGCATCTGTTTCGAGAGTAAACAGTGTGCTGACAACCTCAAACTTTATGTGGGAGAAATGTAAAAGAAGCTGTCAGTGTGAAACAGGAAGACACGTCAACTAACCAATTTGCATTTTGGGCTGAGACAGCAGGCTACATTGGTTCATGTCAGAGGAAGTCCCATGATACTGCGTAAAACCTTTTGGCCCCTCTATAAGAGGAACTGAGTTGTAGTACGTTTGTTTTCACTTAATAAATCCTCAGTTACAGAGCCTTTTTTCCATAGGGTGATTTCAGATGAGATGTCAGGGAATAGTTGTCAAATTGGCCCATTAACAATATTTTGTTTTTTTTCATTTAGAAAGAACGAAAAGATCTGTTGAAATTTAAGAAGTGCTTGTAAAAAAAATAATTTGCCGCCCTGTTTTAAAAGAAATCATTTGATGTCATATATGTCCATCCATCATCTCATCTGAGCCACTTATGCATAAGCATAAGTGGGGGAGTCACTGGGGGTGGTGGAGCCTATCACAGCGGTCACTGCACAAAAGGCTGAGAAACACCCTGGATGGGGCAGACAGGCACACAGGACAGACTCACAACACATTCATGCACACACTCACGCCTAGAGGCAATTTAGCATTTCTTTGGGCTGTGGGAGGAAACTGGAGTAACCGGTGGAAGCCCATGTGGGCACATGGAGAACATACAGAAAGGACCCTCAGCTACTCATTTGGGAATATTACCCAGGACATTCTCAATATGAGGCATCAGTGCTACCCACTGCATCACCATTGAAAATGTATCATATATTCCATATATGGAAATCAGTCTACAAAATAGTCTCTTTTCAATCAACTGTTTTTATAACATAGCCACCATGTGTACATTATCCCTACAGTAATTTAGACCACCTAATCAAGGAAGTCATAAAGAGTGTTTCAGCCTGAGGTTTTTTTTTAAATACACAAACAAATGCCTGTTTAATTCTAAGAGATGAAAAGGGGTTGTAAAATGCACATGAAAAAATGAGTGTTCTTGTTACACAGTCCTACACAAATGTCATTTACCTGATCCTGGAGGAGGGGTGGGGTGAACAGAAAACATTCATCATAATTAACACATGGTATATTTACTCCACCACTGTTTTACTGTGACTTTGCAGAATATGTAAAAATCACTTTACAGAAACAATGAATTTTACAGTCTGTAAATAGTGGATGTGCAAAACCTGGATACATAGGTTGTGGGGCAGCTGGTGGCTAGTGGTTAGGGAGTTGCCCCTGTGTTCAGAAGGTCACGGGTTCAAATCCCAGGACTGCTAGTGTCACCACTGAGGTACTTTTGAGTAAGGCACCATCCCCACACACTGCTCTCCGGGTGGCAGCCCATTGTTTCACATGGTGAATGGGTTAAATGCAGAGAAAGAATTTCACACTGTACACTGCGGTGTGTTCATGCGTGACTAAGGGTGGGCCACTTTACACAATACATGTTGAAGTGATTCATTAGTACAAATAAAACCTGCAACCCTGGGGTGTGAGGCAACAGCGCAACCCACTGCAGTGCCATGGGGCGAAGGCTACTGTAAAAAATGAAATTATTTTTTACAGTAGCCTTGTAATTTTCTTTTATTGTAATTCTACACTGCAGTGCAACCAGAGACTCCCCCAGTTTCATATGAGACAACATTTAACCTAACAGCATCAAGTGTCCAGACCCTGTTTACAGACACCCTGGACTAACACCGACACCTAGCGGCCAGGAAAATGTCAGGCACACATTTGACCTTTTGTTTTTGTAATGTATTATTTTTTAGTTTAGTTTAGTTTTTACAAATTTTGATTTATTTTCTCTCCACGTTCCTCCCCTTAAGACGTGCTGCGACCCCCCCCCCTCCTTTTTTACTGCTGCTTTTTAGACTTTATGATTATGCACACACTTTTCAGGCAAAAACAGGCTTTCATGATGTAAGTGCAGCCCGTTCAGGGGTGCAGCGTTTCTGCACGATGAGCTCAAATCGCATTACCATTCCCCCAACAGGGACTTTAATGACATTGCATTCAAATCCATAGACTGGAGATGGTCCTCCTCTGCAGCTATAACAGCTCACTCTACTTGTAAGGTTTTCCACATGATTTTGGAGATTCTGTGGTAATTTGTGCCCATTCGTTCTGTAGAGCATTTATGAGATCAGGCACTGATGTTGGACGAGAAGGCCTGGCTCGCAATCTCCGTTACAATTCATCTCAAAGGTGTTGGATGGGGTTGCGATGCTGGATGGGGTTGTCATGCTGGGGTTGTCAACTGTGTCCACAAAGTTAGAAGCATGGCGTTGTGCAAGATGTCTTGGTAGGCTGAAGCATTAAGATTGCACTTCAGTTTAAGAAAGGAGCACCTGAATTCAATGAGTAAGTCCCAATACTTTTGTCCATGTAGTGTAGATGGCTTGGTGAGCCGGGGCTTCATGGGGAACAGAGAGAAAACCCAAATTGTGTCCACAAAGTTTGAAGCATGGGGTTGTTCAAAGTGTTTTGTTACGCGGAAGCATTAAGATTGCACTTCAGTGGAAGTGAGGGGGCCCTTCAATTCAACGAGTAAGTGTCCCAATACTTTTGTCCAGATAGTGTAGATCGCTTGGTGAGCCTGGGCTTCATGGGGAACAGAGAGAAAACCCAGAAGTGAACGCGAGGCGACCCGGAAGCAGTGAGAGCTAGAGGAGCATAGAAAGGAGCTTGGACGCTTTTAGCTTTTTATTCTGCGAGGGAAAAACCTGCAGCCGGGATTAAAGGTCTGTCCGACACGATTCACTCCTTACTGCCGGTGCGGCGCCTGTATTTCGCTGAAGTGCATGCATGCGGAGCCGAGGTCGGGGGGGTTAACAAACGAGGGAGGATAAAAAGAACCCCTCTCCCCAAAATATGATTAAGGCACGGAGGCTGGTTTGTAGAGAAAGGTGTTATTTTTTTGTGCAAATTCTCCACATCGCTGCTGCAGGGGGCTGTCTGTGAGGCGGAGAGGAGGGAGCCGAGAGACTCGCTGCCCGGAGAGTGTTTTGCATGGCCGGGTTGTTGTAGGAAGTGTCATTTTTTTTTCCAGAGGGGCCGGGCAATTCAAAGGTGCAATTCTTCTTCAGAAAAACAAACATCCCCCCCCCACACATACACACATTCCCACACACACATGCATATACATACATACACACACGCATATGCATAAAAAACATGCATATACACAAACATACACACATATACAGTACATGCAGACATACAGACACATGCATGCAAACATACACAACACACACACATATGGAGCGTACACTCCTGCGGTTTTCTCTTCTTTCCCTCCCCGTCCGACTCAAACCGAGGGGTAAATTTGGGCTCTGCAGAATATGGCGCCCTTCCTTATGAAAATAAAGCCAGGCTGCCATTTTAGTTGTTTTTCTTTTTTTCTATTTCTTTTGTCTGAAACGTTTTTGCTGAAAAATGTGGTGTGAAGTAGAGAGTGAATTCTGATTTCACTCTTGAGCCCCACAAGCTGTCTCTTTCTCAGTGTTGAAAAAAGGAGAAGGTGCACCGAAGGAAAGAAAGAGAAGAACTTGTGCAGTGTGTGAGACTGTGTGTTAGGAATGGCTGTGAAAGTGCAGATGTTTTGGGGGACTGCATCATTAGATAGAGAGAGCTGGTGTTCGAATATTAAAGACGATGGAGTTTTTCTCATCAATAGGTTCTTGATGAGAAAAACTCCATGTTAATGTGATTAGGTTCTGAAGCCAAAACTCATTTCCATTCTTGGTACTTTGGTAACAATTTATTTGTGTGTATATATACACATATATATGTGTATGTATGTGTGTATATATATATATATATATACATACATACATATATATACACATGCATATA